>OX376700.1:2706057-3053438 GCA_947389925.1 Coelopa pilipes
AAAAGGGCAACAACAAAAAATGGTGGGAAATTGTTTTTGTACCTCGGTTATTTTTAGACATTTTCCGGAACTGGAAAAAATTGAAAAAATGTGTTTTTGATAATTTTTACATCACGTTTTTATGTAGTTAGAGAAGAAGAAAAAATGAGATCGATCGACAAAAAATTCGATGACCGCCACCGGGGCGACAAAAGAAAGTGAAAATCGCTGCAATTCAATCGGAGCAGCAACAACAACAACAATGGCAACAACAGATATCAACAGCAGACAAGAGCAAGTCGGCATTACAACAACTACAATAACAAAAACAAAAACAACAACAAGGTGGTCTCATCAGCGACATGTTGTTGTGGTTTGATAAATGCTCTTGTTGTTGTTGTTGTTGTAGTGGCAATAGTTGTTGTGGTGTTGTTGTTGTTGCTGTTGCTCTGGTCATGGTTTGCCGCAGTTAACAGTTAATAACACGTTTTGCCGTTGTTGTTGTAGTTGTTGTTGCTTTTGATTTGTGTCAAAATGTAACATACTTTTTTCCATCTTCTTGTTGTTGTTGTTGTAATAATTCAATTGTATTTTTATGGCTGCCGTTGTTGTTCTTGTTGTTGTAGTCATCGTACTGACAGTCAACGTTGTTGTTGCTACCTGTGCTGTTGTTACCAATTTTGTTGTTGCAATGACTTCACATGTTCAAATGAAAGTAAAAGCGGCCGCCGACAGCTTTTCACGTTGACTGAGGCAACAACAACAAAAGTAAAAGAAAAATAGATAAAAATCAGCAAACAAACAGAACAACAACAACAAAGTAATGGACAATAACAACAAAAACAACAGCAACGCTGCACAACGAAAGCCGTCCAGTCACCGCTTTTAATTCATGGCTCAGATGACCGAACGCGTGTCTCCTCCCTCTCTCTCTCTCTCGCTGTACCCTCTTTCGCTCCTCCCTCTCTCCCTCCCTCTCTCCCACTCCTTTCCCCTCGCTCGGTCTCCCTCGCCCACTCTAGCGCTTTTGTGAAAATCAAAATATTTTCTGAAGCGAAGAAAATGGGATCTGGTTTTTCGTCGTCAACATTGTTTGTGCTGCTGTTGTTGTTGCTATTGTTGTTGTTGTTGTTGCTATTGTTGTTGCTATTGTTGTTGCTATTGTTGTTGTTGTTGCCATTTTGTTATTGCTGTTGTTGCAATTCACGGTTTGTTCACTTTCGAAACCAGGTTTCGTCATGACCTTCAGCAATCGGTCATTCGCGTCCCCGCCAGACCCAGATCAAGCTCCAGCTCCAGCTCCTCCATCTCGCTCTCGCGCTCCCTCTCGCTGTCCCTCCCTCTCTCCCTCTCGCTCACCCCTTCCATTTCTCCGCCCAGCCCTGTCGAGGTTTTTTAAAGCACTTTGTTAATTCAGCTGTAATTCCTTGAATTACATTATTTTCCACTCGTGATTTTTGATTTTCCTTCATCGCCCCATTTAATTAACACAATTTCTACGCATTTTTACAAAATTCCTTACATTAGTTTCGGAATTTTTTTGTTGTTGTTGTTTTTAAATTTTTTCCTGTTTTTCATTTAATTTTCATTCATTCACCAATTTCTCCACTCGTTCATTCAACCACTCGCATTCGTCCATTCGTCCATGCGGAGTTCGGAATTTGCATTCAAGTTCGTCTCGTCTCGTCTGCCGGGTGGCAACCCTGTCCGGCGGCTTTTCTCTTTCTGTCTCTGTCGTTCACCGAGTCATCGACTCCGTTGAACTTAAGCCGATTTCTGGTTTCTCTTCGATTTTCTGCTCAAGACATCGCGGCTCGTAATTACATATATACATAGATATATATATATAAATGTATATATATTATTTAGGTATGTCGGCGAGTCCGCCAGGTCCGGATTTTCACGAATCGCTCGCTCTTACTTTCGCACAATGGGACGGACGGGACGGACGGGATTTTTTCATCCATTCGCTCGCACCGAGCTCCTTTGACTCGCTCCCTCCCCTGGGCCCACCGCATTCGCTCCCTCCCGCTCTCCCAGTGAACAAACGAAGTCCTTACAAAATATCTCTCGGACAAGAAAACGCTCTCGACTGACCGACCGCTCGCAGCAAATGCTCAAAAAGTTCCATTTTCTACTCCCATTTTCTTTTACTTTTTTTTCACTCCCTTTCCTTGGTCCACGTTGGCCCTCGTGCCAGGCGCTGGCCTCACGAATGCAAACAGCATGCGAATTAATTCCCTTGAAAGGAAGAAAGTACTTTTTCCCATTTCCACTTAGATAGAGATCGAGGGTTTTTCCTCCTCTCTCTCTCTCTTGCACCTCGCTCTTTCCGCTTCCTGCTCGATGGCTCTTTTGCTGCAATTTCGATGATTGAGTCCGTCGACTGATTTCGATTTCGCAGCAATTAGGAGCAATAGGTTCTACGCAGAGAGAGAGAGAGAGAGAAATAACATTTCAAAAATTGTGATAAATGAAAATTTTCAGAATTTCATTCCATTTCTTCCACATTTCCTTTCTACTTTCCCGCTTCTTCCACCACTTCTTTCACTCCCCTCTCGAAAGACCTTTAAAGAGTTTCGCACAATGGTGGAATTTGCTGGAGAAGAGGAACAAAGCGGACGGCGGAAAGTCAAGCGATAAGAAGCGATGCCGCTGCCGTTTCACCGCGCTTTTCACTGCGCTTTTCACTACTTTTCCGATGGACGTCGCGTTCGCGGAAGCGGAGCGGAAGTGGAAGGGAAGCGCAGGAAGCACATGGCAGTGGAATAAAGGGATTTCGCTGCATTGTGCTGGTGTTTGTTTTGGGAATGGCTGTCATCGTTCTGCGTTGTTGTCGGCAGCAGCAGCAGCAGCAGCAATGACAACAACAACAGCGAGGCAACAGTAGCAACAATGGACGCGAGCTGGACAAGAGCGACGGAAGCAAATGGCGCTGTCACACACTTTCAGCACTTTCGGATTAAATGCGTTCCCGGCGGCCCGCCTTCGCCTTCGCCTCCTCCCCCCAGACTCCGCCACACCTCCCCACGCCCTGCCTCGCCTCCGTTTCCGCCTGATCCGTCCCTTTGCCGCCCCTCTTTATCTCCTCTGACCGTTACCGTTTCACTCTTTCCTCCTCCCGTGCGTTTGGTACTTTTCTCATTTCTCACCCACCCACGAGCAACGAAATCGAGCTGGACCAAAAGATCGGCCAGTGGTGTCCACGGTCGAGTCGCGCCCTCCCAACCGGGTCACGTGTCAATTTCTCAGTAGTTTTCGCTTGTTTTCGTTCAACCACTTTTTCGGAGGCGGGTGAAGCGGTCTGTGGAGAGAGAAAATGAATTTTATTTGCTTGTCGCTTGTAATTGGTTTTCCCTGTCCGACCTCCCTTTCTTTTTTTTTTTTGAAATTCCATAGAAATCCCCGAATAAAAAATCGGTAATTTTGTATTTTTCCAGTCGATCTCAGCCCCCGCCCCAGCTCCACCAATTGAAAGGTGCCAACTACAGGTGTTCTAATTAACCGTGGAATTTCACTCATTCCCGCCTCCCTCCCTCCTTCCTGCATTCTTTCGTAGGCATTGCAACAACGGGCGCAATAAAATGCATAGAACCTAATTGAAAAATGCGAGCACAACAAAAGCGATTCGTATGCATCGCTGACATCGAAGAAGAGGACGTAGGGAATGCGAAGGGCCGGGCGGTTGGCGAGGCAGGTGGAGGGAAGGGGCGGAGAACGAAAGGGACCGAGACCGGTGAGCAACGAACCGCAAAACGACGCCAACGGCGCAAAAGCGAGCCCAGCGAAGGGCAAGGCAACGACAGGGGACCGAGGGAAGGGAGAGGAGACGCAGGGGAGCGGGGAGAGAGACCGAGAGGGGCGACCGGCAGAGGGAGAGGAAAAATTATGACGTGTCAGCTGGAGTCAATCGAAGGCAGGCGGCGACGAGGGCCGGCCGACGCCTCGGGCGATGTCCTCGATGACGACGAGCAGTTGAAACAAAGGGAGCTCGTTTGAGAAAAGGTAGCGGAAAAGGGAGCAGCGCCGCGGGGTGCCGACAGAGGAGGGCGGCAGAGGGACAGGCAGAGGGAGAGGCAGAGGGAGAGGGAAGGAAAGAGTGACAGGCAGAAAGGTGAGGAGCGACAGGCAGACATCGTTGGACATCGTCAGGGGAAGGCGAGGAAGGGTGCGGAAGGCGTGCGGAAGAGAGCGGGGATGAGGAACGAGAGTGCGGGGGCAGAGGGGGCGAGCGAAGGGAGGGACCCCGACCGGTGCTTAAGTAGTTTACGGCTGTAATAAATCCTGGGCAAATTTTGAAAGGAATTGTTTCGAAATTAGTGGAGCGGGCAGAAAACGAGCGGTGAGAAAAAATTGGGAAAAAATGGAAAAATTGACAAAAATGGACATGAGAAAAGGTGAAGAAAAGGTAAAAACAGAAAATTGAAAAGAGAAGGTAGAGGGGGGGGGGGGGGGGTGGTATGCGATGGGCGTGGCTGGAGCATATAAGGAGGAGATGGAAAAACTTTCATCCAGCCGCGATGACTCGGTGCCTCGATCCCGGCGATGGCCGAGAGGAACGAAATTGCATAATGCGAGTTCGCTCTACCCATTTTTCGTTCACCTCCTCGCTCCTTCTCCCTCTGCCCCTCTCTCTCTCGTCTGCAGTCCTTCTTCTCCTCACCTACCTCCCTCCCTCCCGCTGGCGACGCCTGCTCTCCGACTACAAGTGGTCGCATTTCTTTCTGTTGCCAACCGAAGCTTTATTATTTCTCACTATTTCTTTGGCACTTCCTTTTTGTCACTCCTCATCCTCCTCCGCGTCCCTCGCTCATCCTCCGTCCCTGGCGCAGTGCTCGGAGTTTCTCGCTTCATTGCCCGAGCAAGGGGCGTCGGTTTTTCGACGCCTCCTCAGCGTCTGCTCCAGTGCTCAGGGATTCCAGCTTGTTTTATTTCGCTCCTTCCTTTCGCTGCTTTTTTCACTTCATTCGCTCCTTTCACTCATTTCTCCTGCCTCCTCGCTGTGTTTGTGCTCTTGCCAGGAAAGCGTTTGGGACTCTTGAGGAATGCCGAAGAAGTGGAAAATAAAAACTTTCATAGAAACCCAAAAAAGCAGAAAAAATAAATACATTTAAAATGAATAGAGAACAAGAAATAATTCACATTAAATTTATAAAAAGCCCACAAAATGTTCAATTTCCATAAATTCGCAGATATTCAGAAGTTATTGATCGAGTTATTTCAAGATTAACTAAAATTAATACAAATTCAAAGCAAAATAAACATAATAAAACTAAGAAATTGAATTAAATAAAAATAAACGTAAGAAATAATTGAGCAGTAAAAGAATAATGCAAACTCTAATAATAGTTCAGAATAATTATTAATATTTTTTTTTATTGAAAATTTGTTAAAAAGTTTTAATGCATTTTAGTTGATTTAAGATAACAAATAAATATATTTGATTTATGTACTTATTATGTTATTTTTTAATTTGTTATCTTATTTATTTATTATTTTTTGTCAAAAACTTAGCCCACCGAGAAGCCGAAATACTGTGGCAACGCCGTCTCCAATGCATTTGTCGGAGTTTGTGCTGGTGTGAAAATAGCAGAGAATCTCGTGTCCTGCTCTGTCTTGGTCCCCTCCCTCCCTCTCCCCCTCCTTCTTTCTCGCGTTGACTTTATTTATCTCTCTCTCTCCCTCTCTCTCTCCCCCTCTCTCCCTCTCTCCCTCTCTCTCCGCCTGGCTGTCTCTTTCTCGTTTAGTTTTGTTTCGCCCGTCTCTCGGTGGAAGTCGATGATTTCTGCTGCGACGTGAAAAGTTTTTAAAAGTCAAGTTTTCCTGGATTTGGCTTCTGCTCCATTTTCCTCCTCGCTTTGTTTGCTCTTGTCATTCCTGTTGTTGTTGTTATTTCCCTCATTGCTATTGTTGTCCCTCTCGTTCTTGCTTTTCAGCTTCCGCTTGTTGTTGCTCCTTCGGTATTAGTTTTCGTTTTATTTTCTCGCCTTTAGTTTTCGGTGTTTTTTCTTTAGTTGTTGGAAGTTTCCTGGTTTTCTTATTTTGCTTTTTTTTATTTATTTTTGCTCTTCGGTATTTTATTTTATTTTTATTTATTTTTTTGTTTTTGTTTTGCTGGAAATTTATACGAAATGAATTCGAATAAATTTGGAACTTCTCGAACGGCGAGCGAAACTTTCGAGGGCTTCCGGAAGTCGTGGACTGTTTTTATCACTCGCACGATTTCGCGGGCTTTCCTTGGAAATTGAAGCGCATGATTTAAAGCGCATGAAAAACAACATAGAATTTAAAAAACGTTTAAAATAAATTGAGTATTTCTGGAAAATAATACAAAGTCAAAAACGTCCAAAAAATATCAGATATGTAAAAAATGTAAATAAAATATCAAAAATGCCAACAAATGTCGAAAAAGCTGCCAAATAGGGCGAAAAAGTTGAAAAATCTCAAAAATTATTATGAAATAAAATTTTTAATTTGCCAAAAAATTTTAAAAAGGCAAACATTTGTTAACAAGTGTAAAAAAAATTCAAAAATTTCAAAAAAGGGAGAATTTAAGAATCTAATGCAAAAACTTAAATTGCATTGACTTTCCTCTCGCTCCATTTTCTGCCTCTCTCTTTCTCCGTCCCTCCCACCGGGCGCGGCTCATTCCCGGATGCTGAATAATTCATGTTTTTCGCCAGGCTGGCAACACCTGCCCGACTCGACCCCCTCGACCCTCGCTCTCTCTTTCTCTTTTCCTCTCCCACACCCGTTGGACTATTATTAGCTTTGGCTGCAGACACAAACCGCTATCAATTCCAGTCCTTCTCCCTCGCTCTCTCTGCTCCTCCCTCCCTCCCTCTCTCTATCTCCCTCCCTCTCTCTCCCTCCACCTCACCCTCCCTCTCTCATCACCGCCCTTGTCAGTCACTCGTCGATTCATCGACATTTCGTCACGTTCTCGGCGAGATTGAGGAGGAGGAGGCGGAAATCGAGGTGAATTGCGGTGAGGTGAGGTGAGGTGAATGGAAATTCCCCCCACCCACGTGTTCATTAGCGAGCGGCGCGCGAGGTGGCAGCCCTGGCGCGACACGTGAGCCAGCGCCAAGGTCGGCCGAGTCGGAACAAACAAATTTATTCAATTGAGCTCCGCAAGTGCTTCATTTGTGTTTCTCGAACAAGCGGCTTTTTTCATGAATTGTACAGGTGATTTTTAAAATGTCGTTGTTTTTTTTTTCAAATAATTACGTGTTGATTTTTCGTTTTCTTTTGAACTAGATTTTAAATTAGGCTACTTCATTTTTGAATTAATTTTTAATTATTTCATCAAAATTGTGTCGTCAAGATTATGACGATTATTTGTTGTTTAATTTTTGTTTTCTGTTTTTTTACAAATGCTCTTTCTACCAAAACTATAAATTTTTGTCTTCGATTGATATTTCATAAATTTTAATTTAATCCAATTCCATCATTTTCTTTTCTTCCTACAGAAATTTATAATTTTTTTCAGAATTAACCATGTTCGTTATAATTTTCTTACAATCAAAACTTGCAAATTAAACAGAAATCCTCACGTCAAGTTTCTTTGGCTCCCCTTGTTGCGCCCATTTCTCGCCCTACTCCGACCCATGACCCACTTCCTCTCCCTCTCCCTCGCCCGCCTCCGGCCCCTCCACTTCCCGGCGATCGCATTCGCATTCTCCGCGGGACGGTTTCGTCTAATAGCATTATAATGACGTCCCCGACGTCGACGGGCCGGGGCGAGGCGAGTGGGCGGGGTCGGTGGGCGGGTCGCGGGTCGCGGGCGAGCCGGAGTTCATTCGAGGGCGCTTCATTCGCCCGTTAGCGCTGCACGATGTCTTCCGAGCTCGTTTGGCGCCCCGCCCTGGCCCCTCTCTTCCTGGCCAGCTTCTCCCCCCCCCTCCACTCGTCGTCTCTCGCTCCTCTCTCTTCCCCATCTGCTCTCCACGCTTTCCCTCATCTTCTCTCCGCTTCCTGTTCAGATCCCTTCGCCCATTTGCGCCTTCCTCAATCGTGCTCCGCATCCTTTGCGCCGACAATCGCGTCTGCTGCTCTCCCTCTCTTCCGCTCTCTTCCCCTCCCTCTCTTCCTCTCTTCCCCTCTCCCTTTATTCCTCCTCTGCTCTCGCCCCCTTCCTCCTCCTTAATTTCCTTCTCGCCTCTGCGCGCTCCAGGGTCTCGCTTTTGTCCCCCCCCCCCCACGCAGACCACGCGGCCTCCCGCAGCGTGGCCAGATTACGAGAATAAATCGCATTTATTTCTGAAATTTTTTTAAACTAAACTTGTGTATTTAAAAAAAACATATATTGAGTTCATTGTTAATAAACTATTCTTTGCGAAAATACCTTTCAAAAAAATCATAAATTTCTATCTAATTGCATTCGATTTCCGTTCTTAGATTAGTTGAAGTAATTGTAAGTAATTCAAAGTTGGGATTTTAAATTTCGCTCCCAATTAAATGTGGTTTCGTTGGTCGGGTGGCAACCCTGGGCGCGGGCTTTTCGGCACCAGAAGCAGCCAATTTACGCCGCATCCTGTTTCGGTCGCTGTTGCATTGAAATTCTCGCGATCCGGCGTTGCCACGGCGTAATGACAAACCGCACTTTGACATTATCGCATGTGGAGACGCCCCCCTCTCCCTCTCACCCCACCCCCCCCCCCCTCTCTCCGCGCCTCTCGCTCGCTCACTCGAGCCGCTCTTCCTCACAGCGCATTAGCTTTGATTAAAATATGGCGGAAAGTTTAACAGCGAGCGAGGGTCGGGGAAGAGAGGCGAGTGAGAGAGAGGGAGGGAGAGAGAGAGAGAGCAAAGGAGGATGTGCATGAGGGAAGGAGAGGCAGAGAGGGAGGGACAGAGGGAGATGGCAGGAACTGAGACGTGGAGTGGCGTTGAAAAGTGAGCGATGGAGGCTCCAGGACAACGACGAATGAAAGCATCGGAGGGAGGGAGGTGGAGGGCCAGACAGAGAGGGCAAGGGTGAGCGAGCGAGCGAGTGAGTGAGTGAGAGAGAGAGGGAGAGAGAACGAGGAGCACACCAGGCTGAAGGAGGCCTCATGTGTGAGTGCGAGGGAATTTTTTCCTCCTGCTTACTTCGAGCATCGAGCAAACTTTGTACATAATTTCACAGCGATTTTTGTTGTTGTCCACATTGATGTTGTCCACATTGTTGTTGTTGTCCACATTGATGTGGTCCACTTTGTTGTTGTCCTCATTGTTTTTGTCCATGTGTTGTTCAACTTGTTCAGTAGTTTTTGTAGCAGAGAATTTCGATTTTTCCTTTCTATAATTTATAAAATTTTTTCACCTTTGTTGGTGTTGTTTCTGTTTTCACTACTTTGCAATAGTTATTGAAATTTTCCTCTTTTTACCGAAGTTCACTGAAGCTGAGGAAATTTACGTGAAATCGCTCAAGTGAACACGTGAACAAAATGGTGAAGTTGAGGAAATGCGAAGGGGAGACGGAGCGAGAGCGAGAGGGAGAGGGAGGATCGATTCCCGATCGATGGATCGATTTGGAAATCATGACTTGCTCCTCGCAAATAATAAATCATGGACCGATCGGCGATAAGATTTTCGATAATCCCTAGTTCAACGTTCGCCATCCGGGCGAGTGAAGAAGATTATAATTTTCGCAAAGTTTCGCAATTATTTTCAAAATCGCTTCGCCTCAGTCTGACAGCTCGCTCTACTTCCCTCTCGCGCTCTGGGGCTCCCGCGAGTCCTCTGTCCCTTCATCCCTGGGCCTCCTCTTCCTTGGGCTCCTCTTCCCACTGCCCCTTCCCTCTCGCTCCGTCGCCCCGACTCCTTCTAATTGCGCGGACGTCAATTTTCTCTCCAATTTAACCGTCACGTGGTCCTCAAATCGCCAACCGCCAACTGCCGTCTGTCCGAACGAGCCAGCGCTGGGTGATCGAGGAGGACGTGGCGAGGAGGCAGAGGCAGGCGTCGCTGCCTGGACGACGCCCGCGAAGACTCGGACTCGGGCCCGTCGACGCCGCTCGTCGACTCCGCTCGTCGCGTTCGCCTCGAACTCTCGTTTTCCGTCGTCAGTTCGCCGAGTTCTCGTCGCGCTTCGGTGGCCGTTGTTGGTGTTTCGCGCTCGTTGCTGTTGTTGTTGCTCTCCCACTACTCGCTGTTGTTGCTTTCGAACTACTCGCTGTTGTTTCTCTCCCACTACTCGTTGTTGTTATTGCCTTCACACTCGTTGTTGTTGCCGTCGGCGTCGGCATCGCAGGCGGTCAGCGGAAAATTGCTTCGGAGGGAGTGCGAGCGAGAGAGAGAGAGAGAGAGAGAGGCGAGAGCGAGTTCACGGCGTTGCCACTTAATTGCGAGTTATTACAAGTGTCTGTCGTGAGCGCGGCGGACGAAGGAGCGCCGATGACAGGGTTTTTAATGAGCCAAAGGGACGGGGAGGAGCGAGAGGGAGAGTGGGCGGTGGGGAGAAGAGACGGCCGGAAGGACGAGGGGGAGTGAACGAGGAAGGAGCGAATCAGAGCAATATATATCGAAAATAGTACGAATCCTAAATAAGAAGCCATCAATAGGTTGGGCATTAAATGGTCAAATAATAATTAAACTAGGTGAAAATGAGATAAGGGAATAAATAGTTTAATGACAATTTTAGTGGAATTCGAAATAATGGAAAATAAGAAATAAAATAAGAAAAAAGAATGAAACAACGTTAAATAATGATAATATATACAGGTAAATAATAAATGATCACGTAAATTAAGTAATAATCAAAAATAATAATAATAAAAAAATACATATAAAAATCATTTTAGGAATGATTAAAAAATTGTATTAGAAAATAAAAAAAAATTAAATAACGAGCAAAAATCATCACGATTCATGCAAAATTAGGAAGCGACGACTTTCTTGGTTTTCGCAAAATGTTGCCAACTCATGAAGCCAGCCGAGGCAATAAGGAAGTTGCCACCTGGAGACAAACACAAAAATCATGCAAAGCCATTTACAACCGAATACAACAACAACAACAGCAACGACACTAAAACAACATCCCCGAGGACCGACGGCTTCGCCAAAGGCAGGTGGACCGCGCTTCTTCTTCTTCTTCGGCTTCTTTGTTGTTGTTGTGGTAGTCTGTGTTGGATTATGTAAGCGTGGCCACATCGTGGGCCATCTTCGATGGACCTACAACAACAACAGCAACAACAACAACATCAACCGAGTTGCTTTCAGGCTTATATAATTAAATTATGTTTCCAAAGCAAGAAATGCTAAAACAAGACACCAGCAACAACAACAACAATAACAACTACAACGTTTACAACTACTAAACCAACAATTACCATTCTGTTCACCTGGCAACCTCATCCAGCCCATCATCATTATCGTCATCATTATCACCATCCGGCAGCCTCGTTATTTTTGCCTATGATTTTTTGTTTTTTTCGCATTTTTTCCACTCTATTTTTAAGGTTGTTTTTTTTGTTTTTTCTTGCGAGTTTTGCACGATTCACAAGTTGTCAGTAATAATTGTTGTTGTTGTCAGTAGCTGTTAGTAGTTTTTCCTGGTTGTTGTTGTTATTGTTGTTGTTGTGTTTGCTTCTCGCCGCTTCTCGTTAACTCGGCCATCGCCGTTCCCGGTATCTCGACCTATTCAATTAAAACGATGCCGAGCGCGAGATCTTCAAAAATGCGCACAGAAGACACAAAACAATAACAACAACATCAACAATAACAACAATAACAAGAAAAGCCCCCAAACTCGCAGGAATTTTGGTGAATGGTGAAGGAGCCGTTGCCGTTTATTTTTTGTCCTTTTCACAATTAACATGTAGTAAAATATGAAAATTGAAATGTGAAATTTTTTTGTTTATTTTTCTTAATTAATTTTTAATTTAGAAATCACCAGAAATCATGCGTATAGAGTTTAATTTTACACTTGTTTAATTCTGAACTTACGATCAATAGGAAAACATTTATAAAAAATGAAAGTTCTTTCACTGAAAAACGTTCAAATTTTTTCAATTCATATTTTTTTTTTGCAAATGGATCATTTTTTTTTTGTGTATTTGTGTATTTTTTGTGCGTTTTTGTAATTTGTTTTTGAAATTGCAATTTTTCTTGAACTCGTGAATTGCGTTTTTCATGTCTTGTTATTTGTGATTTATTCTCATTGTTATTTGTTATTGTCATTTATTTTTATATCCATATTTGTATTTATTTCTTGTTCTTTTTTCTTTTGATTTCTTATTTGAGAATTCTCTCCCACGCTACGCCCCGGCTTCTTCTTCTCCCCCTCCCCGCCCCTCTGCCACTCCCCTCCATCTCGCCCAAACAGCTCTTAATGTCCTTTTAATGCACTTTCTCATTCTCATAACTCTCCACTCCACCTCGCATAAATTCGGAAACCAAAAGAGAAGAACAAATGAAGGGAAAAAATCCCGAAAAACCGAAATCATCCATAAAATGATAAAAATGTCCCTTGGAACAAAGGGAACACGAAGGGCAAGCAAAGGGGAGGCAACACAGCAATGTGGGAACAAACACAACAACAACAACAACAACAATGGCCAGAAATGTCCCAGTCAAGAGGGAAGAGTTGCCGGATCCATTTGCTGATTACTTCGCATTGTTCTCGGCTCGTCGTCCTCGTCGTTCGCGTTGTTGTTTCCCCAATGTTGTTGCTGTCGTCGTCGCTGTTTCGTCCCGACGACGACGTTTGTAATTTTTTAACCACCTCGCCCCGTCCCGCTCGCACCGGCCGCCGCACCTGCTCGACCGCGACCGATCGGCGGCTCCGGATTTTTTCGCCCGCCTCCCCCGGTCACGGCGTGAGTCGCGCAAAGTCGGGGAAAAGCCTTTTAAAAGGATTCGCCCACAGCAACAGAACAAAAACAAAAACAAAAACACAGGGCGAGCACAATAAAAAGCCCTCCTAACAATCTGGCAACGCTATTATTTTCGGTTAGTCAGCCGTTTTCCAGGGCTGGGCCTCGGGCTCTGTTGACGGGGGCAAAGGTGAAGAAGACGATGAAAATCAGGGTGCAAATGTCGAAAATGATAATGAAAATCACGATTACGGTGTTGCAGAAGACGATGATGATGCTGAGGATGGCGATTATGACGATGATGATGCTGGTGGTGGTGATGATGTTGTTGTTGACAACCTCTTAATGCGGAAGAACGAGCAGGAAGACAATTTCAAGCCGCATTTGCATCGGGTCTCGCAGCAATAACTGCAACAAAAATAGGGACAAATTACAACAAAATTAAGGAAAAATATGAAAATATGAATCGACAAAAAATATGATAAAATATATGAAAAAAAAAAAGAAAATCAAAAATTAATTGTAAAAAATAACAAAAATGTGAAAATACATTGAAAATGGAAAATACAAATGTACAGCAAAATTATGAAAATACAGCAAAAATCTGAAGATGCAATGAAAATATGTGAAAACACAAAAATAAAACAAAACTACAAAACAAAATATGAAAATGTAAGAAATATATGAAAGAACAATAAAAATATGAAAATTCAAAAGAATATTAAAATACATAACACAATATGAAAATAAAACAAATTTATGCGACGAATTTATATACGACGACGACGACGAGGTTGAGGGATCGAGGCCGTCCTGGCCGGAAGTTCAAATCGCATGACTTCACCTCGAGCGATGATCCGGCAAAAATCCGCCCGTGGCCCCATCTGTCCGTCCGCCCATCTGTCCCTCGTCCCCCACCTCGCCCCTGCCGGGTCGAGATCCCATCAATTTTTACTCGCCGAAGCTCGGAGGCGACCCGGGCCGCGGCTCACGGAAGCGTTTGGCGCGAACGGCGGGCAGGCGGGTCAAAGGTCGAGGAGGAGAAACAAGGAAATTCCTCGAGAGCAGGCAGCAACAAAACCAAGGCAAAATCGAAACGTTTTTGTCGCTTATTATTTAGTAAACTCATCCAGTAAACTGCAGACTAAACTGCAGACTAAACTGCAGACTAAACTGCAGACTAAACTGCTAGACCTCATAATAATATCTGAATTTAAATGGCAAATTAAATCAAGGATTTTGGAGAACCGGAATTGTCCTGATTTACCCAGAAAAATATATTTTAATAATTTCACACCTCAATTGATAATTCTCGAAGAATTCTTCAACGATTTCACGAGTCCGATTTGGCCGGGGCGAAGGGCTGGAAGGGATCGAGTGGCCGAATGCGGTTGTGCTGATTTTATCGCCTTAACTGGGCTTTAATGGCGTTAATGGCTCGTCTTCGGCGAGGCGCAGGGACCGGCCCGAGTCGAGTGCGTGCGTGTGTGCGCGGCATCCGTATCTGCGCTTAAATCATTTATTTATCTTTATGAATATCGCATGACATTTACGTGCGACGTGCGAGTGACGCGATCGCGACGACTCGCCTCGCCTCGGATCGACATCGACATCGGCAGAAGCCCGGCTCTAGCTCTAGCCGGAGCCGCCTGGGTGTGTGTGTGTGTGCGTGTGTGTATCTCGCGGATACGTGGCCGGCGTATCTCGTCAGTGGCGGCTCGAATTACGGGCACACGCGGCGTAACGGCGTCGAAGGGGCGCCTGCGAGTGTGTGGGGCGCATTTGGAGTATCTGGCAGATGGCCGGAGCATCTCGCGGTGGCCGGCGTATCTCGCGGATGCCTGGCGCATCTCGCGGATGGCCCCAGAATCTGCTAAGTGGAAACTTATCTCGAGTCGCGCACCGAAAGGCGGCCGACGAGTCTCCGGCACCGACTCGAGTGCCCTCCGTATCAGGGCAGCGAAAAGCATCCGACAGATGGAGTATCTGAGTATCTGAGAGCATCGGTCATCCTCTGGCCGCCGACGGTTGACAGCTCGGGAGTGGGTCGACGTGTCGAGCCCTCGCAGCCCGCGGACTCGAGTGTGAGAATATTTTTTGTGATTTCTTCTACGTTTCTCCTCGTCCCGACTTCCTCGTCAATCGCAGCTTCTCTTCTTGTTGTTGGAATTGTTTCTTATTTTTATCACCTCATTTTCTCTTGATGTCGCTCGCCCCCTCCCTCTCCCTCTCTCTCTCTCTCGCCGCTCTCTTCCTCCTCAAGTGCTTCGATTCTGGGATTTCACATTCTCACACATTTCGATTTCTCGCCTTCCGATTGTCTCGACTCGGGCTTCAATTGTTCACAACAAAGTCGGAGACCGACAACAACAATAACAACCACATCGTCGTCACTGCCGGCATCTGAGACATCGGGAACAACAACAGCAACAACAACAGCAACAAAAACAACGCTGACCAAGTGACCGAATACGAGAAACGTGACTTGAAAATCGGGTCACGTGGTTAATGACTTCGAGAAGAGCCTGGTTCTGATGCTCTCGCTCTCCACCTCCCTCCCTCCTCTCTCTCACGCTCTCCCTCTCCCTCTCCCTCTCTCTCTCTCTCTCTCTCTGTCTCTGTCGGCCCCCGGACCCGCCCTCGAAATTCTCTAGAGCGATTTTTAGTTTGTTCTGTTAATTATTTAAAGACTTTGAGTAAATTTGAATAATTTTCTTTCAATGACATTTCAATAATAATTTTGATTAAAAAAAGAATAACAATATCTATAATATAATAATTTAATATGCAGTTTTCAATAAAAAGACACTCTTTCTTTATATTTTTGGTCTCGATATTTTTGTAAATTTAGTCAATTGTTTTTTCAACAGTTTTCAATATTTTTCATTGCCTTTATCATTCTACACATATATATTTAATATTATATATAGTTTACATTTTTTTACATTTGTTAAATTTTAGAGTACAAATTTTTTCAATGTGAATTTTTATGAATTTATTGATGTTACTGCTTTTGTCTGTTTTTTGTCTATATTTTGGTCTACATTTGGTTTTTTGTTGTTTTCTACATTTTTGTTTGTGTTTTTGTTGTTTGTTTTGTTGCTGCCCTCCATCGAGTTGGC
The DNA here is from genome assembly GCA_947389925.1 of Coelopa pilipes. Taxonomy (NCBI): domain Eukaryota; kingdom Metazoa; phylum Arthropoda; class Insecta; order Diptera; family Coelopidae; genus Coelopa; species Coelopa pilipes. Next base: position 2,721,959 of record OX376700.1, read on the forward strand.
GCCCGCTTCACGCAGCCGCCGCCGCTCGTGCGCGCCATTCGGACTCCTTCGGCCGGCGGTCGCGCGGGTTGCGCAACTTCCGACCACCGTCGTCGTGATCGGCGTCGGCGGCGGCCGATCTTGACATTGACTTTGCGCGCGCTCAAGTGACAGCTGTCAAAGCTCGACTGCCGACGAATTCAAGTGAATTCGTTGCCCCAGACCTGCCGCCGATCTGGCAGCACTGTCCATCTCACACTCGCCGAATGGGGCTCGGGGTCCGAGGATGACCTTGGGCGACGAGACACAAAAACAAAAACAAAACGAACGACGAAAAAATGTGTCTAAAAAAACAAAAAATTTCGCTTTCAACCACAACAACGACAGCAACAACAACGACGATGGCGTGGTGATGATGCCACCAGCACAACAACAACCACGATGACGGTGATGATGGCCGAACAACAACAACAACAACTGCTTTAATTACACACTTTAATGCGTTTCAATGCTGTCGACGCCTCCCGAAGCCCATCGCGCCATCGCCATCCACCGCCCGGGCCCCGGTCCGACCCCCCGCACCGTGGGGCCAAGGCTCCACCTCAAACACTCACAGTGGGCTCCACCAATTTTCATAAGTTTTCAGTATTTTTGGCCCATTTTTCACCATTAAGAGGTCACAAACAATTTATTTCAAAATATGACTTTTTTAAAAATATTTCAAATATTCTGTAAAACTTTAAAGCTCCTGAAAAACTATAATCCATTCTGAAAAAACATGAGTTATTTTGAAAATGCCCAAATAATTCCTGAGAAATTGCGAACTGCTTCCAAAATGAAATAGTAGTAATAATAGTAAAAATAAAAACAATTACAGGTTACAAATTATAAAAAATAAAAAATAATTCAATTGATTACTTATAATAATTCAGAATAGCCAAAAATGTTTTGAATTTATTTTAACTGAACTAAGTCGAAAAATCAAGAAATTGCTTCAAATGATTAGCTTGACAAAAACCTTGCATATGAAAAACTTAGGTATTAAAAAGATAAGAAAACGTCGTAAAGTCATGAGGGTAATTTGTTAAATTGCCTCAAATTATCTAAATGTTTAACGCGTTTGTTTTTTTTGCGATTGCTGCGAACACGGGAAGTTCTAATTATTGCCGAGGCAACCACAGTAAAAACAATTAGAATAAATCAATGTAGAATAAATATGTTAGAATAAATATGTAGAGAAAATGAAATCGAAAATATTATTTTTTCCATTCTTCAAAATATATTTATTTTTATAAATATTTCTTGCAACAACACAGAGAAAACAGAGAAAACTCTAAAAAATAAAACAATTCAACATTGATTGAAGGAGACATCAATTAAAAAACATGTGACTATTGAATTCAATAAAATTCAATAAAATTAAATTAAATAAAAATTAATATCCTTCATGAATTTGGGAAGAGTTTTAAGGAAGCGAGATGTAAAATTATGAATTTCGTCGGGTGTTTCGTGGACGTCGTCGGCGTCGTCGCTCGACGGTGATTGCAGCACATGCTGATTGCGGATTTAATCGCCAGATGGCAGCGCCAGCCACTCGAGCTGGCTGCCACAACAACAACAACAGCAACAACAACGACAGCACAAACAATTGCCAGACGTGGAAATGAATGACAAACGAAGGCAACTAAGCACACCCAACAACAACAACAAAGTTGACAAGAACTAATCGTACGATAACAACAATTGAATAACAACACTGTTGACAACAACAATTAATTCAACAACAACAAGTAGTTCGACCACAACATTTAAATCGACAACAAGTCCTAATTCGACGCTATCTCCAACAAGGGCAATTAAAAAGTCGTCTGCCGAACTCGAATTTGGAGTTTTTTATTGAAAAAAAAAAATGTATATTTTTTTTCGGAGATTTTTTAATACAAAGAAAATTGTTTAATAAAACTCATCTCCGGTTTCGACTATAATCAAATCCACGTCGCCTTATCTCGCTTATCCAGCTTAATCTACAAGCATTTTTGTATGTAATTAGAAAGCGACAAAGCGAGCTCGAGCTCTTCCACCGTAATCATCATCGTTATCACCACCATCATCATCATCATCACCATCATCACCATGACCTTCATCATCGTCGTGATTAAGCCCTTGGTCTCCTCCCGCCCTCTGAAGGTCGTCTCTCACAAATAGTAAGAGGCAAACAAGCAAAATAATAAAAAACTAATTAAACATCACGAAATTTCCCTGATGAAAATTGGTTCCTGCTCGATCGAGAGGTCTCTCACTTGCTGTTGTTGTTGTTGTTCATTATTTTTATATTTCTGGCGTTTCACTAACATTGAACTTAATTTGCCTGGCCTGTTGTTGCCGTAGCTTGTAGTTTGGCGACGGTTGAACGGACGCTTAATTAGCCGCGCCAAAGTACAAAACGCAAGCCAAATATCGCTCTGTCTCTCTCCCCCGCCCCTCTCTTTCCCACGAACGCAGACCCTCCTCGCGATTCCGAGAAAATCGCGCTCTCTAATTGGGATTTTTTCGTGGATTTAATCGAGAGCGAAAAATCTTGAAGCGAAAAAATCTTGGTGCGAGAAATTCTGATAAATTCTGAAAAATTCTCATTAAAGCCATGCGAATAATTTAATAAGAACCGTGTTTTTTATTATTTATTTTTTTTTTTTCATTCCGCTCGACCGCCCCCCGCACCTGCAGAAATTGAATATTCTAATTAACTCTTTATCGGCGGTTTTTCTCCATAAATTCCTTTTCCCTCTCCCCCTCTCCCTCGCACTCCCTTCCAATTGCCCGCCCTCCTCGATTGCCCGCCGTCGCGCGCTTTTTCGCATGCAAATTCCCAACAACACTTGGCCAGAAATCAATCCACACAGGAGGAATTGAAGGCGGGGAAAAAACGAAGAAGGAAGAAAAAAATAGACAGATATCGGGGACGGTCCAGGAGGTAATGAGGAGGCGGAGGCGCCGGCGCCGGCGAGCCATCGAAGAAGGCGCAAACGTCGATCGCCCCGAGCTGCCGCTTGTCCAAGGCCTCGCTCTTTCACCGACCTCCTCCGCCGCTCTCTCCTCCTTCCCGTTTGCACCTCCTCTCGCTCCCGGCCGCCCTCATGAATAAAACTCATTACACGAAAGTGCTCGGCTGGGCTCGTTTAATGGCCGAACAATGTTCGCCACCCATGTGTGTCGTCCACAGCCAAGGGAAATTATTAGTAAATTGCCCGCGACGAAGGGAAATTCCGCGGATTTCACTGGAGGAACGGAAGAACACCAATGGAAGAAGACAAATAGAGGAAGACAAGAGGATGAGGAACAGTTAAAGACGTGCTTGAAAGGAGGGAAATTCATCTAATTGCAGAGGGAAATTTTTTCATAACACAAAAAATCAAATTAATCCAAAAAATCCCAAGCAAAATTCTTTAGAAATTGCCAAAGTCCATGAAGTGAAAAAACTGCAAATAATTTCGAAAATTCCCCGTTTGACCATGATCTGGTCCTTCATCCGGTTCCTGCCATTCCTTCTTGTCTTCCTTCCTTCCTTCCTTCCTTCCTCCCTCGCTGGCCGTCACCTGGGTCGTGGTATCGTTGTTGTTGTTGTTGTTGTTTGGGTTCTTCCTGACGTTCGTCCCATTCATGATCTCTCCGTGATTTTCCCCGGGCCCGCCGTGACGTCGCCGTCCCTCGGGGACGCCGTCTTCCGCCCATCAGACGTCTCTCTCTCCCTTATTTTTCCTGTCTCCACCTCTCTCCATCTCCCTTTGCCGCATTTGTGTCCACTCGAGTCGGGTCGGGTCGGGTCGTGTCGGGTCTTTCAAAGGCTCGTAAAAGGGAATAAATTAAACGCCAGGCGATGACTTGAGAAAGAGCGGCGAGAGACGAGGCGAGAGGAAGGCGAGAAGGTGGCGAGAAGGATTGAGACAGACAGAGCGAGAGGCGACGCGGCGAGGGGTCGCCGAGAGGGACCGAAGGCGACGGTCGGTGGACGACGGTGCGGTCGGCAGAGTCGGGGCGCCTTCGATGACGAGCCGAGCGGCGGAGCCTCGGCCATCGACCACAGCCTCGTGGGCGCTGAGCCCAGCTCGCAAGTAGTTAAACGGCGTGCTTGTTCTTCCTCCTGCCGCTCCTCCCCCTCCCCAATCGTTGCTGTTTTCGTTTTTGTTTTGTTTTTGTGTTTTTTGTCGACACCCATCGCCCCGCAGCGAATTCGCAGCTGTCGATGGACGGCGATGGACGACGGAATTCGCTCGATCCGGCCAAGTCCGGCAACGCTTGCCTGGCTTTCGGCGGGGTCGGGGGGAGGTGGCGTGGAGTGGGCGGCGTGAGGGGGCGGGGCGTGTCGGTCGCTCGTTCGGCTGGTCTTCATCTTCCGTACCCGGAAAAATCGTTAAAATTTACGTTTTCGTGCTAAATCGTGGCGTCCGTGGTGGGTTCTCTCGTTGTTGTTGTTTTTATTTTTTTATATATTTTTTTCTATTTTCCTCATTTTTTATTTTCCTATTTTGGTTTTTGAGTGCGCTCAATGCTGTTGTTGTTGTTGTTGTTCCGTTTGCCGTTTACCGTTTGGTTTCTTGACCTTTTCCAATGACTGATTTTCCATCGCTGGCCTCAAAGGCTACTCGTTGTCGTTGTTGTTGCTGTTGTTGTTATTGTGGTGATGTAACGGTGGTAGGGGGGGACATATGTAGAGCAGGGGGAGGGGTGAAAGAGTGGGAGGGGGAAGCTGGAGGAGCGAGAGGGAGAAGTTTTTCCGAAGTATTTTTATCGAAGTATTCAAATGACATTTGTATTTGATTTTTTTCATTTGATTTTTTAATTTGATTTTCTTCATTTGACTCTTCTCATTCGATGTTTTTTTGTTGATTTGTTCATTTGACTTGATTTTGTATTCGATTTCAGATTAATTTGCTCCTCTCAATCTCTTGTCCTTTACGTAAGTTTATCTCGGTCTCCCATTCGCAATATTTATGTGGCTTTAAATTTTGTTTTTATCCCTCCTACTCTCATCGATTGTCGATAAAATTGCAATATGTTAATTTTTATGCGATCGAAATTCGCGGCTCTGATGGGAAAAATCGGCAACAAAACGAAGACCTCGGAGACAAGAAAATAATTATTCGAATCTTATGATTATATCTCTCTCTCTCTCTCTCTCTCTTCCCTTTGTCTATGCTCGCTCACGGTCGTCTCATTAGTTAACAGCGAGAGCTCGGGAGTTAACAGCTGACCTCTCGCTCTCGCTCCCTGGGCTCCGCTCTCCCGTTGGTCTCATCCCTTCTCTAACGCCGTTAAATTCTCCCCGCTCTCAGTGTTGTCTTCTTCTTCGGCCGCTGGCTAACTGTTGCTTGCGTTAGCAGAAAAATTAACCAAAGGCTTGGGAGGAAGAGCAAATCAATAGTTATTATTTTGATTTTGAAAACATTACAGAAATTAAAAATTTGCAAATATCAAATCGAATTAGGAAGGGACTCAAAAATAACACAAAAAATCCCAACTAATTAGCAGTATAAATTAATAAAATAAATAATGCAATCTCTCTTTTAATTGCAATTATTCTATAAATAGGAAATTTGTATGATTTCTATTTTTTTGACTACTGCGTAAAAACTATAAACCATTAACTTCTGTATGCAAATCAAAAGAATTTATTTTGAAAATCCCACTCCAAAATTAAATTTCCCTGTGCCACCCACCACAGCCGAGCAAACACGACATGCCCTAGGTTAGGGTTGCCACCCTCCAACAACAAGCAGAGAGCAGCAGAAGCACGAACAACGACGGCAACATTAACGCCGACAACAACAATGGCATTAGCCAAACATTGCACTGGTCAGGGCAGAGAGCAATAAATTTATGCCGATGTTGTTGTTGTTGTGCTCTGTAGCTGTTGCCATTCCCGTTGTTGTTGTCTGAGTCAGCTGTTGCGCTGCAATTGGACTGTGGAACGTGTTCCATTCCGCCCGTTCGCCGGCTTCTGTAGACAGAAGCGAGAAAAAATTATTCATGAATGAAGGCACGATTGAGAGCCGTCGCTGTAAAGCCCGAGCGTTTTTTGATTCTCTCTCACGGACGTGCACGTGTGGACATAACGTAATGCGCGGTATCGAAATTATTCCAAGAGGTCTTGAACTTTTTCAGGTTTTGAATTGGAAAATTATCAATTTTCAATATATATATTTTAAATTTTAGTAATTTCTTGTTATGTTTAGCATTTATTTTTTTAATAATACTTCGGCACTATTTACCGCTCTCTTCTCGACCTGAGTGTTCTCTGTTACGTCTCAGTCGGCGCTCTGCTGCCTCGCTGTTACGGTCGCTCTCATTCGCCCACCGCACCGTTGGTTCCCGCTCTCTGCGGCTGTTGGTCGGCTCTGTTGAGCCCGCTGCAGCTGAGGCCTTCGCTGCTCGGGATAACAGCGGCGTCGACAGCGCCGCCTCGCTGCCGAGCCGACGACGACGACGACGACGAGATCCACGAGCGACGGCGGCTCGCGGACTTCTTCAGTGCTTCGCCGGCATTTCGCACGAGTGGATGTGTTCGCGTCTCTTCCGCCAGCTCCGTCGACGTCGTGGTCGATGCTCCGCGCACGGAAAACGCGTCCGTAGAACAACAGAAGCGAGAATAAAATAGAAATACCTTCATTAAGTGAAAGAAATTACCGTCAGCAAGTTGAACGGAAATTAAAATACGAACAAGAATCGGTCAGAATTTCCCTCGGTCGCCGCCTCTCCGATTGTTGTTGCAAGCGCCGGGTATTTATTGCAGCTGTCGCGACGCGACGCCCCGCAGTCGGTCGCCGCGAATTCTACCTGACGCACGGCTCCAGCCAGACAGCGAGACCCACGGACAGACCGACAGACGAAGCCACCGGCCTACAGCCAGACGACAACAACAACGACAATTTGCGACGCACGACGCGTAGTCGAAAAAAACCGTCGAAAGCAACAAAACCGGATTTTTCTATTACAATAAAAATAAAAGCGTCATAATAAGGAGGAAAAAAATGTACGAAAAATCTCAACAATAGTAGAAATAACAAATTATGAGAAATATAAATAAATAATCGACAGAGAATAAAATCGCAAGAGAAGCTAACAAGAAGAAGATTACAACAAAAGCAACAACCACAGCGCTCGAACGACAACAACAAGTTCAAGCAGGGAAGCCGAAGACGCGGCCAAGAAGAAGAAGAAGCACAAAGAGTTATTCACCTGTGAGCAATAGAAAAAAGATTATAATGGAAAAATATTAAAATAAACCATAAATTCAAGATAGAAGATTTCTAGTAATCGATAAATATAAATTAATTGAGAAAATATTTGTTTCCAACTGTTCACAATAATAAAAAATGCACAGTACTAAACTGTAAATTGTTGATCAAAATCGGAGAATTTTCGTCAATTGAATATTATTTTGCGTATCAATTGTTGTTAAAAATTAAAAAAAAAAAAATTTTAATGACATTAAAATAAGGAGTGATTGAAAATAGCAGAAAAGGCAACAAGTGTTTCTGAGAAATAATTGTGAAGTTTTGGTGAAAAAAAAAATCGTTAGCCCAAAAAGTTAGAAGTTATCGACAGTAAAACAACAACAATTATTGGATTATTGCTCGAATTGGCTTCGCTTGGAATAGTCTAAAGGTAAGTCAAAGAATAGATTAAAAATTCAAAATAAAAAATATTATGTTGCAACTAATTTCTTGATTCTTAAAAAATGTCTCATGTAATGTTAAAAACTAAATTTCCCCTAAATTACCCTCGTCTCCTTCCGTCCTGGAACTTCTTTGTTATTCTCGTACAATTAAATTTAATCCCTTAATCCCCAGCTTTCTGGCAACCCTGCTCTGTTCCGTTTCCCCTGGTATCTCTGTTTTTTTCCCCTCTAAAAATTCAACAAATCCGATTATGGGATCAAATTGCAACACCAAAAATCCTTCGATTTTTGGGTGCAGCGAGTGCAGCGAGTGCAGCGTGTTTTGGAGCCAAATTTCCGAGAGGAGAATTCTAACATTAGCATCGTTTTTAATTCCCACAAAATCCCGGAGCGATCGTGCCCGAGATTAAATAACATTCGATGGGAAAAACTCCCCAGAGCATAAAATCCCACAGGTGTTGGGGAATATCCCTCGCCAAACACTGATTGCCGTTGGGACAATGGGGCAAAACGAAAATGCAATAAAATTAAATTCCGATGGACTTCAAAGTAAAGCGAGGAATTTCAGAGGATTTCGAAGAGTTCTTAAAATATTGCAGGAAAAGTCATTGGGTTTTGTTTTAAATGGAATAGTGCTATCTCCAAGTGCTCCCCAAGTAGGAAGTACGTTTGCAAATATTTTCAAACCGTTCCAGTGCCCACCGAGTGTAACTTCAAAAGATGAATGGCATGGGTTTGAAACGTTGTCGTTGTCAATAGTACTTTTTCTCGCCTGAGCAAATAAGTGTCCATCGACGTAATTAACTGATAACTGTTGGCACTGTTGTTGGTTCAAGTGCGAACGTCAGCACAAGTGCAAGAACAATTGGCCAGTTTGCAACGAGCAAATTCTCAATTGTTCCTCCCGCATATGCCAACATTCGCCACTCCGAGAGCGGTTGCAATAAAGACGCAGTGGAGACGGAACGAGCTCCAGACATACGTCAAGAAATCGAATCGCATCGCAATCGAAATCGAATAAATTAGAAGCGTGTGAGGGATGTTGTGAGCGTGAAACCGATTTGAGGATTTTGTGGCTTCTGTGAACTTGGCGCGAGTTCATCTGGAGACTTAATCGCCGGCGTTCAGTCGTTTATTCCGCATTATTTTATTCAAATTAAAGACCCTGTTTAAATTACTCGAACATGAAGCGGTGACAACAATTGTGGAAGAGTTTGCGGGGGGGAATCGCGTTATTAAAGCATTTAACACCTTGAGCCGCAATAAAAGTTAGAAGAAAATAAACTGCGCTGAACACAGTAATCCAATAAATTGAATTACAATTTTTGAAAACGCGATTTTTACAACTTTTATTTGAAGTTCGCCAGAAACGAGTGTGTTTTTCCCCAGGATATCGGCGTAAATATAATAAAATACCTGCTTTATTTGCAATTTTATTTGACAGCGTCCCGAAAAACATTTTTTATTTCGTTTTAACTGCTACTGAGAATTTTATTAATTCATCGAAGGAAGAACAATAAGCGTAAATATGCGAGTCGTTAAGAGGATTATTTTATAAGTATTCGGAATGTATGAAATGTCAAAATCTCCCGAAATTTGATTTACAAAAATATCGAAATTATAATTTTTCAAAAATTATTTAACGTCCAATAATGAAATTGGAAAAATTACCAAAAAAAAAATTTTTAATTGAGACTTTACGACATCGAGTTGCGAATTTTGCGATCGAATTTCTGTGAACTTTTTCACTATATGTTCGTTTAATTTTTTATCAGATCGCAGTAATTAGCAACAATTTAACGAGTGTCAGCAACGACAAAAACCCATTAATAAATTAATTAATTGACTCGTCAATCGTTCAATCGTGCCGAGGTCCTCGTACGATGGGAATTTTTCGGAGAACGGATGGGATATTTATTTATTTCATTTTTCACACCGCCTACGGTTGGGATTTTTTCGTCGATCGAGAGATGATGGTGCGAACAATTAAAAGTCGCACCAATAAAGCATATTACAATAATATTTCTACAAAGACAACAACAATAACTTTGTTTTAGGGCCACCCAGTTGCAGTAAAAATATATCAATAGCTAAAGGAAGACAATGAAAACCGTACGAGAAAGAACGTTTGAATTAGAAGCACATACAACAACAACATGGTGAACAGAGGCAGCAGAATAAGAAGAAGAAGAAGAACGAGTAACGAAGAGAATCGATGACAAAAAAAGAGTCCAAATTTTTAACCTCAACAACAACAAAAACAGCATCGGCATCGGCAGCAGCAACAACAACACAAGTGGTCGCCGCAATGCAAGGAACCGGTTCCTCGATTTCCTGCTGCCGCTTTTCTCACTCTCTCTCGCTCCCCACTTGCCCTGATGCTGCATCCCTGTCGGACACACGGCGGCCGGTTCTCAGCGCCGACTTCGCCGCCTCTGCCGCCGACGCAGCACCACGACGTCGTCGTCGACTCGGTCGTTTCATCGGCGACCGGCCGACGACTGCATTCGGCGCGATGTCGGTTTCGTCTTCGCCATCGTCATCGTAGTCGTCGTCGTGGTCACTCGGCTGTTTCTTCGCTCGCTCCTTCTGTGCAGAGGCTCTGTTTTGTATTTTGTTGTTGTTGTGGCTGCTTACAAATTTTCTTCTTCTTCGTCTCGATGCTCCGTTGTCGTTGTTGTTGTTGTTGTTGTGTTTGTTGCAGTTGTTCTGCCTCTCTTTGCTTTTGCTATTATTGTTGTTGTTGTTCAGATTGACTGAGCATTCAGTGAGTTTTTCCTATTGTTGTTATTGTCGTATTTGGTAGTTCTTGTTTGGTCTTCCTCTTCTATGGTCTCTTGTTAATGTGTTGTTGTTGTTCCTACGAATGGCGTTCGTTTCTCTTGGCGTGATGACGTTCTCGTTGTTGTTGTTGTTGTTGTTGCTGTTGCTGTGTCCGTTTCGTTTTGGCTCGTTTGGCATTTTCGTGCGCCACGAAACAGCAACAGCAGCAGCAGCGACAACAACAACAACCGCATCTTCAAAGAAGTGGTCGAAGATGTGAAGACGAAAGAAGCAGAAGCAGAAGCAAAAGAAGCAGAAGAAGCAGCAACAGAAAATCATCTGTTGCCGCTGTCGCTGTTCGTTGCAATATTTTTGTTGTTGAGGTCCTCGTGGTTGTGTGAATGCATTTTTTAGTTTTGAGGTTTTACTTAAAAATCACAACAACTATCACACGAGACTGTGGCGAGCTCCGACGGTGGCAAATATCCCCCTCTCGCTCCCTCCAGCGTCTTTCGTCTCTTTCGCCCTGCACTGACTTCTGGAGGAAATACGCAAAACAAGAACAAGAAGGGGAAAAAAATCGCACGGCAAAACACGGCGAAAGGATGTTTGAGAGAGAGTGGGAGAGAGAGAGAGGTAGAGTTGCCAAAAGCCTGACGGAGTCGAGCGCAGCGAGCAGTGCTGCCAACTCTTCCAGGAGAATCCATTAACTTTATGAATTTATATGATCGAAAATTCATGATCCATTGTTTTTTTTTTAGATAGGATTTTTTACAAGATAGATTTTGACGGAATTTTGTACAGATCTTTTTCAGAGAATTTTTCCGGAGTCTGGTGGCAACTCTGCTCATGTTCGTGCCGCATGAAACATGTGGGCAACACGTGTGCCGCCGACAAGTCAAGAAGGTTTTTCATTAGTTTCAGGGCATTTTTTCCGGCGCACAAATGGGACGAAAAAAATCCCTCCTACATGAAAAAAAAAAACATGAAATGTTTTTAAATTTTCGTCTTCGGCTGGAGAAATATTACGAAACTAAAGCGGCCACCGAGAGACGATCAATTGCCCACCTCTGGTTGCATAATTCCTAACGATTCGCTTCCGTCATCGTCGTCGCCGTTGCCGTCATCGCGATCCCATTATTTTCCCATTCAATTTAAGCCCTCTCTTTCACGGTGATCACACATCGCACCCAAGCCCCCGCCCCCACCGCTGTCGGCCACGCCCCTCCGTGGCACGATTTGGCCGCAAATTAAAATCAGTTCACATTTTCCTTAATTATTTCGTCATGTTCGTCGTCGGTGGTTTTTTTTATTTACTCTTCCACTTTCATTTATTTTGTGTTTTTTGTTTTGTTGTTTATTTATTTTTAATTTCCTCTGAATTCCTCGTCGGCTGGGCCATTGTCTGGCGTCGATCGCGAACAATTGATCGTCATTTGAGGGCGGCTCATCCGCAATCACCGAAACCCACCACGGCCGCGTCGCTCCCACCACACCCGTTCATCAGCGCGACGCCCGAAAGCGAGACTGACCCCAAAACCGAGACCGAAATCATTCGCTCACTCATTCACTTCCTTCTCCTGCTCCTCATTAAGCGAACATTTCTCGCCATCCCTTTCTCTCCCTCACTCTCGCCCCAACCCCGCTTGCAACGGCCGAAAGTTCACCCTGTGGCCTGGTCTTCATCTTGATCACGGTGCCCATCACTGAATCAGCATCATCATCATCATCAGTGTCATCATCATCCTCCTCATGATCGCCATAAACGCGTTCGCTTCTGGATCACCGACGGCGTCGTCGAGGGTTTTGAAAAATCGTACTTTCTAATCGGCATTTGTGGTGAATGAAACAACTCGAAATCTCGCAATCGCGTTGATTACTATCGACGCTTTTTTCGTATTTCAGATTTAGTTGTCTCTCATCTCATTGTTATGTTTATTAGCCAAACTATTTTCGGATCCGTTTGCCGTTTACCGTTTACCGTTTCCGTATCGCGTTGGCCGGCTTTACAGCGAGGATTTGCATAATTTTCACCACAATCGAGCGATTTTTAAAGTCGTCATCGCGGCGGACCGAAATCGGTTTCGTTGAACCCGAATTCGTGGGATTTTGTGGTGAATTTTATGAAATCGTTCAAACCCACTTTTGGTATTTTTGAGTAAAAAATTATTTGTTTACATTTTGTAGTTGCTTTAAATTTTCAGTGAAATTTTGTTGACATTCAGTCGTTCAGACGATTAGTGGTTTCATTTGTGGCTTTTTCGGTCACAGTGTTTGCAGTTGTCAAATAGCCTTTGGCTTGTTTCGAGTCCCCTCATTTGGCTCTCGATCGCCCATCAGGTTTTTCCACACCATCATTCGATTTTTCACCCCTTTTACACGTTTCTGCCGGAGTCGTTTTCCGTGTTTGTCTCGTTTTTCTGGAATTTATTTATTTGAACATTTGTCCGTCTCTCTCTCTTCACACTTCTGCCCGATTTTCATTGCCTTTCGAGCTTTTTTCACTTGTCTCCTATTTTTCTTCATCTCTTTTCCTTTCCACCGGTTCTCGTTGCAGCCGGGAAGTCGTCGTGTCTGCAGTTGTTACGACATCGACCAAGGTGTCAAATTTATCGGGTTTCGTCGACGATTTTCCCCAAATATTTGATCTTTTTTCGTTTGATTTTTTTTTATATTTTTTCCTCCTACATTCTGCTGTTGGCCATTGACTGATTCATTGACACCGTTGGCCTTGTTTGTCCCATGTTCAACGTTTCCTCATAATCTGGCGTAATCTTGGGAAATTCAGCGGCGATCGCTGCGGACGGCATTTTCGGAATGCCGAATGTCGTCTCGCTCCGATAAAGCGCGGACCGATTCGATAACGGGAACAGACGAACTCACACGAATGCGAACTCGAACAGAAACGACTTCGAACGACTTCGAACGACTTCGAACAAAATCAAACAGAGACGATCGAGCATGAACGAATTCGAGCACAAGCGAATTCGTGCAATGGATCTGCTCTGATTGCCTTTCCACTCATGTCGATCTCTCCCTCTCGCTCGCTCCCCCTCTCCCTATCGATTGTGCTCTGTCGATTTGTCTTCGCTCCCTGTTCGTTTCGGAGTCGCATCGACGAGGGTCGGAAGCGCCGAACGCGCAATCGCGAGCATCGCCGATGCGACGACCTTGCGATCTCTCGTAAACCCAGAAAAGTCGACGGCGGAACTCGTTCGCTCCACTCGCCGCTCTCCGCAGCCATCGTGGCTCGCTTTGGACGCCACTTGGCGGTCTTAAAAAACTGTCCCAAAATCATGGGCTTTTCCATCAGTCTCGAGTTGTTGTCACTTTTTGAGGAATTTATTTTTTATTTCACATTTTTAGGAAATTATTTCGATAATCAACATCATTTTCTAAACTTTTGTTTTTTTTTTTTTAATTTTTCCATTTTGTATTTTTTCTCTTGCCACATTCTCGAAATTAATTTTTGAGAATACACTTCGGATAATTTTATTTTTTCTTATTCTTCTCTTGTGTAATTTTTTTATTTTCCTGTTATTCTTCTTAATTTCCGATATTTTCTACGACCTCTGACCTTTTATTTGACCTTTCAAATACTTGCTTAAATTATGTTTTCCTTCTCTGACTTTCCAATTGATCATGGAAATAATTTTGGGACAATTGATAATTGTTTAGTTTTGGCGAACGTGGTCGTCGTGGTGAAGACGGAAAAGCTCGAGCGGTCGTGTGGTGAGGTGTGGTGAATTCGATCCGACGGTTCGGTGCCGTCGCCGCAGGAGTCGTCAAAGGAGTGGCTCCGGCTCGAGCCGTATGTGGGCTGCAACAACAATGACTACAACAACAACAACACAACACGATTCCGATGATTTCGACAAAATATCACAACAACAAGGGCGACGTCAACGAATAGTGTTTTTAATAAAAGCCACGAACAGCGGTAGTGAAAACAATGATGAAAATTCCACAATTTCATTTATGAAAAGCTGGGCGGCAGAGCAAAAACAACTCGAACGACGGCAACAGAAATCAACGACAAAAGCAGCGACAACAGCAACAACAACACAAACTCCAGTAGCAACAAAGTCAAATAAAATTGTTCGATTGTAATTGAAAATGCAACAGGCGACGTTGTTGTTAATTTTTGTGGTTGTTGTTGTTAGTGTCATGATTGTTATCATGTCGGTTTATATTATTTGTTGTTGTTTTTGCATTCCAAATTTATTTTGCACGCAGGCGATCGTTGTTGTTGTTGTTGTTGTTGTTTTTGTTGCTTCCTCCCATGCAAAATGTTCATCAACAGAAGCTTTTGCTAATCGCGTGCATGGAAGTGTTTGTGTGTGTGTGTGTGTGAATGGTGAGTGAGGTTGTATTGGCGCTTGTTGTTGTGATAAGTTGTGTTGTCGTTGTTGTTGTTGTTGTTGTAGTTGTCACCGTTGTTGTTTTTGCAATATCTCTGCTTTTTGGCTTGGAGTGTTAAAATTTCTCGCATCGAGAGTAAAAGCGGATTTGGGGATTTTCTGCCATTCTTGTGTGTTTATTGTTCGGAGTTTTGTTGTTGTTGTTGTTGTTGTATTTTTGTTTGTCCACTCGGTTTCTGTTCTGGTCGTTATTTGTTCATGTTCCTGCCGCCAAACGCGAGTGACAACAGTGTGAAATTTCTACAATCAAAATTTGCCAAATGAAAATTTCCAATGAAATTTTCCAAATATTCCCATAGGTCGAGATCCCTTGATTTCTATTGCTTAGCATGGAATGGTTTCGAACAAAAAAATGTTAGATCGAACTCTTCAATTCTTTCGCTTCCTCTTCTCCAACCGACTTCTCCTTTCAGCTTGTGCTCGGAGCGCCTTCGCTGGTCCTGCCTTTGGCTGCTCAGTGGCGGAAATCGAAGCATTCGTCGTCCGGCTTCGGTGCCCCATCCTCCGTCCTTTTCTTCCTTCTTCCTTCTCCGCTTTCCCGCCGTCCCTCCCATGGTCCTTGTCCGTCGCCTTTTCCGCCTCTCACTCCTCATTGGTCTTCGTTGTTCCGCTTCGCTAGCCTTTAAGCTTCGTCCGCAACTCCACTGCGACCCTCATGGCACCCCTCTCTCTCCCACTCTCCCTGTCTCCCTCTCTCTCTCGCACTGTGTGTGTCCTGCTCGCTCTTCCGTCCACTGGCCACATCTGAGAAAAGGTCACTGATAAATCGCTTTCAATTTATTCAGCTTAGACTCAAATGCTTGACAGATATTTATCTCGAGCTCGCCCCCTCCCTCCTCACCCGGCTCTCGCTCCCTCTCTCTCTCTCTCTCTCTCTCACACACTCCCTTTCGCTCTTCCTTCTCTCTACCTCCATCCGCCATCGGAATTTTCGCTGCCGCTCCTCCTTCCTTCCAGCCCTTGCCCTCTTCCTATCGGCTTCGATCGCCGCCTTCCTTCATTTCCATCCTCGTCCGTCTCCTGGCCAGATCCTTTCGCCCGCTCCGGCCGCGCTGACCCCTTCTTTTTCAAGGTAGATTCGCAAGATTCCGTGAATCCCATCATTTGCTGATTAATCGTCTATTATTTGAACTTCCAGCTCAGCTTCGGCGGAGTTTGGCAAGGGAATTCGGGGAAAATTAAAATGAAAATTTGAGTTGAAAAATGCTAAGAAAAATGTGCCAAAATGTGAAAAACCCTGTAATTCGGTGGAATTGAGAGGAATTTTTCAAATAAATTAAAAGTTAAAACATTTTGAGGCGATGTTTAATCAAATAAATGTGTGATGATTTTTGAATTTTCTCGTTAAAACTTGTCATCGGTGCCGGAAGTGAATCCGAAATTTTCCGCACTCCCCATGGATTTCCTCGAAGCAGCCACCGCCCCCCCCCCTTCCCCCAGGGAGCGGCTGCTGCGGCCCCCCCGCATGCTTGGCATCATACCGTAAACGACACCTGCTTTGCGAACACCAACCATTTGGTTTTGGTGCTTGTTATCGCTTTTAATTGAAATCTCGCAATTCAACATTCGATTGTGCGCTTAAAAAATAAACCAAAAAACCAACAAAAAATGGCAACAACAACAACAACAACATTTCTTCAACTACAACAACAAAAGATCGACGACAACATAACAATAACAACGAGTCGCTTAAGGAAAACATTCGACGTTAATTGCTTCGATTCCACACTCGAGCAATAACTTATCTAATAAATGTTTCGTCGTGTTTTATCTAGTCGACGTCTCGCTCTCTCCCTCTCGCTCACTCGCTCCCCCTCTCTCTCTCTCTCTCTCTCTTTCCGTCGTTCTCCTTTCCTCCACTTTTAACGAGCTCTCGTTAATGCAGCCGGCGTCAGAGGCGAAAGTGAAGCGGCGTCGGGTTCAAGTGGTTGGCAACGCGAGGCGTGTGCTGGCTTAGAGTTCTTCTTCCTCTTCTCCTTAGTTTTTGTCTTTGTTGTGGCAATATACCGGTGTTGTTGTAATTGTTGTTGTTGTCCCACTGCGTTTTCCCCCTACCTGGTCTCCATCAATCTTTCTCCAAACTCCCTCATCATCGACTCGGTTCATCGTTTCTTCTCTCCCTCTCCCTCTCCCTCTCTATCTCCCTCTCTATCTCTCTCTCATTCTATTGTTGATTTGCCGCGAAGTTTGGGACTTAATTGGGGTCACGTGGGGCTGCCGTCGGCGCGGTCTGAGGTGTGTCTGCGAGTTGGAGTCGGGGCGGGGCTTCGAAAGGTTTTCTGGCTTTTGGGGGAAATTATGGGAAAATGGAGAGAATCAGGTTGGTGCAGGCACGAGGGCCGAGCCGAGCGGGTTCTGCCGGGTCCCCCGCCGCCTCCCCAGCCCCACGCGGACCACCCGATTGACAACAAGACGACTTAAGGCCCTTCAGAGACGCCTCGTTCGGTCTCATAAGCTCAGGGACTGGGTCTGGGCGTCGTGCGGGACCCCCCAGGGCGGCCGCTGATCGGATCCGATCGCTTTCAACGGCCCTCGGCGCCGATCGGCAGGAGGCCCTCGTGCCGACCCCGGGGGTCCCCGCGCCTGGAGGGCCTGTTGTTAATTACGACAAATCTTTCTCCTCGGTCTCTTTCGCGAACCCTCGACTCGTTGGCTCCTCTCCTCGAATCGTGTTCGCCTTTCGCGATTTATGACAGGAGATCATTTTTCCTCCCCCTTCCTCAGATGTCGGTCGTGATTGGTTGTTGCTGAGGATTTAATGAGATCTCGTGATTTTTCGCTCTTTCCCCGTCTCTGAAATAACTACAAATTGCATTAGGGTTGAATGAAGTCGAGAGTGAAAGCAGGGAAATGTTGAACAAACATTTAGAGAAAGAAAGAGAAAATTATTTAATGCAATGCAATTTTTGACTCAATTTAATTGTTTCAATTTCAGTTTAAAAGGTTTCTATTTATATATTTCTGTTTTATCAGAACTTAAACCAAATTTTTACATCCGGTTTTTTGTACCTTAATTGTTTTAATTTCATTTTTAAAATGTTTTTATTATATTTTTTTTTTGTGGTTTTGAAACCAGAACATTAAGGATAATTTGTACATCAGTTTCATAGTATTTCTGTATATGATTTAATTGTTGAAATTCATCGTTTTTAAACCAGTTTTATTCTTGTTTAGTTTTGTATTTAATAAGTGCTCAAAGTGTTTAAATCTCAATTTTAAATGTCTTTATCTTTTAAATCTATATTTTGCATATAATTTTTGTATTTTTTTTAATTTGGCCAGAATCTAATTTGAAAGATCATTTATGCAACGATTTTATTTTTTCCAGGATTTTCAAACAACGGATAAATTCTCGCTCCGTCTTCTTCAAGTGGTGAGTACGAGAAAATTATTTGAAAACTCCAGACCCAAATTCTGGCCAACAGAAAACTGTTGCAACAGTCGCTGTCGTTGACTCAGGCGCCGGGGTTCACGGGCGCCAAGGCGTTCAATTAGCGCCGGCTCAAGGTTGCCGCGGCCTGAAGGGTTGCCACTCACCTGCCCGTGTTTTTCGCCCCCCCCCCCCCCCCTCCGCTGTCCTTGTTTTCGCAATTAACACTTGTCTGGCGGGCCCACGACATTTGTCAGATCGCAGATACGCGAAAGCATCCGGATACACAGCCGATAAGGGGCGACAGCAATTGAAATCTGCGCGTTCTCTGGAAAAGTCGTCGCCATGACGAGCGGAGCGGAGGAGGCGGCAGGTGGCAACGAGGAAGGTTGGGCCCGGAGTTGGTTGGCCAGAAGTCGTCTTATCGTTTCGGCGTTCTTGGAGCCCGCTGTAGAACTAAAACACTTTGCCAAAATTTTCCATCATCCGCTCGACAAACACACCCGAAAGTGATTTATTAGCCCTCGTCATCCGCACGACTTTTTTCACTATTTCGTTCCTAATCTTTATGGCCCCATGGCTTATTGTTTACGTGGATCGTTCCGCATTTTCCCGAAGTCTATTTGCGTTGGATTACTGTTTTAAGGCGGTTTTCAAAGGAATTATTTCCTGGGTTTTAACCGGTTTTTTTTTATTTTCGTGATTTTCCGTGAAGAATTTTGGTTGAGATTGTTGGCTTTTTCGCATTAAAAATTCCAAGTAGTGCGAATTTTTGAAATTTTCTTTTGGCTTTTTTTTTAAATTTATTCTTTCACCAGAAGGAAGCGACTAAATTCTATTCCCAGGATATTAACTGCATTTCGAATTTCGTCCCAAAGCTTGTCCAAATGCCTGTCAAGTTCTATGGGAAATATAATATATATTGATTTGTCCAAATGTTTGCATATTTCAAAAGGAGAACCAGTAACAAATTGACTGATTTTTGGCGAAGACAAAAAATATGCTCGGAATATGAAAATGCGAATCGCAAATTTCCGTGATTTGAACAACGTCCGCTCATTAATCACTTAATTCGCAGCCACATCCGACACGAATTTTCGCACGCACACACACACACACACAATTTTTGCTCTGCTCTGTATGAAAACGAAATTTCGCCTGTGTGGTTGTGCGCTTCATGTGGAAAGATTGATCGGCTGCATGGAAAATGTGTATAATTAAAAGTGATTTTGCTGCAGTTTCTGCTCCAGAAACTCCGCCTAATCCTAGATCGGAAAATTATGCATATGAAAGAAATTAAACAAAATGGAAAACATTTGCAAAAATGCAACGAAGTTTTTGTTGATTTGTTGCATTATTTTTAAAGTATTTTTATGTTTGTCTTTCCGCATTGAATTTGTGAGGAATTTCTTGTATTCATATTCTTTTTAAAGTCAGGTTTGAATTCAATTTTAATTATTTTTGTTAAACTTAATTTTGATCCTGCTTTGCTAAAATGTTAATTTTAGCGAAGACATTTTTATATTTTTCTCTATATTTTTGTGTATATTTTTTGTGCATTTGCTTCTATATTTTTGCACATTTTGTTGTATATTTTATAATTTTTTTTAGTTATTTTTTGATATTTGATACCTTTCCATAATTTTTCCATATTGTTTCTAAATTTTTTCTTTCTCCGCTAAGTGTTA
The DNA here is from genome assembly GCA_947389925.1 of Coelopa pilipes. Lineage (NCBI taxonomy): Eukaryota > Metazoa > Arthropoda > Insecta > Diptera > Coelopidae > Coelopa > Coelopa pilipes. The sequence continues at coordinate 2,741,855 of OX376700.1, forward strand.
ATGGTTTCTCTAACAGTTGTTCCTTTATCTCCTTTGTATCAACAACGTCATTGATAAACGCTCATCAATCTCCCCACACGCTCTCCCTCTCCTCCCTCTCTCTCTCTCGTTGCTTACACATGACATCGAGAGCTGTCAGAGAGGGACGGCGAGTGACGTCAATTTGCATAAATGTCTGTCTGGGGAGGCGGCCGAGGCGGCGGGCGAGCGTTTGTTTCTGTTGTTCTTTGAGTTTTCGAGAACAAGCGGATTGTGCGAGCTGTGAAAGACCTCCAGACTTCTTCTGTCTCCCTCTTCGCCCCTCCTCTCTCGGTTCGGCTCGGCTCGGCGCATCGAAGTCGATTGTTTTTACTTTCAAATCACTTTTCCGCTTTCCTCGCCTGCTCATCGAGTGCGCATTGGTGGAAAACAAACAAGCGGACCAGTGGACGGACAGCAACAGCACCAACAACACTGACTACAACAACTAAAACGCAGTGACTACAACGGCTAATTAATTGTAACGAATGCCGGATTTCACGCAAGGCTCCACGACTAATTTTCACCATTTCTCTTCTCTTCACTTCACTTGACTTAACTTCTCGCCTCGTCCCAACCGAGCCGACCACGTCCATCTGTGTTGACTCCAGCCGTCGTCGTCGTCGTCGGCCATTCCGAGTATCTCTGGCCATGGCTCCGGAATCAGCTCGAGTTCCGCAGAAACGTTTTCGATCTCTCCGCGAACTGATTGCGAATTCCCTGAACCTTCGACATCTGCCCTTGCTTTGGACGGAGCACACGTAAACCTGATTTATTTCAGTGGAAGTTTATCAAGATAATAAAATTTATAGTTAAAATATTATTTATTCGAGGCGAACTCGATCAATATTATTGGATATAGTATCAGTAGATCTTGATCGAAACAATTTTAATTTCGGTGCAAATCGATCCAAATAGAACTCCCTAAATATGACTCCCTAAATGTTTTATGCTTATTATTTGATACAAAACAATGCGATATATTTCTTTAAAGTCGAAAATGAAATACATTGAATTGTAATATTTTGGTATTGCTTTGAAGGGTTTTAGAATAAGTTAATAGTACTGTTGGCTTAATACAAATGATTTGGTCTTTATCTGGCAATTAGGGTTATCTTTCTATTTTTGGCTCGCTCTCTGCCATCGCTCTCCCCAGGTTGGCGCAATTCATCGCTCCAGCTCGCTCGCTCTCGCTCTCTCTCCCGCCATCTCGCCTCGTTATCTCTCTCCCGCTCTGCCTCGCGCCCTGCCGCTCTCCCTCGCTCGCTGTAACTAGTTCACCGCGTAGCTGTGTTACTGGGTCTCGGCGCATTGGCTGCGGAGTCTTAAGACGTCGCCCCTCTCGCTCCCCCGCCGCCGGAGATCACTTTCATCGCCGCCGTCGTCGTCGTAATCGCGGCGGCGTGAAGAATTTTTTAATTGGATTCTTTTTCTCTTGGTTTTCCTCGGCTGCCGCTTCGCCTGTTGCTCTCGCTCTCGCTCAAGCTCTCGCCCCCTCTGCTGCCGACTCTTGCCCCCCCGCTCTCTTTCCCTCTGACTCTCTGTCTCTCTGCTTCTCCATCTCGATCTCCCCCTCTCTCTCCCGGCTTCGCTTCGTCGCTCTCTTCGCCCATTGTGGATCACTTTCTTTGACGAGAAATAGGATTAAAAAATCCTCGAGAGAATTTGTTGTGAGAACTTAATGAGATTTCGGCGAAGCAACACGTGCTGCGACGGCTGGAGGCGAACGCGAGAGGGGGAGAGGGACTTCGAGAGAGAGAGAGCATGTGTTGCCAGGCGACGCAAATTCAGCCACATCTTCCGTTCGTTCGCGGAATCGGCCGCGCCACCGAGTACGAATACGAAAAAATGCAAATTGTTTGAGGGACCCGAAAGAGGGGAGGCAGAGGGAGAGGGAGAGGGAGACAGAGATGGCGAGGTCTCTCCATCGCCGCCAATCCATTCAAATTCTAATTCCAACATTCACACTTAAAATGCGATAAAAGGAATTTAATTAAATTATGAAGTCACAGAATCGGGGCGACTTTGCGAGGATTTCGGAGACTTTGGAAAAGATAAAGAGAGAGAGAGAGAGGGAGAGGGAGAGGGAGAGAGGGACCAAATAGAATAATTGAACATGATAGTAAAGTAAATTAATTTTGATTTGCTTCAAGGATGATATTTCGGGTCTTTCTTTCAGAAGTTTTCAATATATATAAATATGAAGAATGTTCCATTTTAAATTTCAAAAATTTAAAAATACTAAAATTCTAAAATTTGAGCACAAGTCTTTCGGTTTTCCAAATTGTTTCTGAATTTCAATACATGGATTCCTTCCTCGTGTGGACATCAACGAATCGTGAATGAGAGAACAAGAGAGAGAAACCTGTCGAGTTTGCAGTTCATTCGAAGAAAATGACTTCCTGCTCCATCAAATGTCGATTTAAGTCCAGTCGTGTGTGGAGCGCAAGCTTCACGATGGGGGGAGAGAGAGGGAGAGGGAGGGAGAGAGAGAGGGAGGTGGAGTGGGAGGGCGACAGACAGAAGTCAACTCGTCGTCAAACGGCGAACGAACGCAAAATAATTGCAAACTAATGAAAATCGAGGCCAGGACGAGACGAGCGAGAGAGAGGGAGAGGGAGAGGGAGAGGGAGAGGGAGAGGGAGAGGGAGAGGGAGAGGGAGAGGGAGAGGGAGAGGGAGAGGGAGAGGGAGAGGGAGAGGGAGAGGGAGAGGGAGAGGGAGAGGGAGAGGGAGAGGGAGAGGGAGAGGGAGAAGGGAAGTCGAGGGCGAGTGAGAGAGAGGGAAATGGATAAATGGCAATCGGCTTAGGTTCCACTTATGTAAGAAGAAATCAATATACAACAACAACAACAACAACAGCAACAAAGTTACCACAGGAAACTCAACAACAACAAAATAAAAACACAACTGAAAACCAAAGAATGCAGTTACAACAACAACAATAAGAACATCGATCGTGGGGTTTCCAATGAAGAATGACATGAGAATATTGACAAGAAGAAGAAGAAGAAGAAGAAGAACAAGAAGAAGAAGAAGAAGCAGCCGCAGAATAAGGAGAACGAGAAGAAGAAGAGGAAGCAGCAGCAGACTTGCAGACAAATGACAAACGACAACAAAAGGGAATTGCGTAATGCGTCATGTGCAGCGAGACGGCGGTGACAACAACAACAACGACAACAACAACAACAACGACAACCACAGAAGCATTGACAAAGCAATAATAACAAATTACAAAAACAACAACAACGAATAACATCACCATTAACTAACAATGGCCACGTACAGAAGTGAAAAAGGAAACAACAACAACGAAGCTGACATCAAACAACAACAAAACGAATTACAACAACAACAACAACCACAACAACAAAGAACAATAGGACAGTAAAAAATAATAAACTACAACAGTAACAATGACTGCAACAACAACAACAACAACATCATTACAAGGAAGCCCCACAAGCGAAGCCTTTCGTCTGCCTCGGGCTGCACCCAGGACGCCTGACGACCGACGTCGGCTGCCCGCGGCCTCGGCCTCGTCAGCGCCTCGGGGCCTCCATCGAGACGACTCGACTCGTCTCCAACCGAGACACGCAGCAGACCCCAGGCCCTGCTCTGGCCGTCCTCAGGCCCTGCTCAGGCCGTCCTCAGGCCTCCTCCGGTGTCCTCCTATCTCTCTCAAGACCTCCTGAATCCCTCCTCAAACCCCTCGCTTCGTCCTCCTCCAGCTCATCCTGCTCTTATCCTGCTCTTCACTCTTCACCAGTCCTCGCTCACCGTCACCGTCACCGTCGTCGCTCCTCGAGACCCCCGAGGCCCCTTGGTCCCCACATTTCTCTTCTCTACTCTCCACAGACCCCTGCTCCGGCCTCCGTCACGATTCCCTGCCTCCAGGCCCCGCCCTTCTCTCGACTCTGCGCCCTCGCTCGTTCGCCCTCCCGACCTTTCACTCATTTTCTGCCTTCGATCGCCCGTCACGGCTCCGCCTCTCCCCTGTCGCCCTCTCCCTGGCCGCCAATCTCTACTCTTTCCGCCTCCACTCCTCCTCTCCTCCGCCCCTCGCCCGCCCTCGTCCTGGTTACAAATTGAACGCATTACAGGACACACAAAGAAATGTTTATCAGCAGTCGATGTCGTCGCTCGGAGACCAGGAACAACCGCTGGCTCCCATCGCAGTCGCTTCCCTTCCCCCTCACCCGCTCTCTGTTTTTCTGGCTCCCTCTCTCGCCGGTCGCCGGCCTGGGCGAGCGTGTGCGGCTTATGACTGCCGTAAAGTGGCCTAATGTGTTGCAACCGCAATAACACTGGCAGCAACAACCAACTGACAACAACAACCTGGAATATTCTAACAAAAACAACATCTAACAAAAACAATAGCAGCAGACAACAACAACAATAACAACAACAACAATAACAACGACGCCAAACCCCAAACAACAACGCCTAACAACAGCAACAAGAGGCTCGACAACGGCGAGACCTGACAACAACACCAAACAAGGAAACAACAAACGCACAGGTAGGGAATTAATGCTGTTGTTGTTGTTGTTGTTCTTGTTGTTGTTGTTATTGTAGCTGTTGTTCTTTTTGTTGTTGTTGTAGCTGTTGTTCTTGCAGTTTTGTTGTCTTTGCGCCTGGCTCTGCAGCGAGGCGAAGCTTTAAAAGGAAAAAATTCCATTCAATTTTCATCCAGTTGGAGAGGGCGAGGAAGGGAGAGGGCGGAGGGAGGGAGGGAGTGAGAGGGAGAGAAGGGGGGAAAGAGCGACCGGGACAAAAGCAACGCCGGCAACAAAAGCAACAACAATTCAGCGATAGAACGTCGAACGTCGAACGTTGACGGCCGTCGTCTGTCGGCGGTCGGCGGAGTCTAGAGGGAGACAGACAGACAGAACGAGAGAGGGAAGGAAGGGAGGGAGAGAGGGAGGTTGTTGTTGTTGTTGTTACAAACAACAACAACATCGACAACTCGAACGACACGATGTGGTTCTGGCGAGCGGTTTTCAATTTGCAAAAATCTTTGGAGACATTTTTTGTCGTCTCTTCAAAGAGAATTTCCCCGGGGAAATTCTTGTGTTTTGAAAAATTCTCCAACTGCCGAGAGGGTTCTTCTGGCGGAGAGTTCTCTCGGAGACTTCGAGTGGAGACTCGAAGCGCTTCCTGTGCTAAAGCGATTTGCTTTAATTGAATTCCATTTTCAAGGTTTTGTTTCCCCACTTTCGCCTGGCTTTCGTCTGATTCCCTTCTGCTGTCTCGCTCTCCCTCGTCATCGCTCTCGCCCCTTTTCTGCGGCTGTCCATTAGAAAGGTGGCAGCTCCCCGCCAATTCCCTGTCAATTACGTTCGGCCAAGCGGGCGAAGCTCAGCAAAAAACGACCTCCCTCGTTGTCTCCAGACCAACCCACGGCCTTCACGCGATTTCTTGCTCTTGTTCACTCTCTCTCTCTCCCTCTCCCTTTCTTGGTGGCTCGATTTCTGTCCCTCTCTCTCGCTCCCCCTCGAAAGCCCGGCGAGACGTGGCCGGCGCCTCGATTGGCGGCCACAATATGTTGATTATAAGTTTGCACGTTCCGCAAAGCTGTCTCTCCGTCTGCCTCCCTCTCTCCCCCTCTCTCTCTCTCCGTCTGTCTGTCGCTCTATCCCTCTATCTGTCCATCTCGCTATCCAACTGACTGCCTGTTTGTCTGTCCCTTTCGCCCCAACCAGACCGTCGACGTCCGCATTTGGTCTCCCGTTCCCTCGCTTCTGCTGTGGTTGTCGCTGGCTCCCCTCCCTCCCTCTCCCTCTCTCTCGCTGTCCCTGTTTGACCCGCTCCCACTCCCGCCCTCTCGCTCTCCTTCTCCCTTTGTCTTGTGTCCTCTCTCTGTCCGCCTGTCCGCCTGTCCTTCGTCCCATTCGCTGCCTCTCGTTTGTTTGTCTGACTCGCTGTCGCCTGTCCGTTCTTGTTGCTGTCTTTATAACTCACTGTCTATGGATGAACCGACAAACACACACCCACACACACAAACACCCATACACATGCACATGGACATCGATGTATAAATTCCACTGGGCCTTCGTTCCCTCGTCAGCCGATTTCGTCCCTCGACCCTTTGACGCTGCCCTTCTTCGTTCCGTTGAATCTTCTTCCTTCAGCTTCGTCGTCCCTCTCACTCGTCGTCCCTTCAGCTTCGTCCGTCTCACTCGTCGTCCCTCTCACTCGTCGTCCCTCTCACCCTTCGCCCCTTCCGCCCTTCGTCCCTGGTCCCCCGAGCCCTCGAATTAGTCTTCGTCTTCATCGCCTCCACTCGTCGTAACTTCAACTGTCCGTTCCCTCTCTGTTTCTCCCAATGTGTCTCTTCTGCCGCTCCCTCTCTCTCTCTCTCTTCCTCTCTCTTCCTCTGTCTCTCTTCTTCTTTCTATCGCTCTCTATCTCTATCTTTCTCAGTTCATCTCTCTAAGTCTGTCAATCTGTCGTTGCCTTACGGAGTCCGGCTCTCTCTGTTGCCTGCTCGAAGTCTGCCACTTGGTCCCCTTTCTCTCTGTCTTCATCTCTCTCTTTCTTTCTGTCTCTCTCCCCTCTCTCTCTAACGATCTCTCTCTCTCTCTCTCTCTCTCTCTCGCTGGGCGTCCGTCGGTCGCCCTCGTGGCTCGTGGCTCGTGGCCCGCTGCGTGTCACGCTGTCAAATGCAGTCGCAGGCCACGAGGGCCGCCAAGTCGAAATTGAAAATGCAAAACGAGCAGAAGCCACGGAAAGGAGGGAGGGGGATCGTGGAAGAGCGAGAGGGAGAGATAGTGAGGAGAGTGGGGGGGGGGTGGTTTTGAGAGAGAGAGAGAGAGGGCAATAGGAGAAGGAGGTTCTGGCGAAAATCATTTACAAACGTTTATTGGCGATTCATTTGCCTTCTTCTGAACTCTACAAATTTGACGAGATTTTTTCTACGCATTTTTGGTATGTCTCCGAATAATTTTTTCTTAAAAATATTCTTTGTAATATTTCAAGTTTGGTTCTTTATTATTTTTATGTAAACTTAGTTATTATTAAAGACTTCAAGGGACCTCCTCACGATTCTCCCTCTCACCACTTTCATCGTCCCCGCTCTCACTCTCTCACTCACTCCCTCTCACCCTCCACCTGCTCGCCATCCTCTTCTTCTTCGTCTTCTTCCCACGATTCCGTTTTCCATTTCAAGCTCCAGTTGATGTTGACAGCTGTTGGAAATACCTGTGACAAAAACGAATGCCAGAACAACAACAATAGCAGCAACAATAACAACAACAACAAGAAGAAAGGCGAAAATATCTGTCTCCTCGAATGTTGTCCCACACAGGTTGCCCGGGCGCAGAGGGAGACGGAAATATCGAAGGAAATCGATGGACGATGCATCTCGAGTTTTTCCTTCAGATTTCGTTCGATTTATGTTTTGATTTCGTCGTCGTCGTCGTTTTTTGTCCCTTCTCTGTTGTTGTTGCTTGCTATTGACGCTTTCGCGAATCGTCGGGATCTCCGTCTCCCTCTCTCCGTCTCCCTCTCTGGCTTTGCTCTGGAGTTTCCGCTTTGTGGCGGAAGTTTCGGATTTGTCACAAAGTTAAATTTATATTCTTTTCTTGCGCTCCGAGTGAAAACTTGGAGAATTATATGGGAAATTTCCACGTCGCCCTCCCCCTCCTCCCTCCTGCCCTGCCTTGGGGACCCCTGGCGGTCGCTCGTCGTGCGCCTTTCTTTTGATTTTCGGCTCTCATATTTGAGGTTTTTTCTCGGGCTTCGTTTTTCGTTTCGTTCCTTTCATCCGTTCTCTCATTTGGCTTTTATTTTGCTCGATTTTTTTTCCTTCTTTCGTTTTCCCCTCCTTCGCTCGACGTTTCCCTCTTTTTTCTACATTTTTGCTTTCTTTATTTTAGTTTTTCGGTTTTGTTTTGTTTCCTTCCTTCCTGCGATCACTTTGCTTGCTTTCTTCTGGTTTCGATGTGATTTTGTTTTTGTTGTTGTTATTGTCAGCGTTTTGTTGGTCTCTGAACGTTATTGTTGTCCTCAGACCTTTGTTGTTGTTGTTGTTGTCTTCGAAATACATTTTTGTTGTCTCCAGATGAAGTTGTTGTTGTCAGATTGTTGTTGTTGGATTCAAATTTATGCGAAACTCGGTCGTAACTTGCATTCGAGGCCGCCGAGAGGCTCCAAAAACTCGCCATCGCTCTCTTTCTCGCCCACTCGCTCCTCCCGCCCCCCTCTCCTTCTCTCACTCTTTCGGTCCCTTCTTTGCCCCACTTGCACTTCCTCTGATGGGTTTTGACACTTCCTCGGCCGCGGCAGGGAGGCTGGGAAAGGGCCGGAGGAAGTGAGAGAGAGAGAGCGAGAGAGAGAGCGAGAGAGGGAGTGAGGGGGAGAGCGTTAGGAAGTCGCGGTATGCGGTTCATAAATAACGCCTGCCAGGGAGTGAATTTCTTAAAGTGCTCGCTTCGATGCTTCCAGCGTCTCGTCGCCCAGGACGCGCCAGGCAGGGGCCGAGGGACGGAGGAAGGGGCGAAGGGCGGGCGGGTGACATTTTAATTGCCCGCGTCTCGTAAATCGCTGCCGAAGTCAGAAGTCGGCGCCAACGCTCGGATTTATTCACATTTCAACCTCTCGGCGATGGGAGATTTTCCTCCGGCCGTCCTCAGTCGAGAGCCGAGAGCCGCCAGCCGAGAGCCATTAATCTCGCCACAAGGCGATATATATGTACAAATATAGAATCGTCCGTTCGTCATCTTCGATTTTATGCAAATTTTCGAAATCCGCGTTTTTTCCACTTAGCATTCAAATCGATCCGGCGATCGACTTTGGAGCTTTTATTTTTAGAGCCTCTTCACGTCGGCCAGTTGTCGAGATACGAAACAAGTAAAGTCAATTTAACGCACATAAATTGCTTTGTTAATTTCCCAATTACAAATATGTTTGTCTGAAAGCTGTTTTTTGTGTAATTTGTGGATTTACAGATTTCTCTGTTTTTGTATTTCTTGTACTTGTAATTTTATATTTTTAGTCCATATTTTTGTGTGCTTTTTTTTATTATTTGTTTCTTTTTGATTTTTCACTTCCGTATTTTTATTTCTTATTTCCATATTTGGGTTTTGTGCATTTTTTAAATTTCAATTTCTTTTTCATTTGTGAATTTGTGTAGTTTTTAATTTATGATTCTTTGTTTTAAAATTGCAACTGTATTTGTATGTTTTAATTTCAGTATTTCTGTTCTTATTTTCGAGTTTTAATATACGTATTTTTATTTTTAGAATTTTTGTATTTTTGCTATTTAATTTATGACTTTTGCTTTGAAATTCTTGAAAATGTGCATTTTAATTTTTTTATTGTATTGTCCTTATTTTTGTATTTGCATTTCGCTCAATGTTAGTTGTGGTTTTTATTATTGTTTTTTGTTATTTTTTTTTTTTTTTGTAAATTTTTTGTTCTGACCGGGGTTGTTTTTTTCCAACCACTTAACCACTTTTTTCCAACCACCCTCCCCCCCTCTCCATCGACTACGGAGTAATATTCGCGAACATATTCAAATATTCGATAGTAAAATTCAACGTGCGATTAAAATTCTCATCAACGGCCGACTGAACAATTCAAGGTCAGACGCAATTATCGAACGCATATTTAATCACATTTCACGAACGGCGATGAAGGTGGCAGCAGCAGCAGCAGCAGCAGCAACAACGACTGCCTGAAACCACAAGAAAGCCATTAACTTGGACAAACACGGCGCATCCCGCGCTAGACGAAACGGAAAACTCTCCAAATCGGGCGAGTTAATGGAGACTTTTACGACCCGAGGTCTCCGAAAAGGCGCATCGACTCCCATTGGCGAGTCTCCAAGCCGCGACCTCTGGCCATGGTCGCGGGTCTCCGAAAACCGCGCTGACCATCAACGGCTTCGACACGTCCGAGACGCTGTCGTTGGCGACGCCGAATTTGAATATCCGTAAAATCGAAACCATGAAAAAAACACAACCAAACACAACAGCAACAACAAATAAATCACCTCACGTAAAGCCAACCCAAAGCAATTGAAACAATCGCGTACACTGAGAGAAAACCCGAGCGGCCAATACCGACTACACGTTCGAAAGGAGCCCACCATGAGTTCGCATTAACCGGCATCCGCCAGTGACTCAGACTCGTGCCACAAAGCAATTGATTCCGATGAATGGAACTGAAACAAAACCGCACCAACAACAACAAAAACAACGATAACAAAAACCCAGACACACACATTAATTTTGTGGACTCTATTGAAATAAGCGAGCGAGAAATTGAAAGCATTTAGACTTGGATTCGATCGAGTCGATATCGAGTTCGATTTACGAAATTGGGGCACAACGAACGGCATTCGTCACGAGGTGAACGCGGGTAACCGGTGGGGAGGATCGGAGGAAACCCATTCGGGTACCCATTGGTTTTCGACTGGTCATCCGCGATCCATCGATCCACCGATGGCCTGGGGTCGCCGCCAAGGTCGCCCGATTTGCGGCATGATTTATCCGAAAATGTGCCGATCGCTGCACGGAGATCATCTGGAGTGGAGGGGGTCACGGAGTGGTTGGAGGTTTCAAGCTTTCCTTCCATCCCTGGCGCCTTCTCTTTTGCCCCTTGGGTTTTTCAGAAGTTCTCTGACTTCCTGACTTGCTGGCAAAAGAGACCTTCGCTCGAACCACTCGTGAGCCGTTCAACTGATCTCTCGGCCTTCGTTTGTTTGTGTCCTTCAGTCACTCCAGTCACTTCCGCCTCCCTGACCGTCCCCGGAGGTGGTCGATCGGTCGATCTTCGATCTTTTGCCTTTGCCGAGTTGCGGCGAGTTGTTCTCGAGCCGCAGTCGCCAGAAGGCAGAGGCCCCGGTGGGGGAAACTTGTGGCTAGAAGCGGGCTGCAAGCCAATTGCAGCCAGATGCAATCGAGTCAACGACTGATCTCGACTGAGTCTCGAGATCTCGTTAGATGGCGTCACGTAAGGCGTTGCGTGACGATTGAGCGAAACGCAGTTAATTCAAATGACGTGATGGAAGTAACAAAAGTAATGACTGCAGAATTGTAAAGAAATAATGCAATAATAAAAGCCATTTGCATGCTAACATGATTAGCCAGTTGACTTTGCGGTCGAGGGCAGAGGAGAAGGAGAGGCTGCAGCTTTTGATGAGGGAGAGGCATAAGAGAAAGAGGAGGAAGAAGGAGGTATAGGAGGAGAGAAGAGAGACGAAGATTCTCTCAGCCATTTGCAACAGTGATTTCGATCCACGGCTGGTTTTCGGATTTGCCTCGTGACCCTCTTTCGGCGTGGAGAATCCTATTAAAAGGCTTAACATGTCGTTAGAGTCACACGTTGAATGCTATCTCAATCCCCGCTCTCCCTCCCTCTCTCTCTCTCTCTATTTCTCTCTCTCTCTCTCTTCCTCTTGATCTCCTTGTCCCTTTCTTCTCGTCTCGTTGGTAAGCTCTTAAGTCCTTAATTAGCAGCATCTGTCAAATCAGGACCACGCTGGACCCTCGAGCTTTCCGTCGACACTTTTTCCAACCGTCATCACGAGCACGCTGTCTCTTTCTCTCTCTCCCCTTCTCTCTCTCTGGTCCTTTCGCTCCCGCGTGACAGCCGTCGGATGGAAAAAATAACACGTTCTCGCCCTCGCTCGCGCTCCCTCTCGCTTCTCTGCTAATGTGAACTCCTGCTCAAAAGGTTGACAGCTGTATGTGAGGCAAATCGAACACACACAGACGCACACGAAACGTGGACGACCGAGTGCGTGGCGATGACTGATGGGGGCGAGTGAGAGATGAGATGAGGGTGGGAGAGAGAGGGCGACAGGGAGACTGACTGTGAAAAGTATTGAAGAAAAGCTCTTCGTGCTCGGCTGTCACATTTCGCTTCCATCCATCTATCCAGAGGACTGGACCGTGCGTTGCTATCTGTCTGTCTGTCCGTCTGTCTGTCTGTCCGTCTGTCTGTCTGTCCATCTGCCTGTTTGTCTGCCTCTCTATCTGTCGGTTTGTTTGTCTCCCTCCCGCCCACAGGCCCGGCCCTCGCTCTCTGTCATTTCTCTGTCTCCGCTCGTCAATTGTTTCTAGTCCGATGTGAGTGACACATATGTGACTTTGTTGACATTTAGAGCAGCAGCAGCAGCAACAGCAGCAAAAACAACAACATCATCATCATATCAAACAACAACAACAATATGATCCCCAACAACAACTGTAAGAATCCTCGACACACACAAAAAACACTCAGATGCCAGTGGAAGCGAACAAAAAGCGACCCGACCTCACAGGGTGGGCGCCAGAGAGCGGAGCAGGATCGAAAGAGTGCGAAAGGGGAGAGGGAGAGAGAGAGAGGGGAGAGGGAGAGGGAGAGGGGGACGGAAGTTGGACGAGCGACACGCAAAATGATGGCCGAGACGGCGCTGGCGAATGGCCGGATGAATGGCAAAAAAAGAAAGACAAACAAATGTCGAAAAAAGGCTGACACCTCGTTGCGATGGTGGCGGCGTTGCCACCTGCCGAGAATAAATATTGGCTTTTCCATTCGACAAGGACACAGCAAACAAATGGGTTTCGTGGGGTTTCGCAATTTATTTTAATTAGAAACCAGATCCAAAAATGTGGAAAATTGCATGATTTTTGAAAATTTTCCAATTTCTGCCTTCTGTGAAATTTTGTCCCCACATCCAATCACAATCTGGCAACGCTGCACATACGCTTTAAAGTGGTCTGCTTAGAAATTCTAAGTTTTTCTAGGGTTTTCCCTTGTTTTGCACTGTGCTGTTTTTTTTTTTTGCTTTGCTGATTTATGGATTTATTTGTTGTTTATCTGTCGCTGCATTTCCGAGAAAGCCGTGTTGTTGTTGCATTTTTCTTTCGTTCTAATCTCTGCTGTTGCACTTTTAGTCCTTATCCTTATTGGTGCTGGTGGTGTTGTTGTTGTTGTTGTTGTGGGTTTTGTCTCCAAAAACCAGGCCTCGAAGGCCATTAGAAGCGGGCGACGACGGCTTCCATTGACAGCGGATGGATGAGAAACGGGGATAAATGGGGAGCAAGAGAGAGGGAGGCGGGGTGAAGGGGAAAGAGCGATGTGTTGATCTCAAGTCTGGGTCATTAGGTGAGAAGCTCTGCACTCATCAGTCGGTTGAGGAGTGCAAGAACGGCCCGAAGGAGGGCGAGAAACGCTCTTTAATTTATTTTTCTTCTATTTAATTACAAATATTTAATTGTTGTTGATTAAGTCGTATAATTTATCAATTTCCGTTGTCGATACGGTGGTTGTTATCATCAACCTTGATATTGCAAATTGAACGTTGTCAAAGAAAGAACAAGTGCTAGGAACGAAAGAAATTCAGCCAATTCAGTGCCCAGAGGTCGAAATGGAAGTTCGAAGGGCGTAGAGAGAAGGAGAAAGAGTGGAGCGTGGAGAGTGGAGAGCACAGAGAAAGAGCAGGACGCAAGACAAGATTATGGTCCTTTTTGGGTTTCTTCCTTCACTCATTTGGTTTCCACATTCCTTTTACACCACCTCAGTCCACTCTGGCTCCCATGCTTGATCCTTCGATTTCCTCTTCATGCCATCGTATTCAGTTGCAGTTCCTGGTTCATCGACAGATGTCTGTCCATCTATCAGTCTATCCCTCGGCTGGTCACGAGCCGGACAGCGGCCGCGGCGGGACGGCGACGAGGGCGAGGACGAAGTTATTGAATTGACAAGTGGCTTCGCATGTTTCGCCAATTAAAAGTTCTTCGCATGCGATGCTTTCAATGGATTCAGTGGAAAATGGGGAGCGAAGGAGAGGGAGCGAGGACAAGAGATTGAGAGAGAGATTGAAAGAGAGGACGGGGGAGTCGACGGTTCGAATGAAACGAGGTGCGACCGGTGGATGCCATGCTGGGGTTATTAAGTGGATAATTGATGGATGGACGGCCGACCTGAGTGAATGGAGAGGAGGCCGGAGGCGTGGAGACGAGAAGAGAGCGATGACGGGAGGAGAAAGGCCGAGGAGGACGTGAGAAGCAGAAGAAGAAGATTGAATTGATTTGATGAGATCAAAAGGATTTGAGTGGGGAGTGAAATAAAATCAAAATTCAGCCTTAAAAGGTGTTGAAACAATTTTTGTTTTTTTTTTTTTTTCATTTAAAAATGTGAAAAATGTTGCATTCTTGTTTTTAAAAACTATTATTTAGAAACTTCTGTCTCCGGTCTCCTGAAAAATCATCATAATTAAATTTAAAACAATAATAATTATTTGTAATTCTCTCCCCAAATCAAGAACAGTAGAATTTATCGAAATTCAATTTCAATTTCGTTTCCAAAAATAATCGCAGTTATGGGAAAAGGAAAATGAAAATTTTCCGAAAAATAGAGTCGATTTTTGTTGTTGTTGTTGTTGTTGTCGGATAATGGGTTTTAATTACCTGAAGGGCGAGCGTGTGAGCGAGCGAGTTTTTCTTATTTGTTGTCGTTGCAATATGGCCGAAAATGTTGACAAACAAAAACTCGCGCACACACACACACACACAAGCTCATGCCGCCAGCTGTGCCTACAACGTGTTGGTGGGCGTGAGTGTGTGTTGGTGTGCGTGGGTGGCGGGCAGGAAGGATGTCGTCCGTGTTCGCTGTTGTTGTTGATGTCCTTTGGCAAATATTTTCGATGAAGCAGCAACGGGGACTATGAAAATAGAAACAACTATAACAACAACAAAAACAGTAATGACAACAACAAGAAATACAACAATAACAACAGAAATAACAACAACAACGCGAGGCAGCCGCCAATTATTTCGACATCAACGACAAACGACAAACACGGCCAGCCAGGAAGGTGTGAAGAGGGCCGAGAGGGCCGAGAGCGAGAAGGAAAGGGAGAGAGAGAGAGAGCGAGTGCGCGTGGGTGAGTGAGAGGGAGCGACATATCGTCGAACATGAGCCCGCGTTGCGGCGACACATTTTCGAAAATTGCCAAAACCCGGTGGGAGACGCCGACGACGAGGGCGAGGACGGAGTCGCTCGAGTCGCTTCTGCTTCTGGGCCCCGCCCACGTTCGTCCCCTGACGGACCCCCGCTGCCCCCTCCCCACCCTCCTTCCTCCTCCCTCCCTCTCCCTACTCCTCTTCCCGCTTCACGCCCGCCGTTCGTCTCGTTTTACATCGTTTGACATGTCAGCAACATTTTCCTGTCGCTCACGTTGTTGTTGCCGTTCTTGTTGTTGTTCGTCTTGTGGTTGTTGCTCATCTAGTTGTTGTTGTTCACCTTGTTGTTGTCAATTGTTGTGTTGTTGTTGTTTTTGCTATTGATATTCTAGACGTTTTTTTTTTTGTCGGGCTTCCAGCGTTTGCACTGTGTTTGTTGTCGGCTGCTCCTCCTTTTGTTATGTCAACATCATTACATGTCAGAAACTTCGCCTCCACCCGCCCACTTCCTGCGCCCCCCGCCCCCCTTCTGCTCCACCTCCCCCATGTTATCGATATTTATTGCCTGTGGCTATCACAGCAATTTTAACAAAAATCTCTCCTAATGGCTTCGCCACAAAGAACTTTGTTTTCAATCTGAGCGCAGAGAAAAAGAAACGAAAAGCCCAAAAATCCAGTGTGCCTGATTGGAGTTTAAAGAGAGGGCGAGAGAGCGAGACGGGCAGACAAGGACGGGGATATCGCTTGACTAGGACAGACTCCCTCCTTGGCTCCTGTGCAACGTGTTTCGACGACCTCGTTCTCTGGCATATTTTTCGACCTCTCCACATCTCCTTCCATCTGAAGCACCTTCTCCTTCTCTACCCCTCCCTCTCCCTCTCCCTCTCCCGCTCATGTTGGTGCTTCATCCTTGGTGGCGTCGTCATCAATAAATCCTTCCCATCAATTCATCATTAAGCTGAGTGAATTTTAAACCGAGTGAATTTCTAGGTAAGCGTTGACATTAAAACCCCGAGCAAGGCAGCGAGATGTAACATGGATGGCGAGGGAGTGAGAGAGAGAGAGAGAGTGGAGGTGTGAGTGAGTGAAAGAGAAGGACCAACGCTCTGTTGTGGGATCAGAGCGGGAGGACTTGAGGTGGCGAGGAGAAAGGAAACCAAACGAGGGCGGAACCACAAAGGGGACGGAGAGGGAGGGAGACAGAGGCAGAGTCAGAAGCGAGTGAGGGAGAGCAAGACAGAGAGAGAGAGAGAGAGAGGGGGAGAAGGTGGTGGACCAGGTGCTAAAATAATGGAAATCCAGTGAGGAAAAGTGCGGAATCCCACGAGGAGCAGAGCGAAATCCACCGACTAAGGACCGGGAAATCGGGTGGGGAGGAGACAAAGAAGAAGAGGGAGGAAAGGAGGAGGGGCAAGAGACAGAGAAGGCGGAGAAGGAGAAGGAGAAGCTGCAGTTATCGAAGGGAATAAATTAAAAAATGCAGTGCACAGAAAAGCAAACCACATCGATTACCATAAAGCAAAGACAGAGACCGATGTGTGGTTGAGAGGGCAGATCGGTGATGGAGACTGAGAGAAGGGAGAACACGGGAGAACGAATATGAGAGGACGAAAAGCATGGAGGAACAAAAATACGAGAGTGAACAATATGGGAGGAAAGGTTGAAAAATACGAGAAACTTGTGAGAAACCCCTTGAATCGAAAGGATTTCAGGGAGGACAAACTTCGAGCCGTGTGAGCAAAAACGAAAAACAAGATCGAATGGGGTGAAGAGCCAAAGCCAGGAGGAAGAATTAAAAATAGTAAAGAAAATAAAGAGGAAGAAAACAGGCTCGAGGAGAAGGTGAATCAAGTGAGAGGCGAGGAATGAATGGGAAATCACTCAGCAGGCAGACAGAGGAAACTCGAGAGCCAAAGCCCAATAATGGAAGCGAGGCCGAGGGACTGAGAGCAGGATGAAAGAGAGGGAGCGAATCTCAGGACATCAGTGGAGAGAGAAAAGACGAGGCCAGACGAGGATTCACGTCTGTCACACATGTGTTTCACAATTTATGTGACATCAATGATGTATGTGTGTGGGAGTGTGCGAGGAGATTCTCCCAAAATACACAGAATTTATTCAATTCTCCCCAACTTTAAACAGTCGAGACGAGAATCATTTGACATTTTAATGATGTCAAGTGGATTTCCCCGAGGGATCATTAGCAGTTTGGGAGAAATTTATGAACAGCAACAAACATCATCTTCATCCTCATCTTCATCATCGTCGTCGCCGTCTGCTCAATGTCCACTTGGGGAATTCCCTCTTAAGTGGCGGGAGCATCTTAAGCATCGGCATTGATGGCAGGAAGATATCGAAATTCACTTGGTCTGAAGATCCAAGGAAGTTCTCGTTGGAAAATCGCCAGAAAGGGGAAGAAAAGAAAAGAGAAAATTAAAGAACTCAAATCACCAATATGGGTCCAAAGTCTGACTTCATTATCTGAAATATTTGAAGTGTTTTCTATTTCCCCTTCACTCGCTGTCAATTGAGGAAAGTGACAAAACAAAAACAACAACCAAAAAAAAAAAAAAAAAATGACATCCAAATGTCAACAGATGTCAAAGCACAAATCTGTCAATTGCTCGTTTCCTGCACTCTTCAATTTCTGTTGTATTTTTAGCGCGAAATTCCTGAACTCAAAAAATAGTCGACGTAATTTTAGGAAATTTTCCCACTTCGGAATTTCCCACAAATCAAATGACGGCAGTTGTTGTCTCTTTTTGTTGTGACTTTATTCCGTGCAGGAATAACAAATACTTTCTGGAACTGCCTGTGGCCGGCGGGAAATTCTCACCGTGCCAGACATATTTGCGCGCTGACAGATGTCAACGTGACATGCGAACCTGTCGTTTGCATAATTAAAATGTCAAACCTAATGCTGCTGAATTTCCCTCCCCCTAATTACTCCATTTAACCGAGACCTGCTACTTTTCCCTCATCCGCACTTCTTTCGGTCATTACTTTTTCCCACTCCATCGCACTTGCTCGCCATTGCTGTCTCTGTCCGGCTGTCTCTCGCCTTCCCTCGCCTCCCCCCAGAGCTCAGGGCTCGCATTCAAGTGCAGATTTATTGCGGAAAATGGATTAAATTTGCGTGAAAAAACCGCATTAACATTGAATTCATACATATACATGTATATAGGCATATGCATGGGCGGGCGATGGCAGAGGGCGTGGCGGGCCGTGGCGGGAAATGGAGTGCGAATCAAAGCCAAATTATTATTACTTCGGTAGTTCGCCATGCCATGTTGCGCCCTCATTCGGCCCCGGGAGTCGCTGTAGCCGCTGTAATAATAATGTAATAATAATCTGTATAATAATAATCATTTGTGTAATAATAATTTGTGCAATAATAATACCCTGTGTATTAAAATTCTCTGTAATAACAATTTGTGTAATAATTATTTTTACCATAATAATGTGTACACTAGTAATGTGCATGCGTTTGTCATGGAAATGCTAATTGAAATTTCGAATTCGCATCGACTTAATGCCAGATTTTCACTCGTTTATGTTTGATGACTCATGAAGGCTCAGAATTTTTCTTTATTTATTTCTTTAATGGACAAAATAAAATAATTTCACGTGGTTTTACATTTCACTTTAAATTCGTATTTATTTTCTTAGTTTTGGACTAGCGTTTTTTTAAATGGTTGTTGTTTCTTCCCAAGCGAATTCCCAGACAAATTTCCATGTCTGGAGTTCAAGAAGATAAAACGCAATTAAACAAATGTTAAATGTGTTTTGTGCATTCGCTGCTCGAAATAAACGTCCCGCCAAGACTGCAGCAGGAGTTTCGAAATTTCCTCACGTCTTCTCATTAGCACGATGCACATTTTTAACCTCGTTTCTCACACGCCTTCGCCTCCCCCTCTTCGTCCCCACCGGCCTCCGTCCGTCGCTTCACTCTATCGTTCCCACTCTATCTCTGCGATCGCTCGCCTCGTCCCGTCCCGTCGCTGCACCGCACGTCACTCGCTGTCTGACATTTGGAGCCACATCTCAAAAGGCCATGTTTTGCCCACAGCCGCCCGAAAAAGTTCGTCGTCTCCATCTCTTCCATCTTTCTAATAAACCCAACTCATTTGAATTTTAATCAAATTTTTAAATTGATTTCCCAACATCTACTACGGGTTTTTTGGCTTTTAATTTTAGGCTCGGAACTTCTGTTTATTTTTTTGTATACTCTGATATAATTATAGTTTATTTAACATTTTGTGTATTTTTTATTAATTTCTCAACACCAGCTACTTGTTTTTTTAAACTCTAGGCTCTTATACTTTTCAATTTTCATTCTAGTAAATATATGGATTTTGTCATTCGTCTGTTCATATATTTTTGTGAATTTTTCTAGTCTTAATTTTTTTATATGTAATATTTCTATTTTAATTTTTTCCACTCGTAAAAGGAAGTTTCCTTTATTTATGAATGTCACGATTTGTTCGTTATCGTCCAGGGTTTTTTTTTTGTTTCTTTTCTCACTGTGCTCTTCCAGTTTTTGTGGGCCTGCGAGTTTCGCTGTCAGACTTATCCTGGCTCCCTGTGTTCCCAGAATCCTCTTTTACGGCCACGACCTCCCCTCTCTCTCTCTCCCTCTCCCGCTATGTCTCTCCCTGGTCCCCTCGTCCCCGGAATTCCACGGGACCGGCGAGAACCGAGGGCCGCAGAGCCAAAGTCAGGCGTGGAAGAAGAAAAGATTTTTGTCATTTTATTTAAAGGCAACAAAAACCTCTCTTTTGCCCGATGTTCATGTTCTTTTTGTTATTGGTGGTGACGGAGTTTTTGCCGTTGTTGTTGGTCGTCGGTTCTGAATCACCAGCCAAGTCATCCCGAGCTCGGTCCTCGGCCTGCGATCTTTTACACTTTACGCTTTTTACACTTTTCCCCATTCCCACTTTTACTATTATTGCCTTTTCATAGTTGTCAATCATTGGCGACATGAAGGACTTGAGTGGAAGGAGTGGTGGAGCGGTGGGAGTGAGACGGCGAGAATGAAGTGAGGACTTGATGGCAGTGACGTGTGACACGATCTTTTATGATGCTTTAATGCCTTTTTCATTATTTCGATCATTTTGATCTTCCTCAAGCGCTTTTCGTCCCTTCAAAGGTTCCTCTTTTCGTGGGAATTCCTGGCATTGAATATAATTCACGACTGTGATGAGTTTGAGAAAATACATTTTTTTTTTTTTTTAATTATAAAAACATTCACGGAGAAATTTCATAATTTCTGAAATTTCATATTCGCCCAATGGTCCAAAGTTAGCGATTTTGGTCCCAAAGAATCCCATCTGTGGATGGGAATCGGCAGAGGGTTCTTTTGAAGTGATCAGTGTTGCCAGCTGGGCCCAAGTGTTGACGAAGGTCCGCAGAAATCAATTGAAAGTTCGTCGGCGAAGAAGACATTAACCCAAAAGTTATGATTACAACTCGGCAGCAATTAACGTAATCGAATTTCTGAGGATGCCTGGAGCGTTTATTGCGAAGCCTTCGACAGAAGTTCTTCCAGCCGCTGGCGTCTGCTTCGGGCCTCCTCCTCGGGCGCTCCGCCGGCAACGCCTTCCCATAAACCTCTGTCTCTCCGGCAGCTCCCGATTCGCAGCATCAGCTCCCGACTCTCTTCGCCAGCTCTCGATTGCTGCCGCCATCGTCCCCAAGTTTCCTCCACATGACCGAATCCTCTTTCGCTTTCGTTCCTCTCCTCACGTCCCCCGTTCGATCCCTCCTTCTATTCCTCTCTCTGTCCCTCAATAGACGTGCCTCGAGCGTCGAAAATTCGCATTAAATTTTTAAAAACACATTTACTGCGCCAGCATCCGGTCGCCGGTCGCCGCTCGTCCGTCCAGCATCCTGTCGTGCACACAAAGCAACAAAAACAACAAAACAGCAGCTGCCTCGCTCCCGCTCCCGCTCCCACTCCACCCCCTCCCCGTCTCTAATCGGGCCTCACTGTTTCAAAGGTGCACGAACTCATTTATCGTATTAATTTCATATTTTCGAAGTTTCCCTGCTCATTCTTTCCCTCCTCCTCCTCCTCCTCCGCTCGCCGCCGCCCCTCGACGGCCCCCTGCGTCGCGTGCCCGGCTCACGGATCCTTTGTTCGGTTCAAGGACTCGCGCTCTCGAGCCGTCGAGGCCCGAATGTGATCCAGATGCTGGCCGGGAAGAAGGAACGTGAGGAAGGGAAAAGTGAGCGAGCCCGAGAGGGTGACCGAGAGAGAGAGAGAGTGAGAGAGAGAGAGAGGGGGGGAGAGGTTGGTGTGCGTGTTGTCTGCGCTTTAATCATCATCATCTCGATAGGTTTCGTCCCTCGTCCTCACTCGCTCCCTCTCTCTCTTCGTCTCTCCCTGCTTTCGATCCCTTCCGACGGTCCCTTCTTTGGATTGTGCGCACTCGGCTCGGGAACAAAGGGGATATTTGACATGGATTTATTGGCCGGCAGCAACTACAACAACAATTACAATGACAGCAACACTCGCAGGACGTGGCCGTGGCCGTGGAGGACAAGGAGGACTCGGGTCGTGTCCATGCGCTTCGCTTCCTGGCGAATCCATCATCGTCGCTGCACACAAAATCGCAACTCATCGCCCTCTCCACCCCAATCTTGATCGCCCACTTCTCCCTCCATCCTGCTCTTCATCCTCGTCATTATCCTGATCATCCTCCTCCGACTCGACTCCACCTCATCCTTTCTATCACTGCAGGATGCGGACGAGTCGTGGTTTCGGCCGCGCCCGACCTTCGGGAGGATGATTTTTTCTTCTCTCGCTTCCTCCCTGCTCACTCCAGCTGATCCTCATCCTTCGATTTCATCCCTCTCTTCAAGTTTCCCCTCGTTGTCCTCATTCTCCTTCTCCTCCTCGTTATCCTCGTCTTCCAGCTTCACATTGTCCTCTGCTTCTTCATCCTCTTCTCCGTCCACCTCCTCGTCCTTTTCTCGCCGTTTTTTCCACCCATCGCTTCATCCTTTTTGTCGTTCTCCTGATCTGACCCATCCCTCTTCGTCCTCTGTCAACCCTTTGTTTCGTTGCTTCTCCATTCGGTGCCATTCAACGTGTTCCACATTTTCTCGCCCTCTCTCTTCCTCTCTTCCTCTCTCGACGCAATTGTAACCCATTTCAAGGGTGTCTCGGCGCCCCTGCTGCGATCCTGCGATCCCCCGTCTCTGCCTCCTCGTCCCCCTCTGTTTGCCGTCCTTTGGCCCTCGTCTGGAATATGTTTTCCCCTCCGGCCCTCCCTGGCCTGATGGCTTCTGTCCTCTGTCTTTTGTCTTCTTTTTCCCCGGCACGCCGTCTCTGTCGCCCTTTTGATTTGTCAAACAAAGCGTTGGTCATAAAATTTTAATTGTGAGCGAAATTTCGCCCCTGTCACTGGGCGAGCGACGGCGGGGACGGAGCGAGAGGGGATGAGTTTGGCAGGGGACGGCAGGGAGCGGACCCAGGGACGGAGCGAGGAAGGGCCGGGAGTTTCGGGAGTCGTGCGATAAATTATGTCTGTTGACTCGGCATCTCCGAGTCGCCGAGTCGAGTTGATTTGAATTGCCGGCCATTCGCAATTAATTAGTTCGCTCTTCGGGCCGCGACGCCGGCGCGGTGTTGCCAGACTTCCGACACCCCTATATTAATGGCCCTCGCATTAATCTCCGCGATCATTCAATAAATTCTAGCTGATACTTGTGCGGAGAGTCCTCGTGCGCCTTGTGTTCGCTCCTTTTCCCTGTGAAACTTCGCTTTTTTGAAGCCAAAAATTTTCTCATAAACGACCAATTTTTTGGCCAAAATTTCCATTTAAATTTGTGTATTTTTTGACTTTTTTTCAGCCCAGTTTTTCTGTCGTTTCGTTCGTTCATTCAGGTTTAAAATTTGAAACTCTCGTAAAATATGCCTGAACTCATCGATGTTATGAAAAATCAATTTATTCGAGTAACAATTGATTTAAAGCCGAATTTAATTTCCCACAAAAAAAAATTCCCTTTAACGACGCATATTGAAAACTCCGCCAGGAGGCGAGCAAAAACTCTGAAATTTATTACACCGAAATAAATTTAATATCCCTGAGCCCGAGTCGTTTATTCAGAAAACTCATATTCGGGTCGGATCGGATCGCGAAAATTTCCCCCTTTAATCTCGCCACAAATACTATTACGTCTTCTGGCGCCGTTCGCGATCTGTGAACTCGGGTATCGAGGGATTTTTATCATCCATTTGGCGGAACGAAGTTAAAAAATCTCCATTCCCAGCCCACAGAAAATGACCCTTGTTGCAAATAATAACCCCGGACCAAGAGTGACAAAAAATTTATTGAAGTCATCAAAAACAGCATAAAAATAAAAAAAAAAAAAAATACCCTGTAGACTGTGACAAAAAAAATCATCATTGGTGATCGAAAAAAGTTCTCCATTCACGGGAAAAAACTCCCATCTTTGCGCTGAATGCAAAAAAATATTCCATGTGGGAAAAATCGGTCCTCCTCGAGGAAAAAACGCACGATTCATTAAAAAAATCCCATTGAGAAGAAAAAGTCACGCGGGCCGTGAAAAAATCTCTCCAGCTGAATGGGATGAATAAAAGGCGACAAGAAGGAAAGAAATCATTTCCATACATCGATCGGCTATGAAAATCGGTCGGCGAAAATTTCACAACAACCAAGCAGGGAGGGAGGGAGGCAGAGCGAGAGAGAGAGAGGGAGGGAGAGGGAAATATAAATAAAAACTGTCCCTGACAGCGGGCGCAAAAATAAATGTTGCCAACTTTTCGACTCGACTCGACTCCACTCGACTTCAATTTGATTTGAATCTCAATTATTTCCAAAACCCATTGACACATTGCGACGAGTGCTCGAATCGCCCCCTCTCTTTCCCTCCTTCTACCTCCCCTCGCGTTCTGACTTCCACGTCCTCGTGTGACAACCTCGTGGTTGTTTTTGTTGTTGTTGTTGTTGTTGTTGCTTGCAGCTGCCGCCCGCTCCCCAGGAGGTCCTGCCATAGGCAGCGGCAGTGGCAGCAGCAGTGAGGGAGAGCGAGCGAGACAGATGCACGCACACCAACACGTCGCACACACACACACACACACACAGCCGTTTATTTCAACTGTAATTGAAAATTCCCATCAACGCTGTTGCTGTCGACAAACGAGAGGAATTTATTGAGTTGTTTCCGCTCACTTTTTCATTACGAAACTTTTTCGTGTTTCTTGCGTGCGCAGCCGAGGCACCGACAGCAGCAACAGCAACAACAGCAGCAACAACAACAACAAGACTGTGAAATGTGAAAGAACAACAACAACGAATGACTTCGATAATAAAAATAATAACGATTTATGTGTTGTTGCAGTGGGTCCTGGGTGGTCGCGGGTCCTGCAAGGGTTAAACATCGACTTCCAAATGATGTTTCCATGTTGCGCACGTCGTTAGACCGGGACGTGGTCGAGGGGCGTGGCCGAGGGACCACGTGATGTTTTCATCAGCTCACATGAATTTCCTCGCCCTGCTGCCAGGTTTAATTTGCTTATTCTGTGACTGCAACAACAACAACTTTGCCCACGGTCACACACGACTGGCGGGGGAAAAAAGTCCTTTGTGTCAGCATTAGCTTCCTCTTCTTCTCCTTTGTTCCCCTTCTTTGGGTCGTCGTCGTCGTCTTTTTCGCCGTGTCATTTCCTTGCGGGAAATTATGAATAATTCATTGTGAAATCCTCAAAAGGGAATTTTTCGCACAAAGGAAACCGTAATCAGCTTGTGTGGGAAATGTGAGGAAATACGAAATTCCCTTCGATTGCGATTTCCCTTTGGGAAAATTAAATTTGCTATTTTTGGGAGAAAAATGTCCTCTTTCTTTAATTTCCTGTCGCAAATTATCCCGGTCCTTCGCGCTCGGCCGCCCCCACTGAAAAATCACTTCAGCTCGAGCCTCTTGAGTGACGGCCGTCGAGAGCAGCTCCGCCCAGCCCAGTCCAGAGTTGCCACCTTTCGGCAAAAATGTCGACCGCAGCCCCGTTCCCATTCCCTCTCCCTCCCTCTCTCCTGCCGCCCACTTTCGGTGACAAAGCATTTTTCGCTCCCTGAAAATGGGATCACAAAGTGGGAAGCAGAATTTGCATATTTAAAAACTAGGCTTCGGCGAACGAAGGGGACAGACTGAGAGAGCAGGAGAGAGAGGGAGAGAGAGGGAGAGAGCGAGAGAGTGAGAGTGAACGAGATGGAGTGCAGGAGATCGAGTGGGGGGAATTTTTGGCTCTCGACTCGAGAGCAATTTGTTACGAAAATCGACTGTAAATTTTGTTTTTCTTCCGCCAAATTTGAGGCCAGGCCAAAACCCGACCCCGGCGATAAGCAGCGAGCCAACTACCGGGAGTTAGAGTGAGAGAGCTGGAGGGAGGGAGACCGAGAATTTATGTCGAAAAATTATAACGCTTGTTGTTGTTGCTGTGCTGGTTCTCCTCCTTCAAATTGCTTAAATTTCCGTAAAATTTTCCACCTTCCTCCGTCACCTCCAGAAGAATGAAGAGTGAACTGAAGAAATATCCTAATAACATTTTTCCTCCTCTCTATCTCTCTCTCTCTCTCTCTCTCTCTCATTTCCTTCTCTTATTTCAGGCTCAATTAAATTCCCTCAATTGTTTGCTACAAATTGAAAAATTCGCCGCTTGTTTCTTGGGCTGGGAAGAAAAATGTCCCTTTTGCAAATGCAATATAAAGGGAAATCATATTTATTTGCTGTGCTTATTGTTGTTGTTGTTGTTCTTATTGTTGTCATTGTATTTGTTGTTGTTATTGCTATTGTTATTGTTGTGTATGAATAGCAATCAAATTTCATTTGACTTTCAAACTTCTGGCGCCCGAAACCATTCAACGCCAACATCCTCGATTCCCCTCGTTTTCCCACTCGGCCCTCTTTGCTTGCTCTTCTTTGTTCCCTGTCCTGTTCCTTCTTTTCCCCCTCTTTCCCTGCGACCCCCTGCGCGTTCGGTCGTCCGATCCGATCCGTCTGTTGTTGTTTTTGTTGTTCGCGCTCCTCCACGAGGGTGCCTTTGGCATGCCGAACGAGGGTCAAACGCTGCGGTAATTTTCATTTTCAATCTCGAGGTTCCGGCCTGCTGCCACCGGCCACCGGCACCCCCACCCCGTCCCTCGCAGTGGGCGGACCCGCCTCGCATCGTCCACGGCCCGGCGTTAAATAGAGCACGAGGTGAGGATTTCGTGCCCGAGCCCGGCTCCTTCTGTTGTTCGGCGGCTTTTTGTTTCTCTTCTGCGGGTCTCTCAATGATGAAAAATGTTTTCCGATCCCGGAAACAAGGTCATTGTTGATGGTTTGTTGTTGTTGTTCGACTGTCCTCGAGCCACGGAAGCTGTTGGTCCTTCAATTGCCTCGACGCTAATAAGAATTTCCCCAGCATTTCCCTTTCCTATTCCATTTTCGATTCCGTTTTGTTTTGAATTCTGCTCCCTGCCGATTGCAGGGAAATTATTTCCGTTTATGTAAAATAAAAGCAACAAACGATTTTCTTCTCCTCATGAAAAACGTCCCGACGTCCCGTCGCCGCAGCACTAGAAATTCCCTTACCGCCGCAATGGTGGGAATTTCCTCGAAAATGTCCTCAGGCTGGAATCGCGCACATCTGATTTTTCCCTTCAGCGAAGTCGAAGAAGTTCGTAGAAAGTTCGAGCGGCGGAAGCAGATGCGATGAGAGCGAGAAAGAAGATCGATCAAAATCCCGATAACTGCGAACAGTTCATTAGCGGAAATAAAACGTTAGCCGAACGAGCGACGGCAACGGCAACGGCAACGAAACCAGTTAATTGAGTTATCATTGTCGTTATTATTAGTGTCATTATTATTATTATTGTGGTTGATTTTTCGAAAGTATTCTTCGGCTAATGATCGCCGCGAGGGACAAAAACTTCGGGACTTTGATCTTGCGCCAAGCGACAAGAGGCGAGAGTGTTTTTTGACCCGGCGTGGACTTTCCTTCCGGCCAGCGTTTAGTCGGCGCGATTCGTTTAAAAATACTCGCCAATTAATTTCGGTTTTCATGTGTGTTTTAATTTGTCAGAAAACTGTGAACATCTCATATTTTCAGCAAAATTCGCGTGTTGTCCTCGCATTTTTTTCGCATTTCATCCATTAAACTATAATTTATTTTCTCGCGGATTCTCCTACCGTAGCGTTGGTATGTTTATTTAGTCTATTTTTTTATGAGTTCATTTCTTGTTTTAAAAATCATATTATTTAATGTTTTATTTTTCTTTTTTTATGAGTATATTTTTTGTTTTAAACATCATATTATTTAATGTTTTATTTTGGCATTTGTCTGTTTCTTAGTTAATTTATTGTTTATTTTCTGTATCAGTTACTAAATTATCAATTAAGCCGTGATTTCAATTGGATAATTTTGTCACGTGATTTGTTGTTTATTCCAGATATTTTCCTCATTTCAATATTTCTTCAATTAAATCGCGATCTGCCATGATTTATAGAATTATTTCAGAAATTTTTCAGTGTTCAAAACTTATTTTTATTTAATTAATTAATCGAGGAATTTATGACTTGTAGTTTTGACATTATTTTGTGACATTCTTTTGTATTCTCTGAAATTTTCCTGTTTTTCTGAAATGTTTCCACGCACTCAATCATCGTTTCATTCATCTCTTGAGCTTCTTGCGAAATTGTTTAAAATTTTCCGGACCACTCGCGCTGTTCGCCGTGGCGCCAGAGTTGCCAGGTTTCCGGGGAAATTAATTAATTTACGATGCCGATGGATTCCTGGGGAAATGAGCCAGAACGACGCCCACGCGCCCACTTTTTCACCTCGTCGCACTCTTTCGGTCGTTCTTGTTGTCTGACTATTTATAGTTTCCGAACGAGAGGCCGCCCAAATTGGACAGCGAGTGAAAAGTCGAATGAAAAGTCTTCGAACGCCAGGGGTTTGGGGGGAAACTTCAGGCCTTCCGTTTCTCACAGTGTATTAATTAGGCGGGAATTTGTGCATTTGAATTATGGCGCCGTCGACGATGGTTTTTATTCATTTTTATTTCGCTGCGAGATTAAATGATTGAGGCTCGACAGCCTGAGGAAGGAGTTCTCGATTCATTTTTCGAATTCTCCTCACAAGCTTTCACATAAATTAGAAAACAAAATCTGCTTCTTCTTCTGCTTCTACATCCAGGTCCAGGTCCACGTCTGCGTCTGGAGGGAAGAAAAATGTCTAAATAATTTAATGAAAAAAGTCCGATGGCACGAAGACGTCTGGAATCATAAATTTCCCACAACTACAACAACAACAACAACAATGGCAGCCCAAAAACTTTGCCAGACAAAATTTTCACACTCAGAGAAGAAACTTTTTCATCAAATCCAGAAGGAAACAGAGCAATAATAAAGGAGAAGAGAAAGGAATGCACTCGATGAGAGCGACGGAGAAAATTCGCAGACATAACACGAGTAAAGGAAACAAACAGGGTTTGGGGTCGAAGGGAAGAAAGGTAGACAGGATGACAGTATGTGAGGAGAAAAGTGAAGTAGAATTTGGAACAAAATTGAAAAAATGATTCGGTACATGAGTGGGAAAAATGAGAGAAAATTTTAAAGGTTTCCTTTCGATTTTCTCCACACGAGCAGTTTACACGAGTTGTGTTTTTTCGTCGATAAAACATTGAATATTGAATGGAATTATTTACAAGTTCGCTAATAGGTATTTTAATTACAATACTGGCGATCGTTTAATGTATTCTAGGCACATTTATTTACATTTATGGTCATTATGGTCATTGTTCCAGTCATTGGAATCCGCATGGCAGGCGACCTTGACTGTGAGGCGGCAGCCCGTGTTGTCGACATCGACCAAAATTAGCCACTTGTGCGAGACGATGATGAAGCACGGCTTAAAATAGTTGTAAACAAACACTTGGCCAGGTCTGGGGACGGACAAATCTATTGGAAAGACAAAGGCAATGGACAGACGGACTCGGAGACCACAGACGAGAGACCTCCACGATTGTGCGGACAGACCGATAGACAGACAGACCGTGGACGGAGGGTTTACGATTGTGATTCTCTGTCTGTCTATCTACAAATACCCAGACAAGTCCGTCGATTCCACTTGGCGGCTTCGCAGCTCGTCGTGAACATATCACATGATATCATAATTATTTTCACAACAACTTTTATCATCGATGAATTCCAATAGCACAGGCATATCGTGTTGCTGCTGGTTGTTGTTGTTGTTGTTGCGGTTGCGAACCCTCGAACACGAGACTCCTATCGGCGGCCTCCACCCCCTCTCCAACTCCCTCTCCCTCCTTCTCTCCTCCTCGTCGAGGTCTCGCCGACTTCCTCGGTCTCCCCAACTTCTCGGGTTCCAACGCCGTCAAAGGCCTTCACGGCCTCCTCCGGCTGCTTTCGTGGTTTCCCCCGAATCCTCTGCGCCGCTCGCTTCCACCTCGTTTCCCCATCTCCTCCCTCCGCCTTCCTGCAGCTCCTCCTTCCGCCTGCCGTGGGCTTCTGGAGGAACAGTAAATAAAATAACTCGGCCCCGGCATCCGTTGATTACTGTGATTAGCAGCATCTCGAGTTTTAGATAATATTTTGCGTATTTCTTTTTTTCATTCGCTTTGTCGCTTCTTCTTCGCCGTCGTTTGGGGGCTTCTTTTGTTCTCTTTTTGTTAAATATTTCTGTCTTTTTATTGTGTTTTTTTTTTGGTAATTTTTTTATTGTGTTTTTTGTTGAATTTTTGGTTGAATTTGTTGTTGTATTCCGTTGCTACGCCATCAGTTTTGTCCATAATTAATTGTTTGTTGTTTCTCTCCTCTTTTGGTCTATCTCTCCCTTTTATTTGCTTATTAATTATGATGCTTGTTTATCATGATCGTCTCGATGTCTTCCCTCGCTCGTCATCGGTTTTGTGTTTTTTCTTCGCCTTTTTCATCCATCTTCGTTCGGCTTCCTCCTCCTCCTCCTCTTCCCCTTCCTCTCCTGCTTAATCTCTTCGGCTCGTTTTGCCTTCTGGTTTTCGAATCGCACCGCGATAGGTTTTAGAACTCATCACCGGAAGATCATTATCTGTACATTGTTTGATTTCTTCCCTCCTCCCTTACTTCTTCCTACCACCGGTCTTCCTCGTGTTCTTCGCGTTCTTGAGGAAGTCGTGACTCAGAAACAATTTCTCGAATTCTCGTGCTCTGACGTTTCGTTTCGTTTCGCTCGCATCGTTCGTCATTTCCGAATTATCATCCAAGGTGGTTTTTTATATTTCGATTTATCAGCAATTTTTTCTCATCGCACAAATCGTATTTCCTTGAGGAATTTCGGAATCGTGAGACAAATGGCGAATTTATTAGGGATAATACTCCTTTCCAGAGAATAATATTTTTACCTAAATAATATTTCTAATATTCATTTATATTTATAATATTCACATTTGATATGGATGATATTTCTCTATTAATTAAAACTTCTTCTGGCAAAATAATATTCTTCTCGAATGACCATAATTTTCAACGATTAAAAATATATTCACTCCTTTATAATAAATAGCAAATTTGCATTGTTCATAATTCCTATTTCAATTTCAATTAATTTACCTCATACAAATTATTTATTCATTCTGCTGTTTGAATTAAATTCAACACTTCATCATTCGGGATTATAAATTCGTATTCATGATTTTTTAAAAGCCATCCAATCCCGGCTCTTAACTAAATGAAAATTCGCATCTTTCATTGCAGACTCATTTCCAACCATTGGCTCGGCTCACACTCGCTCGCCGAAGGATGCCGGCGTATTAAAAGGTAAACTATTTTGCTCCGATAAACTGTTGGCTGTCTCTGCGGGTGGGAGGGAGAAGGAGAGGGAGAAAGTGCGAGTGAGATGGCGGTATCATTTCACAATCTGCATCCAATTAACTTTTCCCCCCGGCCCAGACTCCAGCACTTTTCTAATTATCCGCGAAAATGAACTCATCGCGAGTCCGGCTGCAATTTTGAGCGGCGCCAATCGCGCCCACTCCCTCTCCGACGCTCTCTCTCTCTCTCTCGCCCTCGCCGGTCCCATCTCGTTGGCGGCGACAACGCATTACGGCGACCGCAACAAAGTTTGCTCTTAGCCAAACCCCATGTGCGCCGCAGGCCACGCGGCGTTCGTTCGTTCGTTCGTTGGTTCGCTCGCCATTCGCCACGACCAACAATAACAACGAGTGCAACAAACACAGCAACAACAACAAGACGCAAAATAAATAAACACGGCACATCCGCAAAATTTGCACAAAAACGCAAACAACCGTGGACCGAGGACGGCGTCGCGCCTCCGCCTCCACCGCGGTCTCTCGGCCCTCGCAACCAGCGCCACGTAATGATGCGTTCGCATTACTGCAATGGACTCGGGTCGCCCCCGAACCCCCGAACCCCTCACCCTGGAGTTCCAGGGAATCTCCTCGATTTTCCCACCTCGCTGGGCCGCCCCGGGTCGCCGCCGCTCCTCGCAACTGGCTGCAGCTGTGGTCAGCGATGGAGGAGCGAGTGGTCGGGGTCCGGGGATCCGAGGGTTCGAGGGCCACGGGTGCGGCGCAGGATCCCGGCTGGCCTGGCCGGGTGTTATCAACATAAAGGCTTGGCGCCTGGTCTGAGCCCCGCTGCCGTGGTTGTGGCTCTGGCTCTGGCTGTGGGAACTCGACATCGCCTAAGCGGCCTCGAGCCACACAAACATACCCTGGTCGCCAGCGCTCCGCCAGCGTGGGTGGATTCGATCGGATCGGATCGGATGCAGGAGCCTCCGGGAGGAGAGGGATGAATAATAATTCGAGATAATTTTGATGGCATTTTGAAATTCAAGCCGTTGTGGTCCAGACAAATGCGGAAGAAATTAGACGGACAAACATCATAGATCGGATTGGAGAGGAGAGGAGAGGAGAGGGGAGGAGAAGAAAATTCGCCCCAGAGATATTGAAATTAAAAGAGATTTCCATTAAGAAAAAATTGCAAATTAAATTATTCATGCTACGGCAATCCTTGCAATGGAGCTGCAACTTAAGTGCTTGATGAATTGTACAGCATTTAATTGAATTCGACTTGGAGTCTGCGAATAAACCCTAAAAGCCTCAATATATTAACTGGGGGATAATGCAATGATGTTAAGCCAATCAAGAGATTGGCGGTAATAATATGAATCGCAAACAATAACAATAACAACAACGACAACGAGAACGACAACGACGATAATTGTAGAATTTTCCCTTCAAACGAGCGTTTTTAAAACCACTGCAACCTTGGCATCGTTCGGTGCAGCGTTTGATTGATTGTCATCGTTATCATCATTATCATCACGATCATCTGCGACGTCGTCGTCAGTCACGAAGGATATTCATCATAATGACTATTTATAGCCACAGCTTTGACTGTCAAAGGCAGAATCGCTGGAGTTGGGAAAACGTGAACAAAATTAAATGGAAAATATTCCCCGAGACGAATTGCGAGTTCGTTTTTGGTCCGACAATTTCAGCAGATGAACAATCGACTGAATTTGGCTGTTATGGGGGATATTTTTTTTTAAATATTTCTTGCAGTTTTTTTCTCTCAATTTTATTTATTTTCCTTGTTCGTGTTGCCGTGGTTTCTGTTGCCAACCGCACGCACTTTGGTCATAACTGTGGAAACCGCTGACGCTAAACGTCTCTGCTCCCTCGCCATCGTCGTCATCATCCACTGGGGTCCCCTTGCGGTTGCCCCCGACCCGGCCCCTGCTCGATGATTTCTCGCTTCGCTAAAAGCTTCAATCAAACAAACAATCCATCGACACTGATGACGGCGACGAGCAGTGATTTTTAACGAGGTTTTTTTTCCCGCCGCGCGCTTGGGATTTTTCGATCAGAGCTGGGGGGTGGAGTCAGAAGCAGAATATTGGCGATCGGTGGGGAAAAAACTGTACATCTATAGAGGGAGAGAGGCAGAGTGAGAGAGAGAGAGAGGGGAGGGAGAGGAGAAAGCCTGAGGCCGGAGGGAGAGGCCTGAGAACACGAGACGAATGCTGAACGGCCAATGGCGAATATTTCAGCAACAATAACATATTAAAATCAAAATAAAACAATAACGAGAACAACAACAACAACAGCGATAAAAACAACAACACAAGGACAACAACAATATGCCCATATGAACAACAACAACACACTGTGTCAACAATAACCACAGCAACAGTATTATCCACAACAATAAATTCGTTGAAAAAATGTTGAATTAAAATTTTCGCCGGAGTTTCGTGGGTTTCGTTTGTTGTTTCAATAAAGCGAAACGTCAACAACAACAACAACATCAAAGTCCACTTACAATAATGCTCATTAAATAAACACGCAATCGCATCATCATAAAAATTCACACAATTGGCAACACTGAATCATCCCATTAAATATTTAATAATTTTTTCGTAATGTGCTTCTGTTTTGTTTTTGTTTGTTTTTCCCTTTCAATCTCCGAGGTTTTCAAAAATATTTCACACAAATGAAGTTGTTGAAATTTCTGAAATATTTTGTGCATTTTTTTATTGCTTTTTACTCACTTAACTATTTCACATTTTTCATTCAATCTTTGAAATTAAACAACAATAAAACGAAACCTATTTTTATTGTTCTTGGTCTTCCTAGTTATTGTTGTTGTTGTTGCTGTTGCTGTTGTGTTTGTTGTCGATGAAATACGAGTAGAAGTGAATGTGTCGTAGTGAAAACCGGAAATTAAGTGCTATTTTTATTGTAATAATATTTCGCTCTTGTCTTCGTTTTGCGTTCTCGTTATTTCTCCCTCTGCCTGTCTCTTTTCCTCCTGGATGTCGTTCGCGGTGTAATTGATAGTTGGCAACATGGTCGAGACTCCCAGTGTTGCATTTCTTGTTTCTCGTCCGCCCAGGAAGAACCAACAAAGGCAACCGCAAAGCAACAACAACACGAAGAACTGCAAGAACAACAAAATCCCAATAACAACAAAAGAAAAAGCAACAAGAATTTAACTAAAACTACAATAACTGGAAATTTCTATTTTTAATTCGCGACATTCATCACAAACTGCGCGAAACCTGAGAGCAATGGGAGGGAAAGGGAGATCGGATAGGGAAATAATACAGCAAAAATATTTAAAAATATATATGCAAATAAAAAGTATAGAAATAAATGATATAAAAATAAATACAAAACTGCAAAGTAACTAAAAAAGTACTAAAAAATACAAAATGAAAAAATGCATTTATGAAATATGGAAAATTATACAAAAATCAGTGAAATTGAAAAAGAAAAACAAAAAAATTACAAAAGTATTATTATTAAAATGCGGATAATTCCATCGATTATATAGAAATAATTCGCATTCCGTTGGCCACCACTGTAGCCGTCAAGCCGTCCAGAGTTGCCGACGCAGCGCGGTCCACGCACCCGCCGAAAGATCCGCCACGAGCACAAATTCATGACTAATTAAAACCACTTTCAATCAGAGCAATCACCAGCCCCGAGACGCTGCACGCATGCGTTCGCCCGTTGATGACTCCAATTAGGCGAGGCGAGGGCGGATGCGATCGCGAGCGACGAGGGCCCACTGTGACGAGACTGGTCATTCGAGTCATTCGCAGTCAATACGGTTTCAATTGCGAGTCGTGGAGACGGTGGATTTTTTTCTTCTAACGAATCGAAATGAAATTGTCAATAATTGTGGCCGCCGGCAACAGAAACAGCAACAGTTGCTGACAACGACGACGATGCGATGACGATGCGACGATGACGATGTCTCGATCCGATGACGACGTTGGAGACGACGTCGTAATCGGCCCTCGGAACCGAGACCGCCACCGAAACCGAAACCGAAAGCAGTTGTTGCTCGCCTAACTCGCGGTTTTCCAGTCGGCTGCCTCCGCCCCCGCCCAGGCGACCGGGCCCAGACGCCCAGTCAGCCGCAGCGGCTTGCATGAGACGTCGCCGCAAAGGCCGCGAAGGCAGGGCGGCTGCGGGGCGCCTGGTGGGAGGCAGGCTTGGTAAAAGGGAAAATCACGGCAGGCGGAGATAATCAAGAAAATTGCGAAAACTCAGACAAATCGTCGGGGTTCGGTTTTTCCAATTGAAAGTCTCGTTTTTCGACTGTTTTCCCCTCGGGCCCAAGTCGATAAATTGCACTTACCTTTTATTGCAGAAACGCCAAAACATTCGCAAAATAAACACCAATAATATGGTCAAATAAATATCAATAATTTGGTAAAGTAAATTCCAATGATTTGTTAAAATAAATACCAATAATTTTGTGAAATGAATACCAATAACTTGGACAAACAAATACCACTAATTTGGTAGATAAATTCAAATCATAACCTTGCACAATAAATGTAGATCGATTTATTAAAAATATATAAACAGTTTGTGAAATAAATAAATATAATTACGGAAATAAATAAGTAATTTGTCAAAAAAAACTTTAATATAAATTAATCATTTGAATCAAAATAAATTGTGTAAACTATATATAATATCTGAAAATGAAAATGATTTTTCTTATTTTTTTTATTGAACCATTATATATTTTCATAATTCAATTAGTGGTCGGTGAATTTTCCTTTACGACTGATAATTTTTAATAATTTTAAACAGCCAGCTCTTTTCATAAATTTTCAATGTTTGAGCAATTTCTTTAGTTATTGCGATTAATTGCAGGCATTTCTGCAATTTGCCGGCTCCGCGGCCCTCACGTGACGCCGTCAAGCGTTGCGTTGCGAACCGCGACATCGCGTGACGTGACGTGACGGGACGGGACCGAACACGACGGGACGGAATGGGGACGACGGATCGGGACGGGACGGGACGAGGCGGATCGAGGAGCATGCGAAAGTGAAATAAGTAACTTTTGCTGCTCCTCCTCTTCTGCCACGTTTTGGGTCAGCTGCGGAGGGGGGGCGGAGGGGGCGCAGGTGCTTCTTCTTCTTCCCCGCGTCCCCTTCACACTGTTCGTCCTCCTTTCGAAGCCTCCTCCTGAGTTTCTCTTTCAATATTTTGCCCTGAGTGCGAGTCCGCGTTGTTTTCTTTCACTTTGCATTATTAATCGGTGTGGCAACGCCATAAGGGATTGTTAGGCTTTTGGTTGTTGTTGTTGCTGTTTTTGTTGTTGCTTTTCTTATAGTGTTGTGTTGCCTTTTGAAAGTATTCCTATTTTTAGTTGGCTCATTGGAATTTGGCACGAAATTCCCCTGGCTTAGAATTTCGCAAATAGTTGGCAACGCTTTTGGGGCGCCGAAAGGACAGGGGCGTGGGGGGCGTGGTTGAGGAAGCGACGAAGGAAATTAAGTTTTACGGTCTCAGATCGAGCGCCGATGGCGATGGCGATGGCGAGGAGGAGAAAAGGGAAATTTGCAGCGATCGCCAGTGAATCGGAAACTTCCCTCGCCTTCATGGGAAATTCCCTCGCAAACTTCTCAATCTCCGCCAACGGTTCGCGATGCATTTGAAAGTTAAATGAAAGTGCAAGTGTTGCTGTTGTTGCTGTTGTAGATGTTTCATTGTTGGTGTAAATGTTTTCTATTTTTTTTTTTGTTTTTGTTCTCTGAGTCTTTTTGCTGTGGGTGCCGGTCTATTCGTTGTAATTACTACTGTTGTTGTTGATGTTGTTGTTGCAACTGCTGTTATTGCTCTTGTAATTGCAATGACTACAACTGTCATTGTTGTTGTTGCCGCTGTTTACTTAACATCATTTGAGGCGATTTTTCTGTCTCCCTTACGCTCTCTTTTTTACCCCTTTCTCTCTCTGTCTGTCTCTCTCTCTCTCTCTCTCTTTGTCGTCTCACTCCCCGTCACTTTTACTACAATGAAATTTTCCTCTCGCTTGGGTTTTCTTTATCTCAACAATTTTTCACTTGGCACCGTCATTGTTGTTGTTGTTGTTGTTGTTGTTGTTGTTGTGGTTGTTGTGGTTGTCGAGCATTATCTAATCGGATGTTGTTGCTGCTGCTGCTGCTGCTGGTGTTGATGTCAAAGTGAATTAGGTGTTGTCGACAAGTCGAACGACAACAACAACAGCCTTAAATACAGTAGCAGCAATCGTGACAATGGTCGTAAAACAACAACAACGATGGCCACACCAACAGCAACAACATCAACAACGCCAACAACAGCAGCAACAAGAGTGACAACAACGATTCCTACAACAAAATCGCGTAATTATAATTTATTTAATTCCATTTACTTTACCTAAATTGCACAGTTGTCGTGTCGTCGTTGTTGTTGTTGTGATGATATTGCAATTCCCCACCAACAACGACAGCAACAACGACGACAGTTACAACAAAAATCCCATCGTCTCCTCCACTCGGTTGGTTTTTCATCACCAACTCCATCATCGTCATCATCATCATCACCACCGTGAGCATCTTCGGCATCATCAGCGGGTTTTTAATTTTCTGGCAGCTCGCACGGTTCGGTTCGCGGTGCTGCCAGGCCGACGATCTTTATTAAATAATTGCCAGGTTTTATTGTCAACCGGGGCCGGAGGGAAGAGCGCGAAAGAAACGGGGGTGGGGACCGCGAGAAGGCGAAAGGGAAGGGAAGACGACGATGGGCGAGTTGGGGAGACGCAGGGGTGGAGAGAGAGGGTGAAGAAGGGCAGGTGAATGAGTGAAGACCTCTGGGAACCGGTGGCTGCGCTGAGGCTGGTGGCCCCAGTCAGCGCTCGAGGGGCCGAGCGGGCCGAATTTCGGGGAATCGTCGTAAAAAACACGCTCCTGGATCTCTCATTAAAGAGCTCCTTATTGTCTAATTAAATATTTCAATTACAAAGGAGGCGACGGAACGAGAGAGAGAGAGAGAGAGAGAGAGAGAGAGAGGAAGGCAGAGAAGAAAATCAAAATCTTCTTGTGCGTTTTGCAAAAAGTATTTTTCCACGAACAGCGGTTTCTGCGAAAATCACTTACAAAACGAGTCTAATTATTTTTTGAGAAAAATACAATCGGAGGTTCATTGAAGACAACAAAAAGTTTTTTGAGAATTACAATTAAATGTTCATTCAAGAGACAGCAACGAATTCCATCATCAGCTCGACTTTTGATTTTTTTCGATTTTTTTCCTTCGTTTAGAATAAATAACAAGAGAACTTCGCGAGTTGCGAAAGTGGCAGGAATTTAAAAGATTTGCCAACCACCCGCTAATTGTTGGCAACCCGTGATTAGACCAAATATTGGTCTTTTGCATATATTTTTAAATTTTTTTGCAATCATGGAATTGAAATTGTTGCCACCTGGAAAAATAGAAAATCTAAATATTTCAAGCTATTTTTTCCCAAGACGTTGTTATTTATAGATCGTCGACATATTGAGGCAAACAACTACAACAACAACAACAACAACAACAGCACCAACAAATCGTTGTATGAAAAGTGTTATATAATCACAACAACAACAACAACAGCAATAATAACGAAAAAGTTTATTGACTTGCCGTCTGTCTGTCATTAATTATTATTTTTTCTCGCTCTCTGCATCTGCGAGAGTTTGTGTGTTTAGTGTGAAAGCACAGCGTTGCCATATTGTGCAATAACCAAAACAGCGATCATCTGGACCTCTTCGAGGAGGGGGGAGAGGGAGAGGGAGCAAGGCGTGGCCGTCCGTGGGCCGACGTCGCCCGGCGACGCCCACAGGAAACGCATTTTGTCAACGTCTCGGCGTCACGTGAGCGGCACAAGCCGGCGACAGAGGGGGAGGGAGCGAGGGAGAGGGAGAGGGAGATGGAGCGAGAAGCAGTGGGACGACCGAGCGACGATGGGCGTGTGTCGCCGTGGGTTTGTGTGTGTGTGTGCGGAAGTCGCTTCAACGATTTTTAATCAAGTTTCTCGTAATGGAGAAGGAGGGACCGAGAGACAGACGGGCAGACGGACAGGAAAACACAGTCCGATGAACGGATGGATAGACGGGTGAACGGACGGACGAACAGACAGAGGGAGGGACGGGGGGCCGCGGACGAATAGACAGACGGATAGGTGGATAAACGTGCGGATTAACAGGGAGATTAACGAACGCCTGAGCGGATGACTAATGGACGGACGCGGAGCGACATCCGGGGATGCAGACAGAGCCATGGATGGCTGGCGTGATGGATGATGGCGAGCAGACGGCCGAGGGACGGCCCGACGATGGCGCAGACGGACGGACAGACGGACGGACAGGCGGACAGAATGAGGCGGATGAGCAGTGAAGAAGGGAGATGTTTGAGAGATGGCGAGATACAAATGTGGATAGGTCAAGAGTTTGGGATTCAATTTGTTGGATTAAAATTTTAATTGAATTTCATTTAATAATATTTCGGTTGCAAAATTCCACGACGAAAATATCACATTATTATTTTCCTCATTTGAACGTCGAATATTAAGTTTGATTTATATTTGTAAAAACGAGTTTTTTAATTTTATTGCGATATATTTTGTTGTGTGAATTAATTTTTCATAAATTTTTTTCTTCTTTCCTTTTTAATGACTTCACTTTTTTAATTAATTTTTGATTCATTTCTGTAACTTAAGTTATTGATTTTTTCTATTTCACAATTATGTATTGTGATGAATTTTTCGTATTTCTTTTAGTAAATTTTAATTAAATATTAAGTCAAATATTTTTTATAATGCTTTCGCATAGTTTTATCTGTCGTTCACGCTCATATTTCTGTTCGAGGATATTTCCAAATTGCTAATTTTCTTAATTGGGCTTTTTGTAAGAATCTTTTCATTTTTTACGGCGATTTTGTGCGCCTTTGCCGCTGTGTGGAACAACACGTGTGTGGACATGTGGGTATGTGTGAGTGGGCGTGTGTGTTCGCCAACGGAATTTCCAGTTTATTTTAATTTATGGAATACTTCGATCACGGCAACAACACGAGAAACAACAACAACAGCACGAAATTAACGAAATTTCTGTTGATCGCTGCCGGTGTGAGAGAGCAAAAGAGAGAGAGAGAGAGAGAGAGAACAACAGGTTGGACAAGAGAGAGTGAGAGAGCGAGCAGGTGAAACTGTTCGTAGAGATTGCAGTTATTTTGGAAATAAATTTCACGTTTTTATTTATTGATTTTAATTCGTATTCATTCGTATTTTCTGACTCCGAAGCCACCAACTTCAACTCAAATGCTCAAAGCCGGCCGAGAGATTTACGAGCGAGGGCCGAAATCGCTTCCGCCTCCGGTGATTCATCGGCAGCGCGCTCGGCCGGTGCACAGGTGAGCCGAGAGTCCGCGAAATCGAAACGGAAGAACGGGAAGAATTCAACGAGAAATCAAATTTGGATATTTGAAAAAAAAATCGACAAATTCCACCTGTTAGATTTTACTTTCAAAAGTAATTTATCGCCAGCTAACTCGTAGTCGAAGACAAATCGCAGGCCGAAGACTTTCGACATCGGCGTCGCGGCTCGGTTTGGAGCAAGAGCAAGAGCAAGAGCGAAAGTTTCGTGGCGACCGCCGTTTAAGGGAAAACTCGGTGGAAACCAGTTCGAAAATGGTGGACCAAAAACGGCGGCCGCTCATGTTACAGTGAACGACATTTTATTTGATGTTGTTTTATATTTTTCTTCTATTTTCTTTCTTCATTTTTTTCTATTTTTTTCTGTTTCTTTGTTGTTTGTTGTTTTTGTTTTAGATTTTTTAATTTTTTGTCTCTGATTTTTCCCATTTTTTTCTACGAATTTTTTCCTACATTCATATGAGCAACAACTTGAGGCTAGCGAGTAGAGCAGCAACAATTACAACAACAAGAACAGGAGCAACATAAAAGGGAAATGGGAGCTTAATTAGAAACAGGCGTAGGCTTGAGACAGAGACAGTGATGGGGGACAGGGACAGGAACAGGGACAGTGACAGAGAGGCAGAGACGAAAACGAAGACAGAGTCGAGGACAAGGCGAGCATAAGGGAAGCATTATAAAAACGGCAACAACAACAACAAAAACAACATTGGCAATAACTAAAACAAACTCATTAAAAAGGCCTTCGAATGGGCTCCATTAAAACCAACAACAATATGGCCACAATAGCAACAACAATACAATCACAATGACAACAACGTTGACCGGAATGCGGAGCAAAGAAGTTTAGGAAAATCTGCTGTCAGACAGTCGCGGACCAAAGGTGGAAAAAAGTCAATTAAGAGGTGATTAGGGGAGGAGGACAGAGAGGGGGGGGCAGAGCGACAGAGAGGGAGAGCGACCGTGAAACGAGGAAGTGAACGGAGATTAGCGAAGGAGCGACGCAAATTAATAATGCAAAATTAATTAAAATCAAGACAAAAACCAGTGAATAGAATCAAGATCAACGGAAAGCTCAATTATTTTAATAAAGCCTATCTTTATAAAGCTGAATAGTCATAAACTTGAAGAAAACGGAATAAAACTGAATAGAATTATATTAATTTAATGAAGACAAAACTAAATATACATATACATTAAATATACATTAAATATAAAAACTTCAATAAAATTAAACAACAGAAAATTAATTAATTTAAACTGCATGAAATGGTTCAAATAACAAGGAACAAGGAATAACGAAGGATTCTTTTTTGGAGAACATTTTCTAAATAACTTTAATGGCAAAAATAATGAAAAGAAATTGCTTGAAAAAAATAATGAAAAGAAATTGCTTGAAAAAAATAATGAAAAGAAAAGCAATTAAAAATTAGGAAGTTTCAATGCCATTAAAATAAAAACCAAGTGCTTAAAAATAAAAAACAATAATAATAAACAAAAGTGGTAAAAATGTAATAAGTTGTTAAAAATAAATGAAAATGTGCAATAATTACAATATAAAATGATAAATATAAATATCTAAATTATGAAAATTATAACATATAATTGAAATTATTAAGACTGAATTGTAAGAAATACTAATTATTAATAATATACTACTATGAATAACTGGAAAAATGAAAATGATTATTAAAAAACACAATAAATACATTAATAAATATAGTAAATATAAATATCTAAATTATAATAAATTATAACCAATAATAGAAATTCATTAATCATTACGATCAAATTGTATCGAATTATAATTATTAATAATATAAAAATATCTTCTTAACAAAATCACAAATTAAAGAGAAAAAAATTAGATTATTATACGAAAATATTGCACGGCATGAAAGATGGCCAGAAATCAAATTTAATTTGAGAAGGCTTCCGAAAATCTTCTCGAATCCCGCCGACTCAGACGCGACGCTGACGTCGGCGCCGCGCGTGCGCCGAGCCTCGACCACGGCGTCTGGGGGCCGATTAAGTGGGGATTTACTTGTTGTTGTTGTTGTTGTTGTTGGCCGCCATTTATTGCCGATGACTCGATGAAACCCACAACCAAACTACAACAACAAGAAAACCAACAACCGAAATCCCACTTGAGCCCATGATCGAGAAGGTTGAGGCAACATCGGCGGCGATGGAGGCGATGGAGGCGAAGGCGAGGAAGTGGGCGATCGAGAGAAGGTTGGGAAGGGACGCAGTAGAGGAGAGGAGGCGGAGGAGGAGGAGGGGAGGAAGGTGAAGAGGGCGAAGAAAGGAAAGAGGGTGAACAAACGGCAGAAGAAGAGGAAGCACTGAGGCGTCCAACGTCGGCGGAGGTAATTGAACCATGTCTAACCTTGACTTGAGCTCGATGGTACGACGCTGTTGTTGTTGTTGTTGTTAATGTTACTCTTTTTGTGGTTTTGCTGTTGTTGTTGTTAATGCTTCTCAAGAGTTGCTGGTGTGTTGGTTTATGGTTTTTTGTTGTCGTTGTCGTTGTTTGGTTTTTCCTGCTCTTGGATTTCGGCCAAACGACCGAGTGCCGCCGAAGAAGCGGTCAACAGTTTGAACTTGAAATGGTTGAAACAAATACAACAACAACAGGAAAGACAACAACAACAAATATAACAACAAAAACCATAGCGTAACAACAACAAAACCCGCGGCACTTCGAAGCTCGCGGGGCCGTGAGAAATTGCGCAAGTCCAGTGGACGAGGATTGCGAAGATCGACGAATCGAGCGATTGAGAAGTGGAGGGATTGAGGAAACGTTTGACGAACCTCGGTATCGAGAGGCTGCCGAGGTTCCGGAGCCTCATCGTTGGAAGGTCTTCGCCGTGCTTCTCCAAGAGCTCCGCGGTCCTTGTCAAAGGCTCTGCTCCGACGACCGATCATTGAACTGATCTCCACGATCTCTCCGCTCGCTGACATATGTTTGTAAAAATATCATCTATTCACGTGCTCTTGACCTCTCGACTTCATCCCTCTCCCTCTCTCTCTCTCTCTCTCTCTGTCTCCTTCCCGCTTTTCGTCTCATTTTCCCCGGCTCTCGGGGCTCGAAAAATGTTGCAAATGTCGTGTGTTGTTTGAATTTTTATTGCTGTTGCTTTTTGTTGTCGTATTATTTGTTGTTGTTGTTGCTTTTTGCTGTTGTTTTTTGTGGCTGTAGCTGGTGTGGTTGTTGCCATGGCCGATCAAGTGGTGCCCGCGTCAGTCGTCGATGTTTGACGGGTTTCTTTTTCTTGTGGTTGTTGTTGTTGTTGTTGTACACGAATGCGATCGGATACCGTTTCACAACAACAACAACAACAACAACAAATATGAAAAACAAAAATATCAACTATTTACTATAAAGTTTATTACAACAACAACAACAAGAACAACAACTGCAAATACCGAAGTGCAATTTTCACTCTACGTGCTTTTACTTCTCTCTTCCTCTGATTAAATGGGATGCGATGTTGTTGTTGTTGTTGTTGTCTTCGTCGTCGTTGTCGTTGTCATTGTTGTTGTTATTGTTCTTGCTGTTGTTGGTGGTGCTGCTCCACAGTCATTAAACAAAAACCGAGTTAGAAGAAACCGGACGAACTCGTTTCCAACTGCACCGGTCGAAGTCGCCTCAACAACAACAACAACGACCACAACAACACTCACTGTGACCACGAAGACGATGACTGGGAGAGAAAGAGAGAGAAAATAAATAACAACAACAACAATAACAACAGTAACAACAACAAGAGCAACATAATTTCCTCTGGGCCACAAAGAATTGACGACGACACGATCTCGAACGATGCTCGAGCTCGCAGGTCTTTACTTTGTGTTATTGTTGTTGTTGTCACTTTTGTTGTTGTTGTCGTAATGTTGTACTGTTGTACTGTTTGTTGTTGTTGTTGTTGTTGTTATAAACTTGAACTTGCTTCACCAACGACCGCAGATGATGATGGATTGCACTGGCGATGGCGACGACGGCGACGGCGACGACGGCGACGACATCGCGGTCGCAGTCGCCGTCGCAGCAGCGGCGACGCTCGGCGCTGGTCAAATGACACACGATGGCCAACGACAACAACAACGACGACGACGTAAGACAAAAGCATCCACAACAACAACAACGAAGATTTCACAATCCGCTCGCAATGCCTTTGATGCGTTTTTATCTCTCCCGCTCGCTCTCTCTTTCCGTGCCGATGTCGCGAAACCAGATCTCGACCTCAACAATAAAAACAACAACAATAATGTCAGCAACAACAACAACAACAACAACAACAACACTAAACGGTCGCTGAAAACTAGTTAAAACGCCGATAAGCAAAACAACAATAACAACGAGAAAATCATATGTGACGATGAGAGTTTTTTTTTCTTCTCTTTTTTGTTGAATCGAAGTAAAAAGCAAATATTTTTAGGTGAAAGTGGATGGCATTTAAGAAGAAGAAGAAGAAGAAGAAGAAGAAAAACTCAGTCGGATGAATTCATTAATGAATTTCAGAGTGAACGAACGAT
Organism: Coelopa pilipes; assembly: GCA_947389925.1. Lineage (NCBI taxonomy): Eukaryota > Metazoa > Arthropoda > Insecta > Diptera > Coelopidae > Coelopa > Coelopa pilipes. The sequence goes on from OX376700.1 coordinate 2,786,568, forward strand.
GGATTTAGTTTAATAACTTATATTTAATTTCTGATTTATTTTCTGATTTTAATTTTGATATTAAGTTTATGATTTACTCGGGAATAAATTATATTACAAATTGAATGATTAAAAAAAGGTTCAAGCCGCAAATTTTTAAAGTAAAACAATTTGTAAAGAATGAATTTAATGACTACTTTATTCAATAATGACATGTAATTTGTGAATGTATTATTGATTTTAATATACGAACCAGTTTGTAGTCTTAAGAAAATAAATTTTACTTTTGAATTGACAGAAAATACATTTTCAGTATTATAGCATTTTTTATTGATCAATCGATGTAAAAATATTTCTAAATATATTTTTTTCTTTCTATTGCAGATTAAAACGCTATACAAAGGTGAGTGGAAAAACCCAAAAATAAAAAATTAATTTAACGACAATTAATTAAAATCAGTTAAAGTCGAATCGAACTGAAAGTACATTCAAATTGAGTAGAAAATTAATTAGAAAACAAAGAAATTCTTTTTTTTTTATGTGGAAAATGTGGAAAAATGTAGAAAAATATTGTCGAAAAAAATCGCACAAATGGATTCTGCTGAAACTTCTGCGCCCGGAAGAGCGAGAAAAAACTAATGACAAAAATGCGCGCGTCGTCGCTCGTGCAGTGACCAGCGTTGCCAACTCCAGAAATACTTTTAGCGAAAAAATGTGTTTTGAAGAGACGACAATAAAAAAAACAACCGCCGCAACTTGTTGTTGTTGCAGTTGTTGCGGGTGTTGTTGGATTTGCATTTGGACGATGCCGACATGTTTACCAACAACAACAACAGCAACAACAACAGCAACAACAACAACATCCAGTACTTCCATTTGTTGCGAAAATTGTAACAAAAAAACCGCAATGATAAAAAAGACCATCAACAAGAACATCGACAAAAAGGACGACATGTAAAACGCATTTGATGCGGGTTTCGCCCCTCGTTTCCTCCCACTGCCACGCTCTCTCTCCCTCTCTCTCTCTCTCTCGCTATCCTCCTCTTCCTCTCCTCCCCTCCTTCTTCTGCTTCCTCTCCTTGGACTCCCTGTTCCATTGAATCCTCCGTCCCTTCCGCCGCCATCCAGCTCCAGTTCCATTTCCGTCCTTCCATCCTTCCGTCTCGTTCCCGAGCTGATCTTCCTCTCGCCGTCCCTTTCCCTCGGCATCCTCGTTCGCCGATTTTTCTCCTCTCCCGCTCTCCATTTTCTCTGTTTTCTCCCTCACTCGCTCCAATCTCTCTCGGCCACCTCGTCCTGCATTCAAATTGCGAAAAACTTCCCGGAGACCGGGAGGAGCCGACAGAGAGAAAGCGAGTGGGAGAAAAAGAGAGAGAGAGAGGGGGCCTGGAAAAATGTGAAAAGCCGGAAAGGAGCGTTTGCCGGAAGTCGCTTTTGTGTCTATTGAAAAGTTCATCCCGTTATCCTTGATATCCTTGTTTATTCAGAGGATTCAGCGTTTGACGGCGACTGCAACAGCCACAACAACCACAACAACACAACAGTGACAGCAACAACAACGACGACGACGACGACGACGACTGGCGACTGCATCGCAGCTTCCTCTAGTTTGCGAGATTAACTTTTCGTCCCTTGGTCCCTTTCGCCCGTCGTCCCGCTGCAGCCGAACGTCGCCAACTACGGAACGTCGTTCCCGGCGGAAGCAACAACAGAAATTAAAATTAAAACGAGAACAAAATCGGAAGGAGCAACAATAACAGGGCCCGAGGAGAGGGAGAAGGTCGAGTTCAAAGACCTCTGCAAAGGGAGCTTCACGAGTTTAAAACCTGAAGAAAACATTCTTGAAATCTCGGCTGCAGCCAGAGCTAATGTTGGAGAAAGAGATCTGATAAATGGAAATATGAACAAAGGAGGGAAAATGTGGGAAGACAGGAAATTGACAATTATCGGAAATATCGGAGATGGTTTCAGTAAATCCTTCCTAAATACGTTCTTGGAAACCCTTTGCTTTGGAAGACTCATTTTCAGGAAGAACATAAATTGAAGATTTCCGTAAGTTCTCCAACGTTTTTCTTTGAAATTGGCTAAAGATCGGAGAGTAGATAAATTCCGAAATTAATTTCCCAGATAAATATTTGCTTCGCACGAAGTTTATTAGCCGTATTTTCAAGCCATAAATCCGGACGGACAACATTTCATAAATAAGAATTTCCTCCGAGAACTCTTGATCGCTCTCGCCCTTGCTCCCTACCTCCCTCCCTCCCTCCATCTCTCTTTCTGTCCCGATGTCGTTTTCTCGCTCTGGCATCTCGGCCTCCCTCGGCCGCCCGTAGTTTCGAGTCCTCCTCAGGCTGCAGGCAATCAAAAGGCCATCGGCGCAAGGACGAATGCGTTAGAGCAACGACAAGAGCAACCATTATAGCAACAACAACAACAATAAGAAGAAGAAGAAGAAGAAGAAGAAGAATGTACCTGGAAGAACTTCGGCTAAAGCGAATTCAACTTGTCTCATAACTCATAAACAATTAGAGAAAAACCAAAGCATCCGCAAATATTCATTTCACCTCCTTCCCAGCGAAATTTATGCCCGGTGAGTGCGGAGAGGGCGACAGAGACAGAGACAGGGGGAGAGAGAGAGAGAGAGGGAAGGCTAATAGTTGTGTCTGAGCGCCGCCCCCTGGGCTGGAGGGGGCGTGGCTCGAGTTGATTACTTGGAGAAACTATTATTGAGCGAGTTGTTGAATGTTTTTAATATTGCGTTGAACGAGCAAAGTTTTCATTTCTCCATTTGTCCATCTGTCTGTCTGTCTGTCGGTCTGTCTGTCCCTCGGTCCCGACGTTCTGTTGGTCCCTCCGGCCCTTCCGCGGTCCCTTTCGTTTGTCTGCCTGTTTGTGCTGGTTCAGCCCTTGGAAGTGCTTGTAAATAAACCGTTATTGAGCCATTTATTCCGGGTCCCGGCGAAGTTTCCAACCGAAAACTAACGGTAATCGGGATTTTCCACCGGGGAACTTTCGGCCGAGTGAGCGAGACGGGGAATCGGGTCGGACTCTGCAAATGAGGACTTGTGGGAGTCATTTTTTGGCCATATTTTTGGCGATTTTGTCTGTTTTGGTTTCTGTTCGGCATTCGATGCAATTTCTTGAGTATTTTGAAATCATTTTGAAGTTTTAATATTTGAATTTCAATTTCAATTTGAATTTGATTCAAAGTTTGATTAAAAAAATTAAATTATTCAAAACTAATTATCAAATTGAACTTCGTTCGAAACATATTTCTGTTAGAATAATTGCTCAGGGAACTTATTATTATTTGCTTCAATGACGAAATTAGTGAAGCCAACTTTCTTGGAAGTCGAAATTCTTATTCTCGAATCCAAAGAGAGTCCTTTCAGTTTTTCCTCGCAAACGCTTGGACCACTTGGACCGCTTCAAACGAGGTCTTCTTCACCAACCCCGATCTCTCTCTGTCTCCCGTTTTCATTTCCCTCGTGCTCGGCTCGTCTGCTGTCGCGCCACGTCACGCCCACTGTCATGTCGTGCGCGTAGAGCGAGAAGGGGCGACGGGCCACGTCGTCGTCTTCGTCGTTGTCATCTTCGTTCTCGTCTCTGACTCTGTTTTTGCCTTTATTGCTGTCGTGATTGTCTTTGCCTCTGTCATTGCCTTTGTGTCGCCGTCTCGTTCTCCCTCCTGCCTCGGTCTCAATTTCTGTCTTCATTCGGTTTCTATTCTGCGATCTTTGTCGTTGGTGCGTGGCAACAGCTGTCTCTGTCGTTCTCTCTCTCCCCCTCTTCGCTGCTTCCCTCTCTACTCGTTCTCTTCTTTTTCGCCTCCTCTCTCTTTGCCTCCCCCTCTCCTCCTTGGTCTGCTCCAGCGTCTTCCAAACTCTGCGTGGAAATAATTATTTCAGCTTTGAATGCAATTCATCGTCTTCGGTTTCCCCTTCCCCATCTCCCCGTCTCCCTCTCGCTCTGTCGCCCTCTCTCTATCCCTCTCCCGCTCCCTCTCCCTGCCTCCATTGCTCGTGCTTTCGTCGTCTTCATCTCAAGTGCAGCTGCCGAGGATTCCCTGAGTCTTCCACATCATCGTTCGTCATCATCGTCGTCCTGCTGCACGGGATTCTGAAACCGTCCCTGGGCTCCATCTCTATCTCTCTCCATCTCTTCCTCGTTCTCTCGCCGTCCCCTTCCCTCTCCTTCCGCTCCTTTCAATTGTCAGTCTCGGTTGTTTTTTATGGTTTGTTTACTTCGCAGCAAATTCTTTCCCTTCAAGTCTGCCTCGTCTCTCTTTGCCCCGGCTCATCTTCTGTTTCTTCTTCTCGTACGTCCCTTCTTCTTCATTTTCTCCCCTCCCTCTCTCTCTCTCTCTCGCCCCTGCTGCACTCGTCTCGTTCTTGTGCTTCGCAGTCGGATCCACGCTCTTAATTTCGTCCACAGCCCTCGTTTTCTTCCTTGCTCTGGCTCCTCTCTATCGCTCCATCTCTCTCGCCCTCCTCATTTCCTTTGTGCATTTTTATGCGCTCTTGTTGTAGTTGCAAGCTTTTTTCTCCTTCTCCTTCTTCTTCTCCTTCTCCTTCTTCTTCTGGCTGTTCTTGTTTAATCGCTGACTTTTTATTGCTGGCCTTTTAATTATCGTTGTTGTTGCTGTTGTTCTTGTTCTTGGTCTTCTTCTTTTCAGCTGTTTTTGTTGTCTATTATTTTTTCTGCTTGTTGTTGTTGTTGTTGTTGTTGTGCTTGTCGCCCTATCGCTGCTCCTGCTGTCGTTGTTGTAGCTGTGCTGTTGTTGTTTTTGTCGCTGCCGCCGAAGTTGGTGTCCCTAATGCGATATCATCGCAGAGACGCCTCGAGCCCCCATTTAAAATAAAACGATTACAATTCTTCTCCCCAACGCCATCTCGCTCTGCCGCCCCTCTCGCTCCTCCCGGTCCTTCGCCCCACTCATTTCGATCCATTTTCCTGCTTCGTTATTTTCATTTAATTTTTCTGCCTCACTATGTTCTTCATTCACCATTTTTTTGCCTCTCTAATTTTGGTTTTAACAAACTTTTTTGTTACAGTAATTTTTTGTCTTTCTAATTTTTTTGTTTCACAAATTTTTATCTTTCACCAATGTTTTTCTTTCTCTAAATGTTGGTGTCGTTTTCTCATTCTATCCACATTTTTGTCATTACATTGTTTCACCTTTTTACTTTCTTTCACTTTTTAATCCATAGTGGAATTTTCACTTTTCATTCTCACTTCTTTATTTTCTTGCTTAATTTTCGGCTTTTTGAAGTTTTATTTTCTTGTTCACCGTTCTTGTCATTCTCTTATTTGCATAATTATTCTTAATTTGTTCTTGAGGCTTCCCTCGTCGCCTACATTTTCGTCAGAATTTTAACCTGGATGGATTTCGTTCATCCCCCAATCCCGATTCCGACAATTTTTCTCACTTTCATCCTCGCTGGACATCTTCAAGGACATCCGCTTCCCTCGCTTCCCTCTACCGGGGTTCCTCGAGGTCCTGAGGTCGTTCTTCAACAGTCCGAGAGTTTCCCTCGTAGACTCTTACGAGTCCTTTCTTAAGAGTCCTTTTTTAAGAGTCCTTTGCTTTAACATTGTCCATCACTTGTCTAGCTCTCTCTCTCTCTCTCTCTCTCGCCTCCTTTCCAGGCCATCCCTGCCACGCCATCGGTGGTGACCTCCAGACTCTCGCTCGTCATAATTCAGAGTTTGGCTGAAAACCGTCTTAACATCGCCTTTCGTGCAACGTCTTAACGGCGTCTCCTCCGGACGACGGCATCCTTCAACGTTCCTTCCTTCCTTCCTACAGAGCTTCTTTCATCACTCCTGAACCTGCCTGCCTTCCTTCCCACCACCTCTTCGACCTTCCTTCCTTCCTTCCTTCCTTCAAACTTCAACCTTCTCTCCTTCTACCTTCTCTCCTGCAAACTTTAAATTTTCAACCTTCCTTCCTTCCTTTGTTCAACCATCTCTTCTTCAATCTTTCCTCATTCAGCTTTCCTTCCTTTAATCTTCCCTCCTTCAACTTTTCTTCCTTCAACTTTTCTTCCTTCAACTTTTCTTCCTTCAATTGTCCTCCCCTTCTTTCTTTCCTTTCTTCCAGCTTCCCACCTTCAACTCTCCATCCTCCGACCTCCCGTCCTTCTGGCCGTCTCTCGTCGCCTTCCCCCTCGCCCGGCTCCCTATCGACGTTATCTTCTTTCCCTCTCACTCGCTCGGCTCCTGTTCATCATTCGCCTCCCTTCCATCTCGCTGTCAGTCCCTCAACCCGTCACCGCATCAACCCCGCAACTTCGGATCGCGTCAACCGCGTCTTCTTGGCGTTAAAGCTTTCCGAGCTTGTTGTACCATGACACTTGTGTTGTTGTTGTTGTTGTTGCTATTTGTTGCTTCTCTATTTCTCTGCCTGACACAACATTTTCGTGGTTTTTGTTTCATTTCTCTCCAATCGACCCGTCGTCGTCGTCCTCGACGTCGTGGTCGTGGTCGTGGTCGTGGACGCCGGGCGTTGAATTGAAATTCTTGGAATGATTCAATCGTTCTTGTTGTTTTTGTTGTGGGTGGGGGGGTGTTGGGTTCCTTGTTGTTTTAATTGTTGTTGTTATTGTCTCCCACAACCTTCCCGCCCTCGCCACTTCCCACGATAGTTCTTGTTGCTTTTGTTGCCGCCGCTGTCAGAAGTCCGATGTCTAGAATGGAGATTAAGACACGCTCTCAGCCATGATTAATGACTTATTTTTAAAATAATCCCCCCTCCTCCCCCACGTCCTCGTTGGCCCCGGCTTGGCTTGGCTTCGCCTTTCCTCTCCTTCTCTCTTTTTCTCGCTCTCTGTCTGCCGCTTTCCCTCATCGCTCCCATCTCATGCATGGAACGAATTGCGGCTTCCCTCCGATTGTGGGTGCCTTTTTCACTTTATCTGTCTCCGTCTACCTCCCTCCCTCCCTCTCTCTCCATCTCGCACCCCTCCTCCTCTCTTTCCATGGAGTTTCCAGTCTTTCGAATAAAGGGTTCTTAATTAGAATGAGTTTCGGTTTTCGCTCGGTGGATTCAGGAATTTAATGGATCGATGAAACGGCATGAAATGGATAATTAATGCAATATTTTCCCATTGTTGTTGTAGTTGTTGTTATTTTCTGGGTACTCATCGAGAGAAAATTGAATAAAGTGAAGGATTTTCAACGGTTTCCCAAAATGCTTCACATTTTCCGGAATTTTTCTGACCACTCTTTCAATGATCTCCATCAAATGCATCGAACCATTTCTATTATTTCTCTCAACATCTACCTGCAGTTCTTTTCCCCCTCAATTTTATCTCTCGCTTCTCCCTCTATGTGCTCTCTTTATTCCCGAGTTTTCATATTTTTCCCGAATTTTTGTGCAAATTTGTTCCTGGCATTTCCCAGGGGCTCCCACTCGAAAATGGCTCAAATTTGAACCTGCCTCGTTTCACGCTCTCGTCTCCCTGTCTACGACTCTTACTCTCTCTTTCTCCCTACCAGACTCCCTCTGTCTCCCTCCCTCGCCATTCCCCGTCATCTCTCCCTCTCTGTCTGTCGATCTGGTCTCGTTTTTGGGTTTTTTGTTCGGTCCGCTCGCGTAACTTCACGGTATCATTTTCGAGCAGTCGACTTTTACGCACGTCAAGTTGTCAGCACTTTGTCAGCTTTAACTCCGCGCCGCCGCCGTCTTTCGTCGCTTCGGCGGTGCAGCTGGCAACGCTGGAAATTCGGGGGGAAAAAATTCGAACCCTCGAGGGCGAACGAAGACAGGGATGGAGGCTGTAGGGACGATGGGAGAGCGAGGGACATGGGGAAGCGATGCAAGGAGGGCAGCGAAGGAAACGCCGAACGAGACGAAGCGAAACCGCGTAGTGTGGCAACGCTTTTCGCTGGGCTAGAGTGGGATAAAGGGAAAAAAGATTCCCTCGTCCTTTCGATGAAGTGGCGAAGTGAAGACCAGGGGAGAGGTGGAGTTATTTTAAATGCAACAACAACAATGGTCACTACTTCAATATTGCAAGAAAACAACAAAACCAACAACAACAATACCAACAAGGCCTAGTCAAAACCCAGCAACGCTTAGTTGGAGCCAACAACTACAACGACAACAATTTGCAATGCCCAGTGACCCAGTGACTTTTGGTCCAGGGGAGTCGTTTATTATAACACAACAACAACAACAACAACTCTGAATGAATATGACAAACAATTATATTGTCATACTTGTTGTTGTTGTTGTTGTATTTGTTTCTTTCCCATTGTTATTGTCGCCGTTTCGCCTTTGTTTTTCGTCATTGCTTTATTTCGCCGCTCTCTCGTTGTTATCCCTGAGTCTATTATTTAATTCATTTGACTCGAACAAAAGTCCGCAGTTGGCCCCAAGCAAACGAAGCCCGGCCCCGGCCCCGCCCCCTGATGCCGCCCACGTCCCACGCCCCGGGGAGTTTTCTGTTTTTTGCTTTGTCCGTTCCTGCGGTTCGCCAGGGTCTGCCTCGGCCAGGCCTAGAGCAGGCATTTTCGAGTCCCTTTTTGTCCTCTGACCCCACCCCACTTCGCTCGCTTATCCTTTCTCGATCTCTCTCCCTTTCGCCTCCACATCGTATTGTTGTTGTTCTTGTCGTTGTTGTTGTATTACAGTATTTCCCTTTCTCTTTCGCTCGGAGCTTCTGAATAGAGTGGAATAAATAAGTAATTTTTGAATCAAGTTTACAGAGCAAAGCAGACAAAAGTCCGAGAGGGAGAATTCGATTGATTCGAAATCTGTTTTTCAATCTTTATTTGAGAAATAGTCCTTTAAAGTTCCATTTCATATTAAAATTTTGTTACTTTTTTTAGATTTCATTTCATTAGACTAAGACCATTATTAGAAGATTTCCTTACTTCAGGCATCGTGTTAATTTCGTATATTTTATTTTATTATTTCCTGCATCATTTAATTGTTTTAATTTTCTGGACTTTTAGTTTATTTTTTAAGTCAAAATTTTCCATGTCTCTTTCAATTAAATCGGTTTTAAATCCAAAGCTTCGAGATTTCTCAATTTCCTTCGTTCCCAAATGCATTTTTAGCGATTTTTTCTCCAATGGAATCGAATGGATTTTTAATTTTTCGCGCAATTTGGACGAATCGATGACCCGGTTTCTTTCTTTCTTTCTTTAACACTCCAACGACTGAAGGTCAATCGGTCACCTTGTTGGCCATGCGAAGCCCTCATTAAATCGAGCTCAATATCGTTGTTGTTGCTGTTGTTGTTGTTGTTGTTGTCGTTGTTGTTACTGTGATGAATGGCGTTGCCAATCATTGGGCGAAAGGAAAGGGAGAGCAAAAAAGACGCCGTGATGAAAAAGAGAAGGAAAAGATTGGAAATGTTTAAAATTCACTTTCGCTGAATATTTCCGCTGCAATTGTTGTTGGTGGACTGATTGCTGTTGCTATTGTTGTTGTTGTTGTTTGGCATTTCTTATTGCTTGCTTGTCGATTGCTGCTGTGGTGGTTGTCGTTGTTGTTGTCGTTGTTGTTGTTGTTGCATTCACTACAATTAGATGGCATGCGAGGAATTTCCATTTCTTAGCCGTGAAAACGAGAGCTGGAGTGGAGGGAGGCGGCAATTGAGAGCAGGGAAACGAAACGAGAGGAGAATCGGAATCCGCCCATCGCTCGCTTCCTTCCAACCGTCTTCTCTCTCTCTCTCTCTCTCTATCTCTCTTTCCCACACGCCCTCGATCGCGCTCTCGCTCCCTGATTATCTTTCGTCTGCTCCGGCGGCATGCAAATTACGAATTATTGCTCGGCGCGTGTTCCTAATGCTTGTTCTCTCTCTCGCTCTCTCTCTCTCCGCCGTTCTCTTTCTGTCCCTGTCCCTGTCCCTGTCTGTATAGTCCTTTCTCCGTCTCCCTCTCCCCCGTCGCACTCTGTCGGGAAGTTTTCAGGTCGTGTTTCTTCACGTGTTGGTTTCCATTCCATTTCCATTTCCCCAACAGCAACAACAACAACAACACCGACAACACAAATGCAGGAAAAGAATTCACAATAATGCAACAACAATTACAATGACAACAACAACAATAGCAATGGCAATAAACAATAAACGTCAGCAGCAAAATCGCAACAACCACCACAACAACAACAACATCTTAATGCAACCCAATGCATCGAACCGAGTTCAAAAACACCCACGACCAACAGCAACAACAACAACAACAACAGCATCTACGGCATGTTGCAACCTATTTGAATTATTGTTGCTGTAGCTGCAGCTCTCGTTGTTGGGGTTTTCGACGTTGTTGCTTTCGTTGTCGGCGGTTGCTGCAAATTGAAATAAGAGAGAGGAATCAAATTTAGGAGAAAAAAAGAAAAACAAGAAAAAAATTCAAAGAACAAATTCTATGGAAAATAATCCGAATGGAAAAACTGAATTCGCAGGTCTTTCGATTGGCGACAGCAACGACAACGACAACAACAACAAGAACACCTAGCTACAACAACAACGACAACGACAACAACAACGACATCACTGCGACCGTCAACTGGTGCGGTTTTTCACCGGTCGCGTTGCCAACGCATTTCAAAAGCAGCGGCTAAATTACAATTTAAGCCGCTGTCGCCAACACGCGCCGACAACAACAGAGTAATAGCAACAACAACAACAACAACAACAACTAGTATCGTGCTGTGCTTTGTCGGCAACGTTGTCGCTGTCGTTGTTGCTGTTTTCGCTCTCTGCACTTTCGATTTCCTCAAGACCTTGAGAGCGATGGTGATTGTGCCGTTGTTGTCGTCGTCGATGTTGTTGTTGTTGTTGTTGTTGCTCGTTGGCAACGCGGGTGGAAAATCTGCAGTTTTGCTGCCGCCTGCGCAGATGTTTTTGTTGTTGTTGGTGTTGTTGTTCCAGCCATGTTGTTGCTGTAGTTATTGCTGTTCTTGTCATTGTTGACATCGTTTGAGCAATCGTTATGGAATGCAAAGCATAGGCGAGCAGCCGGCGGTGAACCGAGTTATCGACAGCGGGGAAAGGCGTTGAGAAAGGGAAAGAGAAAGAGGGTGAGAGGGGGGGGGGGGGTGGGGAGAGAAGGGGAAATAAATGACTAAGCTGGCAAATGCTGTGGGCGAAATTGGCAAAACTGCTCGGAAGAGGAGGAGGCGTCAACAAGGGGAACCGCTTTATCGACTGGATTAATGATATTTTCTACTATTTACTAACATTCTTTTATTGTTTTTGATATTCATTATCTTCGTTCGTTCTCTTCTTTCCGTCTCTGTTCCGTCTCTTTTGCTCGCGTTTAGCTGGTTGTGGAGGTCGCAAATATTTCTCTTACCAACACTCCACATGTAATCACGTCAAGAGCAAAACAATCGACGATTGAACTATCGAGCAGAAGACCACGAAATTGATTTTAAACAAAGGCAAAAAATTCACAAAAAATTCCCCTTAATAAAGAAATTACACGGAGCCAAAAATAGAACGAAATCCAGGCAAAACTAAAACTAACTAAAAAAAAAAAGCGAATGAAAAAATCTCAACTTCATCAACTTGAAGTTTTTTCCACCGGAAAATATGCTCGGCACGCCTCATCGACTCGGCATGTGTGCGGAATAAATTTTTAGAATCCCCCATGCTTCATCTCCGAGTTCCAGTCAATCCTTGCCTTTCCTTTCCTTACCCCCCATCGCCTCCTCGCCTTTCCTTCCACTCTCCTCTCCTGCTCCCTGATCCCTGCGAATTAGACTCCGGGTTCGAGAATTAAAAACTTGGCCTTTCCATCGTCGCCCGAGGCTCCCCTGCGCCGCCTGCTTCTTCTGTTCGCCGGCAGTTTAAGCAAATTATTAGATTCCCAGCCCCTCTCTCACTCTCTCACTCTCTCCCCCTCTCCCTCCGTTTACAATCGCTCCGCTCGTCCGTCGCCCGGTCCGCATTTGCATCATCGGCATCGACTGCATCGAAATCAACCGCCCTCCGATGAAGACATTCGGATGCGAACGACTGCGGGGGGGCGTGGCAGCGGCAGGGGCTGAGGCGAGGGCCGGATTTTATGTTGCTCGTCACGTATGTGTTAACGACATAAGGAAGAAGAGGAACAAGAAGAAGGAGTCGAGCGACGACAACGACGACGATGAGGACGACGAGGATGATTGAGAATCAGGACGAGGACGAGGAGTCGCTCGAGGGAAGGAGGAGGCGAAACGAATTGAGTCGAGTCGAATCGAGACGAGAGGAGACGTGGCGAGGTCGATGGCAAGATGTGGCTGCGATGCTGACGAAGGGCGGCGATCGGGTGAGGAACGAGTGACGAGGAGGGGGGGGGGGGGGGGGGCGTTGTTGGCCGACCGACGACTTGGACAAAAATCTCGATTGACTTTGATTGCAATGCATGGAGCGTCGAGGGAAATGGCTGAGAAAATGAATGGAAAATTCAATTTTTGGCATCGACTCACTCTCTCTCTCTCTCTCTCTGTCTCCCTCCTGCCTTTCTTCCTCCGCCCTCATCTCCATCTCTTGCTCAGCGTGTCTTCTCCCTCTCCCGCTCTGCTCCCTGCCCCCGGAGTCGCTCGTTGCATTTTAAACTGAGGAAATATTTACATTTAAGCTGATATAGTGTGCGTGATCGAGATGGGCGAGGAGCGGGAGGCGGAAGGAAGGGAGAGGGAGAGGTTGAGGGAGAAAGGGGAGGCGAGACTGCATTATCGACGAGCGATTCATGGACCCTCGCAGGCCATCGCCACTGGCGCTGCCAATCGCGCCCGATTCGATTGTTTGCCCTGCCAATGTCGGCCAGTGTGTGGCAAAAGGAGTGGGAGCCGCTTTAGCGACATCGTTAGTCAATCACGACGACGATCCCGAGCTCGTTATTAATGGGCCACGTGATGTTGGCGATCGGGGTTGATCGCGTTGATCGGTTTGGGACGACTCCATCTGCGGACTGTCGCAATTGCGACAACGGTCTCGGTTGTAATGAAATGTAGAGCGTATTTTCATGCTTGGCCGCAAGTCGATGGTGGATCGAATTTGGGCTGACTCGAATTTGATGCTGCCTCGAGATCGGTGCTGAATAATTTGAGTCAAATGATTTCGCGCCGGCTCGTGGAATGATTTGCGGATTCCCGAGTTTGTGCTTGTGCTTGTGTTTGCCTTTGAAATTTGAGAGCATGATAAATATGTGATTTTTATGTCCTCGCTCTCCCTCTCTTTTTCACTGCAAATTCCGACCCGTCATGCCAGCAATTGCTCGGCGGTCGCTGGCTCGTATTAATATTTTTTATGGCTTTTAATTTGCGACTTCCGTTCGCATCGGGCAACGGGCGAAAATTTCATTTCATTCATTCATATTTGTCTCGTTTCCACACTGTTTTATTTTTTTGTTCTTTGTTTACACCGCGAGGACTTTTCGGCATCCGCATTATTCATTTACTATTATTGGGTTTTGCGGGAAATCGAAGCTTGATCGCATGGAATTAAATTTCCCGAATTTCACATATTGCCACTCGAAAGCGAGAGGATTTTTCCGAATAGAAAGCGACGTAGGAATAGAATAATATCATTTAAAAAAGCACTTTGAAAAAGGGTGCTCGAATTGCAGTTTAATATTTTAATCAATGGGTTTTCCCCATTATTATTCAGGTGAATTTTCCCGCAATACCCTTCAAATATTTACACTGTGGTTCGTAAATATTTTATTTTCTTTTTCCTGGTTTCATATTTGTCTAACTGTACGTGGAATTAATACAAAATTCATCTCGAATTCGATTGTTCCCGTTTTTGCTTTTCGTATTATTTGCTCGATGCATGAGAATTTCTCTTGAAATATGAATTTTATGAGAAATCAATTTTTTATTCAAATTGCGACTTTCGTTCGAAATGTGAATTTAATGCGATTTTTTATCTCTTGTTGTATTTTGTTTTTGTGTTCTGCGAAATGAGCGTTTCATGAAGAGAAAACTCGCCCCGAGATATTCCAGGCGTCCGTCTGTCCGTCCTTCTCACGACTCACGATTCCCTAGACTCCGACAAATGGTTCGTGTTCACCTCAACCCTATCTCGCCCTCTCTCTCTCTCTCTCGCCCTTGCCAGCTCTCGTCGGACCCTGTCGGAGGATGAGACCGTAGAAAATCAATTTCAATCGCATCGCGCGGAGCCGCGACCAGAACCGCGACCAGACTGAGAGACGGGCTGAGAGAGATGGGGAGACTGACGGGCAGACAGACGGACGCGAGTTGAGTGGCGGTTGTTACAGAAATAATTTCTGCTAAAATTATTCACGACGCACACACGAACCGCGGCCAGAGCTGCCGAGTCGTCCATCTTTCGGATACATAAACAAACAATCTGTCAGACACACCGCGTCAGCCATTTTTAGATGCATCCAACGGCTGGAGGGCCAGACGAACAACAGCGACGACGACGACGACGACTTGGTCTCATTAAAATGCAACGACTGCCATCGAAGTCAATCAATGCGCGGCCGGACGGATAGACAGATGGGAGGACAGATAAACGGTCGACGGAGGATCGCGAGACGGATGACCAGATACAGATACAGATACAGATACAGGGCGAGTGAGAGAGAGGCGAAGAGGGAGGTGCGGAGATTGCGAAAGGGTGGAGGTCCGGGAGTCTCGAACTCGACACGCACAGTGGGGAAAAAGCGGAGCTGGAGGAGAAGGAGATGAGATCGACTGGAAGATTGGGGCGAGTGGACTCGAGGACGAGCACAGTTGAGGACGATGAGAGGAGTCGAGGATGGGAAGATTTGAGGAAGACGGATGAGCGTAAAAAGGTGCGATGGAAAGAATTGGCAGTTGGTTCGCGAAGACCATAACGAAAAAGATCGAGGCATGACAAAATGCAATAAGAAGAAACATGAAGAAGGAACATAAGGAAGGAAAGAAGGATTAGAAGCCAGTTAAGAAGGAACATTTAAAGGAGACTCGGCCTAAGATGAACCGAGTGGAAGTCGATCGACTGGATTCAGAAAGGGGAATCGCTGAAACTGAATAAAGGGAGGGATCAATAGAAAAAATCGAAAGATCGTTGATGATCGGCGGGACGCAGGAAGAGAGAGAAAGAAGAAGTGGTCGATTGCATTTCGCACGATCACCGAGAGATCCATCCAACCATGGTAGACAAATTAATATCCGAGGAGAAAATTAAATCGCAATCCGAGGAGAGGTGGGAAGGGAAGGGAAGGGAAGGGCAGGAAGAGGAGGACGAGGTGGAGGAAGTAGAGGAGGAAGAGCGAAGGAAGGAAAGGAATTCAACAGACGATCGCGTAACGCGACGAAGGCAGGCGATCGTCAAATTGAGACGGCGGAGTCGACGGCGGTCGTGACGATGGCGAGGATTAGGATGAGGCCGAGGTTGATGCAGACGATGGTGAAGACGATGGCGGATTGGGGAAATCGAGATTGCCATCGATAGTGAGAAAGAGAATGAGAAGGAATTCTAGTAGGTAAAATTTAAAAGACCAAAACAGGATAAACTGATAAAATCAAAGAAAGAAAGAATCAAAAAAGGGAAAATGAAACAGGAAAAATTGGTAAACACAGATAAGGAAAAATTGCGACAGTCATGAGGGAAGAAATTTAAAAATTCAACAAAAATCCCTTCTAACGATCGGTGAAGACTTAGAGGCGATCCAAGTCAGAAGACTAGTTCGAAAATAGGTTAACTGCAATAGCAACAACAACAACAACAACAACAACAACAAGAATTTCAGCAAATCGAATCCATTTCGCCGCAACAACAACTGGAAAATGACTTCCAACAAATTGCGCCAACGATCGACGATCGACGACGGATCCATCCATCCATCGATCAAGTAATCGATCGGTGGAGTGGGGGCAGGAAGGGAAGAAGAGGAAGACACGATGCAATTTCAGGCTGATGGGAGATGGGATGGGAGCTGTCACAACAACAACAACGAACCAACAACAACATCGTCAGCTCCTTTTTTGTACATTGCGGGAAGTTGCAGCAAATTGAAGATCGTTTGCAAGAGAGAGAGAGCGAGAGCGAGAGAGAGAGGGAGAGCGAGAGAGAGGGGAGGGAAGGACATGCGGAGAGGGAGAGAGAGCGAGGGAGAGGCCGACAAAATCGTGACGAAGTCTGGACCGCAGACTGTGGTTAACGAATGGGAGCTGCATGCAACAGCAACAACAACAAACGGCACTACAATAACAACAACAACAACCACAACAACAACAATCACAACAACAACAACAACAACAACAGTCTGACCGCAAACGGGAATTCCGCAAATCTCGCTTCCTCCTGCTCGTCGTCTTCTTCTTTATCGAAATTCGCCTCAACCGACGACATGGAAATAATGAAAATAGGTAGAAGTAGCGGAGGGGAGGAAGAGGAGGGGGAAGAAGAGGCAGCAGGCTAGTGATCTCTGGGTGCTGCTTCTTCTTCTCCGCCGCCCCTCTCGTCTCCATCCCGATCTCCTGCCCCATGATCACCGACGTCAGGGAGCCGATTACGTTGTTGGCAACGCCGCCGCTGCCGTCTCCTCGTACGTGTTGGCAACACGACGGCGTTGCCAGCCGCGGTTGGCCGCCTTCTGGTCTTTGTTGTTGTTGTTGTTGTTGGTGTTACCATTGTTGTTGTGTTGCATTTGAGACGATCGGAAATGAAGGAACGCTGACTGCGCATGCGCGCCACCGGCTGATCTTCTGCGGCCGAGACTCGCAAGTTCAACCAAGTCTTTTCCTCTCCTTCCCCCCCCTCTCTCGCTCTCTCTCTCTCTCTCTCTCTCTCGTCTCCCCTCTCTCTTCCTCCACCGTCTTCCTCCTTCCGAACCTGGCTTTTTATTAATCCACCTCTCAGACTCGCATGGCCGGAAGTCCTCGCAATCGGATTGAGGATTTTCTGGAATAGAAATTCTCGAGTCACAGAAATTTAAATTTATTTAATTTAAAATTTTCCTTATTTAAAAATTTTTTTTAATGTTTTATTTTGGAGAAATTTATATTTGAAGATTTGGTGAAATTCAATTTCTTCATGAAAATCTTAGACACTTGGGCTTTTGTTTATTTTGTTTTACATTTTTATGAAAGCTGATGTTGAGCTAACGGTGTACGAATGGCCGCAAGGTGTTTGCGACTAATTGAGGGCAATTGCTAAAACAACAGCAACCACAATAAGATCCATAAACACAAAAAAGACGGAAGACAATCGAATTGAAATTAGAATTTCAATTAAAGAAATTCCGCCAGCCGATTGTCTTTGTTTTTATGGATGTTACACACCAAGTGTTTGAGGCCTGGGGCCAAACTAGGTTAAAAGCATTCCCAGGTAATGTCGATCAGGCCAAATCAAAAAAGGCCATTGAGAAAAAATCCCAACTGGTTCGCGATCGAGGAGCGATAAACAAATTAAGAGAACACAGAATTGAAAAAGAAAAAGAAAAGAACAGGAACAGAAGACGAGATAAAATAAAAATCAATTCAGAGCAACGGACGGATCGAATCCCGTTCTGCAGATGCAAATCGAGGAAATTTCAAAAAAAATATGTAGAAAAACACAACAAGTAATAATAATAATGGGAATAGATGGAAATGATTTCAATAATAGAAACAGAGACGCCGGGGTCCGAGGTCCGAGAATGGGAAAACGGCTGGAGAGCAGGAAGAACATATGCAGAGATAATGAGTCGGAAGAGGCGACGGAGGGGAGGAAGAGGCGAGGCTGAGGCTGAGGAGGCGGAAGAAGAGGCAGTTGAGGGGAGGAGAGAAGAAGAGGCGGAAGAGCGAGAGCGAGCGAGAAGAAGAATCTCAACCAGTTGCAGGTCATAAAATAATTTACAGTTATCGACGTCGACGTGATCGCCGCCAACCGCCAACCGACGACCGCCGACCGGCAGCAGCAACTTTCTTCCTCTTCTTCCAACTCCAACTACAACTCCAACTCTGCCTCGCTTCTTCTTCCTCCTCCTCCTCCTCCTCCTCCTCCTCTTCTTCGTCGTCTGCAGCTAGAGCTCTGGGTGTTGCCAGATCGTGTCGGATCATTGATCTTGTGGCAACCCCAACTGGTCCGCGGCGATTTCTGACTCATTTACAGCTTCTGCCAGTCGCCCTCTCTCTCTCTCTCTCTCTCTCTCTGTCTCTGACTCAGTCGTCGTCTCGTTTGATCTGTTGTGGTTCTTGTGGTTTTCTGTTATTGTTATTGTGGTTGTTGTTATTGTGGTTGTTGTTGTTGTTGTTGTTGTTGCTGCTGTTCTTGTGGTCAATTCTCCGCTCATGCCAGCCGAAGAATTCTATGAATTCCCCTTTGATTTTTGCGGTCATTGATTCATCAACAGTTGTAGTGGAAGTCGGAGAAGAAGAAGAAGAAGAAGAAGCTGAAGAACAAACCAAATACACAACAACAACAACAACAATAACACCTCGGCGTCCATTTAAAGCTAACGGTAACCCGCACCTAACCCCAACTTCGAACTCCGCATTGTTGTTGCTGTAGCTGTTGCTGTTGTTCTTTGCTTCATCTCATTCCACTCGTTTAATGAGTTGCCAATAAAAATCGCTCGTAGCAATTATTTTGTGATTTTCGATAACATCTCCCTCTCTCCTTCTCCTTCTCCATCTCCCTCGCTCTCATTTCTTCCTCTTGCCGGTCTTCCGTGGTCTTCTCTTCGGCTTCTCTTTTTCTAATCTCTTATGCAAATCCAGCAGCTTTCGCAGCCTGCGGCCTGCGGCCTCTCAGCGAAAACTTCTTCCTAGCTTCGTTCGAGTCTAGAATGGTTTCGTCTCTCCGGTTTCGTTCAATTGTTTTATTTTTTATTTCCAGCTCGTGTCGGGTATTGTTGTTGTTCTTATTGTTGTTGTTGTTGCTGGCCGCCGCTTCTATGCGCAAGCGCGCACGTTCACCTGGATTTGGGTCAATTCGACGGCCTGGCGTTGCCTCTGACTTTGTTGTTGTTGTTGTTTTTGTTCTTATTGTTGTTGTTGTTGTTTTTGTTGGTTTTGAGCCTTTTGTTCTTGCCTGAATTTGTGTTCTTATTTTCAGTTTTGTTGTTGCTATTATTTTTGTTGTTGTTATTGACTTGGACCTGTTTGGCATGACTTCCAGTTTCACACTATTTTCTCCTCCGTCTCTCTCTCCCTCTTCTATTTCCATTTCCATTTTCGTGTATTTTTATGCTAATCGCATTCTAGTTTTAAATATCGTGTTTTTCCCTGTCTGTCATTAATTTCAGATTTCTGTCATTTATCATTCTCAGTCTCCGTCACTCGTTTCTTACTCAGGGCTTTTGATTATTCTCCGCCCTTCTCTTTTTTCTATTTTTGTATTATATGGTTTTTTATTTATTTTTTTTTTTTTTTGTCGTTCATGTCATGATTTTTGCTCATTACGAGTTCTTATAAACAATGCCTTCGATGGATTTGTCAATTATTTTACTCGAAATTAGTTTCATACTCCTCATATTTCGTGTACGGTGAAAAATCCAATTATGTTTTATTAGCCTATTTTTTTATTCACTTGTTTATCTGAAGATCTTTGACAACATTAAATCTATTTTCTGTTTAAGGCATTAATATATTCATAATTAGAAAACTCGATATTAATTGAATACAAAATTGCGATTTTCATTGCATAGAATTTACCATATTAGCTCTAAAATAATATAGTTTTTAATTTAACTACGCTGTTTTCTATTTTTCTTTCCTGAACTTTCATTCTTATGTTTCTCTTTCATGTTATAATTAGTATTATTATTTTACATTATTATTATCTCTACCGAAAATAATTTTGTTATTCTTCCCAAGCTCTTCTAAGCCAACAGACGCTTTCATTTGCCAATTCCACTCTATATCCGTTTCAAATTAATTCATTTGTCGTTCTCAGTTCCTCCGTCACGGATTATTTCCCACTCTTCCGCCCATTCTTCGGCATCGTGATATTTTGTTCATTCCCAATTTTTTAATTGTCACTTGCGCGCTTTTGTCCTTCTAATCCACTTTGTTTCTGGGCCTCGCTTTGCTCCGATTTCGACGCCCACGTCGAGTTCAACCCGTCGATCCGTCGGTGCGCCCCGACCACACCCAGAACCGAGTCGGAGTCCATCGGGTTTCTCCACGGTATTTATATTGTTGTTGTTGTTGTTGTTGTGGCTTTTCTAGTAACCATTGGTTGTTGCTCTTCTATTATTCTATTTTGTACACTCTTTGGCTGCCGGTTTTTTGTCATTTTTTTCCCTCTCTCTGCGCCCGATATTGGTTTCTTATTTTGTAGATTTTTTCGTTTGTTCTTTTTTTTTGTATTTTTTTTTTTTTTGCTGCTATTTGTTCTTCGGCTTGGCATTTGTTTTTTATGCTAATTCCATCGATTGCCTGGTGGTTCTTGACATGTTGATGGATTTGGCCGGAAAGTGTGCTGCGCTCCAGTTCCACGGCTCCGGCGCCCACAGAACATTCTCTCTGAGCTCTGCGCTTTTGTATTCCAAGGAGAGCCAGAGCGAGAGGCGTCTCCGGCATAAATTTTGAAACGTGTCAAAATTCCAGAAGTCTAATCGTCTTTCGTGGCTTTTTTCAAACAGCTGTGGTCCGTGGTGGTGAGAGAGAGTCGTCTTTATTTGAAAACTTAAATCTTTGCTGGGCACAGCGACGCGACAACAGCGAGGCTGCAACAACGACAAAAATATCTACGACAATATCAACAACTACAACAACAACAACGACAACAACGATAATAACAATGACAAAAGCAACAACGACAACAACCTGTTGGGAACGTTTTTCAAGCGCCCTTGGGAAAGTGGGCGGGCGGTCGCCTGAGCGGCGGGAGTGGGCGTGGCCGTAACTCGATGCACTTCCGTCGCTCATCGTCGTCACTGACGTGGCGACATCGTCAACGGTTGTTGTTATTGTTGTTGCTGTAGTGATGTTGCTCTTGTTGCTCGCTTTTGCAATTAAACTCAAATAACTGCAAAAATGGAGATGGCTTTCATCGCCAACGTTGGTCGAAATGAAAATAGTTCAAGTCAGGGAGGAAAAGATCAAAACTGGAATGATTAAAATTATTTAATTTTGTACATTTTTGTAAATTTTATGTTCAAATTTTAACTGAGACAATCATCATGAATTTGAACTTTTTATTTTTTTTTTAATTCCTTTGTATTTAATTTTATTTTATATTATTTTTCGATGTTTATTATTATTTTATTATTTTTTGATTTTTACTTTATCTTTGTTTTTATCTTGTTTTTCTATTATATTTTTGTATCATTTTTGTTTTTTTTTTAATTTATTTTTGTTTTATTTTATATTTGTTTATTATCATTTTGTTTTTATTTTATTTTATTATTATTTGATTTTTATTTTATTATTGTGTTCTTTTATGAATATTTTAATAGGAGAACCTTTGGTGTTTCTCTTCTCATTCCAACGCCTTAACGTGATCTTCCTGTCACTTGTTTCGTGTCGTGTGTCTCGTTTTCGCCCGTCTCCCCCCTCCCCCTCCCCTCCCTCTCTCATTCGCTCATTCACTTGCTCCGCCGATATTATCTTTCAATCTCGACCACTTACCGCAGACACCTATTACCATCATCCGCGTCCCGCGTCCCTCGTCGGCTCCACCGCCCGATCCTTCGTTCCATCATTTCATTCAGCCATCCATCCATCCTCCCGGTCTCCCCTTCTCTCTCCCTGTCTCCCTCTCTACCGCCCTGTCCCTCCTCTTCGGTGTTGTCTTTCACACTCTTCGAAATTTCCCTCGACGCCGGCGAAAATTTCCACCTTCGCCCCACGCCTTGAAATGCGATCCGGCCCCGGATTTTCTTCGCCCCACCCACTTCTTCTCACCTCTTTCTCTCTTCCCTTTCGCCCGCCCACGGCCTTCTGTTCCTCTCATACACCGTCGGCACGACATTTTTTTCGTATTTATCGTCGGCCTTTAAAATGTTAACATTTCCACTGACGTCTGAAGGCGGGCGATAAACATGGGAGTGAAGCCGGGCTGAAGAGTCAAGGGGAGGGTGGAGGAACGGAAGAAGAAGAAGAAGAAGAAGAGGGAGCCACCCACAGACGAGGAGAAGAAGAAGTGTAGTGAGGCAGATGTCGTCCAGCAGGAGGACGAGGGGAATAAGTTTGCCATAAAAGCCTTTCACAAAAGATATGACATCCCGTCGTGCGACGAGCTCCACGAAGGCTGCGGAACGAGGAACGAAACCAGTCAGAGACAGAGAAAGAGTGAGTGAGTGAGAGAGAGAGAGGGGGGGTATGCAGTGGATTCTCCGTGGCCACAATAGGAGTCCGCCGGCTGGTGGTCGCTGGCGCGGCAGAGGTTTTTAATTTTCCTGCCTGTCGGCGAGGAAATTCCCAGTTGGACATGCAATTTGTCGGCTGCACCGACTGCAACGGCCGCCGACGCGACCCACACTGGCTGACATGAATGTGGAATCGCTTCGTCGTGCAGCAGGTTCCTTCCGTCCCCATAGATGGACTCTTTGTTGGCCAAATTGTTGGCCTATTTGTCGCTTCTTCCGGGGTTGCCCTTGATCCATCGCGATCATTTGAGTTGATCGCTGTTTGATTCAATCGATGTTTGGATGTTTCAAGCGATCCCGGTGCTCTCAACATCCTTTCTTCGAGGCGCGTGGACGACGACGCCAAGTGAAGACCGCAGAGTGGGAGGAGGGCGTGCATGGAGTCCGTCCGTCCACCAGATCCGAGATGAAGACGAAGATGAAGACGAAGACTTTCTTTGATTTCCACCAGGCGTCACGCCACGTTCGCCTGGGAATCACTTCATTTGCTGATGGATCTCCGTCTCCCTCTTGCTCTTTCCCTGTCATCAGCATCTGCCTCTCGCTCTGGTCGCTCGGCTGTCGCGGCTCGTTAGGCGGCAACAATGTACCGATTGTTGTTGTTGTTGTTGTTGTTATTGTGTTTGTTGTTGCTAATGTGACTTTAATGAAGGCCTCGCCAAGAACTTGATAACTCGGAGATTTAATTAAGAAACTAAATTAATTCACGTGTTGCTTTTGTTTCACATATTTTTTGCTTTTCATATTTCTTCACATTTTCTCATCTGCTAATTTCTCCTTCTCCCTCCTTCCCTGTCTCTCGTTGTAGCGCCTGTTGATGGCCTTGCGAAGGAAGTAACGTCGTGACACAAACACGAAACACACAGAATCCACTCAAGGAATCCACTTGAAAGCGTGGACACATCGCAAGCCAGGATCAGCACCAGCGACACACACACACACACTCACACACAGAGACACACATCCACACAGACATAGAGTAAAAATGGCCGGCTCGAAGATCATCCTGCGGATCCTGTTCTCGCTCTGCGTCTGGTCGTTCGTCATCATCGGGCTGTTCAAGATGCACGGCACGAACATCGTGCCCCAGGAGTACGCGGCCGTCCCCCTGAGCGGCCGGATCCTGCTGCAGAAGGACATGCTGCGCTACGAGACGACCTCGACCACCACCGACCGCTTCGACCCCTCCGAGATCCTCGTCGACAACCGCACAGGTGGGTCGAGTTTCCTCCACTTTTCTCTCCTCTCCCCCGCCGACTCCTTGCGTGAGCTCGTTTCTTACCGAACTTGTTTCATTTGCCTCTCCCGACAGCGATGGACGACGAGCAGCTGGTGCGCGACGTGGAGTCGCGGATCCCCTCGCTGCCGATCGCCTACTGGAGCAAGAACAAGAACTTCCTGCAGCAGAAGTCGACCACGTGCGCCAAGTACCCCTCGATCTTCGAGCTCGAGTTCAACAACATCTACTGGCAGACGATGCGCACCTCGAACGGCACGTTCCAGCTGTTCGGCGCCTACTACGACATCCGCAAGACCTCGCTGCTGGGCCCCACCGTCCGCATCCTGGGCATGATCGACCGCATCGAGCCGAAGGTGAAGACGTTCTGCCAGTTCTGGTTCGACGGCCAGAAGGAGCCGTTCATCGTGAAGACCTTCGAGTACAAGTACATCTGGTACAACAAGTGGGGCAACTACAAGCAGGGCATCTACCAGCCCTACCTGATCGCCTGCCAGATCCCGAAGCCCTTCCACGGCGTCGTCCCCAGCTCGGTCTCGATGGTCGAGCGGGAGTGCGACACGGCCACCAACAACCTGCGCGTCATCTACAACCGCCCGCCGGACGACCAGAAGAAGGGCTTCGCGGTCTGCGTGAAGGGCCTCGACTTCCTGTACGACGACCTGTCGGTGCGGCTGATCGAGTGGATCGAGATGCTGAACATCCTGGGGGCCGACAAGATCTACTTCTACAACTTGCAGGTGCACCCGAACATCTCGAAGGTCCTCGGCCACTACGAGCAGGAGGGCAAGGTCCAGGTCATCCCGCTGACGCTGCCCGGCGGCCAGCCAAACGTGCCCGGCTTCCAGCACCTCTACCTGACCAAGAAGACCAACCACAAGCGCCAGAACGAGGTGATCCCCTACAACGACTGCCTCTACAAGAACCTCTACCTGTACGACTACATCGCCCTGCTCGACATCGACGAGGTGATCATGCCCAAGGGCAACTCCGTCCTCTGGTCGGAGCTGATGGCCAAGGTGGTGCCCGAGTCGCAGAAGATCAAGCCCGAGGGATACCACAGCTACAACTTCCGCAACGTCTACTTCCTGGACGACCAGCAGCACGAGCACGGCTGGCACAAGGACATCCCCAAGTACATGCACATGCTGCAGCACGTTCACCGGGCCAAGAACTACACGAAGCCGAACCAGTACGTCAAGTGCTTCCACAACCCCGAGCGCGTCCTCACGCTCCACAACCACTTCCCGCTCGCCTGCCTCGGCGGGGTCTGCAAGTCGTACCCGGTCGACACCGGCGACGCCCAGCTCCAGCACTACCGGGCCGACTGCGTCAAGACGCTGAAGAAGAGCTGCGAGGAGTACCGCGAGAACTCGGTCGAGGACACGACCATCTGGAAGTACAAGGACGAGCTGATACGCCGCACGATGAAGACCCTCGACACGCTGGGCTTCTTCCGGCGGCCCTCGTCGGCGTTCGGCAGCGGCGCCGGCGCCGGCGTTGGCGTCGGCCTCGGCTCGACGACCCACTCCTCGGACGCGTCCCGGTGATTCTCGTCGGCCCTGGGCCAGTGGTGGGCGGCGGCGCCGTGGGCCGTCGGCGGGGGCTCGACGGCCGGCGACTACGAGGCGGAGCTCGAGGGCAGCAACGAGTTCTTGTGACTCCGGCGCTGGTTCTAAGGACTGCTGGCGTCCGAGGGGCGCGTGGGGGACGGGGAGGGACGCGGGGCCCGTGGGCTAGTGTAAATGATCAAGAGGCAAGCTATAAAGTGTTAATTACAAGTCCTTAATTTCCTGTTGTCCTCTTATAGTCGTGTAGCATTGTCTTTAAATTCATTATTTATTTGACTTTCTCCTCGAATTCATTTATGTTTCATTTTGTTTTCCGGATATTCGATTATCTTTTGTTTAAATTTCGGTTTTCAAACTATGCTATTTTTTGATTCATTATGATTTTCTTCCTTTCCATTATGATTTTTTTCTTGCTTTTTATAATTTCTTCAAGGAAAAAAGTCTTATTTCATATTTTCATATTTTCTCGTCGGTTCAGTATTTTTTATTTTCCAGTATTTTTGATACTCTTTTATCCAACACTTTCCATTGTCCAAATATCTCCCATTGGCACCTCACCTTCAGACAATACCGACGTCCGCCCATGCGCCCTTCTCCCCACCGGCCCTCCTCCTGCCGCCCATTTATTTATGCTTAGTTTATTGTAATTCATTTTACTCTGGGGAGGGATGGGGAGGCAAGTGAGGAACTCCCTCCCTCCCCGGCAAGAAATGTCGCCAATCCGAGCTGTTTCGCGGTGCTCGATTTCAGAAACACTGGAAACAAAGCCGGCTGCCTTCTAAACATCTATGAAAGACAAACACACACACACACACACACACCCACACTCTGTACTTAAGCTTCAAGTTTACACAGCCACAACACTAAGAAAATAACTAGAATATGGAGAAAAAACTCCGAAACCCGTTACGGAAAACTACAAAGAATTGTACGAGAAAATAAGTGGATAAACACTTTTATCGAGTTTTATATAGACATTTAAGGCAAACAGAGAACTATCGTAGGTTACAAAAACCTCCCCCACACACACACAAAAGGAAAACACACAAAAATAATAATATAATAAAATTACGTGAATAATAATTTAAGTGGAAGAATGTGAAAGAAAATCTTAAAACGTGCCTTCAAATTGAACATTTTTTAAATCTTTTTAAGTGAACATTTTGCGAACACCCGAGAAAACCTAAAAGACAAGACAAAACTATTTAGCCATTAAGTAAGCTTCACCAGATCTGGCAACACCCTCCAGTGGGCGAGAAAGGGACAGGGACAGGAGGTTGGACCCAGCCCTTGTTTCCTTCCTGTTGCAGCGAGATGGAAATTGACAAAAATTCAAATTGAAGTTTGTACATGAAGACGACGAATAATGGAAAAGATAAAATTAATCCTTAAGTTAAAGACTGACGGCGTTGAAAAAACGAAAAAATCATTAATTCTTACGAGCGATAAAACTAGAAGAACGAAGCATAAATATTATTAGAGTAGAGGAATCAATTCACCAGAAACGTTGAGAACAATTCACAAAAATAATTATAGAAATAAATAAAAAAACCTATAACGATATTTCTACAAACAACATCTGTACATTTAAGCAATATTTAGAAAAAAGACACAAGAATAAATCGGAAAGATTGAAAAAGAAAAAACAGAAAATATCACTAAAAATTTAGTTGCAAACAAAATTATTGTTGTAAATAAAATTGTAAAAAAAAAATAGAACAACGGTCACAAAGTAATTTAAATCACATTGTAAATATTTGTTGAGAGAAAATTTCGATATTAATTTACGTTGTTTTTTGGAGATCTAATTTCTTTCGAAGCCCTGTAAAAATTGTATTCATTTGGAATAATCGAGTTAAGTTTTCCTAAGTAGAATCGGTATTTTATTTTTATACTCTTCGCCACGACAAGAGTTTAGTCAACTGTGTTTACTATATAAAATATATATGTATAAATAATTAGTTCATTTGACTACTTTCATTTTTGTCTTCTTCCTTTTGTTTCCTCTTTACAACTACTATATAGTTTCATCTATCACATTGTTACTACTATTTACTAATGCGATGAATTCTCTAATTTCTTATTTTTATGAATGTTAACTGCATCAAATGGAGAAGAAAAATATCATAGTTATAATGAATGAAAAATGAAATATTATAAATATTTATAATAAATGAAAAATAGTACATGTAAGCGATATTAAATAAAAAAATTACTACAAAATTACAAAAAGAACTGTTTTTACTGAACTCCTTAACATAAATGAATAATAACATGTTAGAACACTTCTGAACGTGGTTGTGGTCTCGGCTATACATTAATATTATTAGCGAACATCCTGTGGGTCGCGGATACCACCGCTCTGTTCTCTAACAGAACAATATAGGTATGAGAGGCATGTAGTAGACCTCTGCTAAAGCAGACAACTGAACAATTTGGTTGTGTTCACAGCGATCGTTCTACGATATCCAGTCGACTCCAACTGTTGCATGAAAGCAATGTGTAGGTGCACTGAGCATTACTTTTTAGACCAGACACACCACCTTTCAAACTCGCTCCACCGCTTCCCCAACTGTTTGAATGCCTGCATTATTTTTTCACTCTACTAAAAATTCAATAAAATCTCAAAAGGAATTAATAGTGAAATAAAATAAAAATACGAAACTAGGGAGAGCAACAGATTTCATTCACTGACGACGGAACCATGTTTCGAACGTGGGAAAGCATTGTCTGTTTGCTAAAGACAAAACAAAACATTCCGTGTTTCGCGAGAGGATTGCGAACCGAGATGGGGAAACGTGACGATTGCTGGGGTCAAAGGTCGACAATACGAGTTAATGGATTTTCCATCAAAAAATATGAAACGCGATTTATAGCTAAACTAACAGGAATTTGAGGATTCCGAGCTCCATATGTGATCACAAAAAAAATTTTTTTTTTAATTTCCATGAATTTCCGGGTCCACTTTAGGGGCTCACTGTGGCCAAAGTACTCATCGGACCTGGACAAAGATATTACAAATTAAGCGGAAGTTCCATAGCTAGTTTAATCTTTACCTTATATTTCAGATCAAAACTGATATATAATAAATCAATTTCAATAGAATTTTTAATTTATACTTTACTTGTTCTAAAGCAGTTCACATATTTGTTATCGAAAGTTTTGAAATAATAATACTTCTATATTTGATAAGATGTCAATTGTGAAAGACACATAACTAATATTACAATTATAAAGTTTACAAAGTTCCCACTTTATTACTTCGAATTAATAAAAGTGTATGTGTATATTAAGAACCGTTTTTAAAAATAAATACTTTTATAGCTGGCAATACTTTAGTTCTCTGTTATTTACTCGTCCAAATTACCTCGCCATTTTGTTTTGCAAATTTCACCACTGGGTGCATAAAGTTCGGAGAAGTCAATACGGATCTGTGGATTTTTTCTTGTTAATTAATACAAATTATTTATATTTTTACAAAATTTCATTATCTCCGAGTCACTAAGAAGAAAAGTGAGGGTGATGTATCGTAAAAATATATTTTGAGGTAGAGTAAAGTGTGGAAATCACTCGCACACGGTTTCAATAAAAATCTTTGTGGAAAAATCACTTCGTCGATAGTGTGGTGAAAAAATACATTTTAACGAGACAAGTGAGACTTCGACAGACTACTCCTCAAAATTTGAAACGAAAAGTAAAACATAGATCTGTTAAAGAAAAATTGATTGTCGTGGAAGCATACGTCGAGTACACAGGAGTACGTCAAGTGTCGATCGCTGCAGTCTCCAAAGACATGTAAGTTACATAAAAAATTCAAAAAGGTCAAAAGAAAATGTGGGTGCGATAAAATGGATTTAGTGAAAAAAAAAAAATATATATATAATATATATATAAATTAGAAGTCAATGTGCAGAAACGCAGACATTTCAACCATGGACAGACATTGCAAACGTTGTTTAAGATAACGAATATCTGAATTTCCAAAATCCTTTCCTCAGAAGAGTAGTGGTAACAAAAATTTCTTTGTCATCGACCAATTGAAAATAGAAGTCGGATTCCTTCTTTGTTTTAGCAATTAATGAACATATATTCTATTTTATAAATATTTCTTATTCAACCAAATCTGCAAGGATTCCATTTGAGTTACAGTTCCAAAGTCTTTTCGTTTGGAGAACGTCGATTCCTTGTTCTTGCAAGAGGTCAACATTTGCATGTTTTAAGAATGTATCATAAACCTGAAACTGAACTAACCCTTCGTTCGTGTTCATGAGAGTACAAAAACACAGAAGGAGATGCAAAGGTATTGCAACATGAGAGCAATAAAAGATGTAATGTGATAATTAGCGGAGGGTTCACCGCACGAATTCGTCTGCCAGTTCAAGAAGGAATTAGAAAAACTACTTTAAATAAAAGCAGAGTTTAAAAAAAAGCAGAGTTTTAAAATGACGTCGGTTGGAGGTATTATGGGAATGGGCAAAAACCACAATACAAATGACACATTACTGAAAGAGCTGCTAATTTGTCCGTCTTGCCATGGGCTTTAAACGTTTTATTACTGATGCGATAATGAAACAGCAACAAATTGATTGCAGAGCTATTAGTTCGTCCGACAAGCATGCGAATACGGGTGGAATGTGAGAACAAGATATATAAATTCATTGGAAGAAAGTGATTCTTTCCCATATGAATGAGTGTGCATGTGTACATATAGCATGTTTAATGCTATCAACGGATTCTCTTCATTTATGAAATAATAATGGTTAACTTTCCATTTTGATATAAGCTTTTAAAGAGATAAGTTTTCGCTGAATAACATAAACTTTTCTACACAACCAACAATCTCAAAGACCACAGTAACGGAATGTGAATTCTGTAAAAGTTTGTCAATCTCAATAAGTTTTCTTTTATAAAAACAAGGGTGTGTCTACGTTTTCCTCACTACTACGCAAAATAGATTGTTTTATAAAATTCATTATGACATTTTCAAATAGTTACGAATGTACAAATGACTCAAAAATTAACGTTATGAATCGCAAATCTATTTTTATTTGTATTGGCTCTTATCACTGTTATCATTTACTTTAGAGTTGAAAAATGAACACAAATTCACATTAATATACACTTCATTAATCAATTGAAACTCACTTCCATTTCTTTGTTAATGAAATTGGAAGTTCATTTTAGTTTCAGCATTCAATTTTTTTTTAATCCTTGGCGAACTAATAGTTATTTGACATTTAATATAAATTTCTTTTTCTAATTCTAAGGTAGAAAATTTTAACTTGTACATGCTATAAAATAATGAGATATGCCTTCCGCACGGCCTGGTAGTTTAAAGGATCCCGAAATTGCCGATTTATTTAACAAACATGATCCTGAAAAGATATTCGAAGACTTGCGCGAAATCGGCCATGGGTCATTCGGAGCGGTTTATTATGCCCGCTGCAATCTTACCAAAGAAATCGTGGCCATTAAAAAGATGTCTTATACGGGCAAACAAAGTTTAGAGAAATGGCAAGACATATTAAAGGAAATAAGGTAAATTATTGATATTATAAGAGATGTTAACCTAATTACTCAATTAATGTCATATAGATTTCTTCGTCAATTAAATCACCCTAATACCATCGAATACAAAGGATGCTATCTACGCGAATCCACAGCATGGTTGGTTATGGAGTATTGTGTAGGCTCAGCTTCTGATATTATCGAAGTACACAAGAAGCCATTGCACGAAGATGAAATATCTGCAATATGTGATGGTGTTCTGAGTGGTCTGAGTTATTTGCATAGCTTGGGTCGCATTCATCGCGACATCAAGGCCGGCAATATTTTACTTACCGATAATGGTGTTGTGAAACTGGCAGATTTTGGTAGTGCGGCTATAAAATGTCCTGCAAACAGTTTTGTAGGAACACCGTATTGGATGGCGCCGGAGGTTATTCTAGCCATGGATGAAGGACAGTATGATGGAAAAGTGGATGTGTGGTCTCTAGGAATAACATGCATTGAATTGGCGGAAAGAAAACCACCTTACTTCAATATGAATGCTATGTCGGCACTTTACCACATTGCGCAAAACGAGTCACCGTCATTGCCCGTGAGAAACCTTATTAAAATGTGTTATGTATTTTGATCTAATTGTAATATTTTTATTTCATTCAAGAAAAATGATTGGTCTGATACGTTTTGTAATTTTGTTGACTTGTGTCTTAAAAAGACTCCGGTAGAGCGACCGTCATCCACCAAACTTTTGACACACGCCTATGTGACAAGGCCACGATCGGAAACTGTTCTACTTGAGCTAATAGCTAGAACCAAAGCAGCTGTTCGTGAACTAGACAACCTAAACTACCGTAAAATGAAGAAAATTCTCATGGTGGACACATGTGAGACTGAGAGCGCAATCGGCGATACAGATGATACACAAGATGAACACGCGGGTGGAGATAGTAGTAAAAGTAATAGTATTACTTCGGAGCATTCAATTCATTCAGTGGGTGTATCGGCGGCCAGTAGTCAAGTAGTACAGCAATCCATATCAATTTTATTCTCAACAAACTTAAAACGGTATATTATTACAGAGCTCTTCATCGAATTCTATACCAGCTATAAATCACATTGGCGCTGGCGGGCAACAACAAATTCCAACGAACTATCATCAAGCAGCTGTACAAGCGGCTGCAGCGAGTGGAGCTGTATCTAGAAACTCATCGAGGCACCGAAATTTACCTCCACTACCAAGTATTATGCATATGAACAATAACGTGACGCCAACAAACTCTACATCAGTTGTGCCGGCACCACCGGTTCCAGCATTGCCAATGCAGAGTAATAACGTTGGTGTGATGGGAGCTCATGGTAGCGGATCACCAGCTTCAGGTTCAAATATGGGTGGCATGTCTGGTGCAATGACGGGCTCGGATAGGATGCAAATGCAGCCAAGGTATTTATCGTCACCGGCAGCTGTAGCTGCTGTATATGCAGCCTCTTCGTCACAGCAAGCAATATCAAATGCTGTCAACGACCATGGGCCAAACAATTTCGCAACTATTCGTACTACGAGTATAGTTACAAAACAGCAAAAGGAACATATGCAGGTATGATCATTCACTAACATTAAGTAATTACTCAGCTCAAAATTATACAACATTTATATTGTGAACGAGATGAAGTCGTACTATTTTGCGCTGCAGTCTATGCTCTAAGTTCTCCTTAACTTTCTTAAACCTATTTCCATTTGTGATAGGATCAAAATGTTTTATGTCCATCTCTATGCGGGGAAAGTAGTAATTGTACGATTTCATAACCAAATTACGTGGGCATTTCCTTTGAAAACGCATTTTGTTATTTACACTTTCTACGCTCTAATATTCTACGATGAGATATAGCTCTCGACATAGTCGACAACTCTAGCAATCGGAATCTATTGAGTAATTACAAAAGTATATCTTTCTATCCATCGTTTGTGCTATCCATATGTTTATGTTTGACTCATAATCAAATCTTCACCTTTTCTTGTTCGTTCACATATAAATCTTTAATTCCCAGATTTTCATTAAATAGAGCTTCATGGGGTTTAATTGTTTTTTTTTTTTTTATATTTCTATACGTTCATTACTCTTCAATATGTGGTTTGTTGTATCCCATTAAAATGCATTTACTGTTACATTCTGTTGGATATTTCAAAATTAATTATACACAAAATATGGTCGCTTCTCATTTGAACTTGGTATTTGTGAAATGTATTAAACGCATTCGCATTGCTTTCTACATGTTATAACAAAATTATGAAATTATTTTTTAGGATATCAAAAGTTCCTTCTTGAATATGACTTCTTTAGAATATACAGTGAAATACAGATTTAATATCCATATTTTCAGGAGGAGATGCATGAGCAAATGTCTGGATACAAGCGAATGCGTCGTGAACACCAAGCTGCCCTTCTGAAACTCGAAGAAAAATGCAAAGTAGAAATGGAAGCACATAAAAGTGCTTTAGACAAGGAATATGATAATCTTCTTCATAATTTCACAAGGGAACTTGAACGGCTGGAGGTAAGTCAGAAGTATAGAAAGCGGAGATTTGAGTTATGTATTTTTTTATTATTGCAGGTCAAGCATCAACAAGATTTAGATAGACGTGCAAAACAAACAACCGCAGCTGAAAAGAAATTACACAAAGAGATTTCATTAAAGCAAGAAGGTGATCGTAAAGCATTTGATCTTAATCGCAAGAAGGAGTATAAGGCGAATAAAGAGAGATGGAAGCGCGAGTTGTCAATGGATGAGTCTACTCCAAAACGACAACGTGACTTGACATTGCAATCACAAAAGGACAACTTAAAGCAGGCTGAAGCTCAGGAGGAACAACGTATGCTTAAAGTTCAGAAGCAGTACATTGAACTCGAAATGAGAAAATTCAAGAGAAGACGCATGATTATACAGCACGAACTAGAAGATCAGCTTTTGCGAGATGTAAGTTAAGAGTTGCATGTTATTTCTGAAACTATAACAAAACACAACTTTTTTTCTAGGAGTTGAGTAAAAAGCAACAGCAATTAGAGCAAGCGCATGCCATGCTTTTGAAGCACCATGAAAAAACTCAAGAGTTGGAGTACCGACAGCAGAAAAGTGTACATAATTTAAGAGAAGATCAAGTAAGCATATGGTAAACCTTAGGTCATATTTCATATATTTACTGGATAATTATCTACAGATCAATAAACAACACGACACCGAGTTGCAAAATCAAAAAGACTATATGGAAAGAGTTAAAAAGGAACTGCTTAGAAAGCATGCCCTTGAAATACGACAACATCCTAAGAGCTTAAAAGTAAGTGAGAAACTATTGGACTCATATAGTATATTACAAAATGAATGTTTCTTTTAGCAAAAAGAATTACAAATACGGAAGCAATTCCGTGAGACTTGTAAAACTCAAACAAAGCAGTATAAGCGATACAAAGCGCAAATCCTTCAGACAACACCAAAAGAGCAGCAAAAAGAAGTTATAAAGCAGTTGAAAGAGGAGAAACATCGCAAGTTGACACTCCTAGGCGAACAGGTACAATTGATCTAAGCTAAAAAACATATTTTCATATTGACATATTCGTTCTCATATACATAGTATGAACAAAGTATTTCTGATATGTTCCAAAGTCAGAGTTACAAATTGGACGAAAGTCAAGTTATTGAGTGCCAACGAACCAACGAGTTATTGGAGTACGAGTTGGAAGTGCTTACAGCTTATCAGAATAAGAACAAAAAGCAGGCTCAAGAACAACGTGATCGTGAGCGTAGAGAATTAGAGAACCGTGTTAGTGTTCGAAGAGGCTTGCTTGAGAGCAAGGTAAGATCTATTGCTCGACCTATTTGACTCAAGATATTTAGAAATGAAATGAATTTTTAGATGGAGGCGGAATTGCAGCAGTTCAATCAGGAACGTTCAGAACGTTTACGCATAAAGCATGAAAAGCACGCGAAAGAGCTGGAAGCATTTGATGAGGAGTCAGCTGCGCTAGGATTCAGGTAAGGTTTCGAAAGTATATTAGCATTAAAGTTAACTTTCATATGGTTTTCATATTTAGTGCTTTGTCCATCAATGAAGTATCGCGAGAAACCTACCCTGATGAAGAGGGTAGCTTATCTGGATCCATGATAAGCCTAGCGCATAGCAATAGCTCTACAAGTTTTCCGGCTGGATCCCTATAGCATAGAAATTCTACTAATTTAAATGGAAATTTTAATAATACTACAAAACGATTTCGCATTTCTAGTGATGACGGTAACAACCAATTAAAAGACGACATTGAAGCAAATCGTACACTGAATATGTCGCTTTCTTCAATGTAATATAAGAAATCATAATATAAATTATCAAATCTGTTTTATACTAATTATTAATGCAAAATTCAAAGTAATAATAATGTTCGTAAATAATATTATTTCATACGTAATTTTGTATTATTAATTCAAAAGTTAATAAAAAAAAACCAACACGTAAAGAAAGAAATTAGCAATTTGCATATGCATTGAAAATAAACTAATATTATAGACTAAATTACGACAGTGTACACACGTAGAAATAGCTTCTAAAAAAAAAAAGAAAATAACCTAAAACTATATCCATAACAATACAAAAAGTAATTTTGCAGGCAAACAACCAAAAGCTGTTTCAATTAAATGTAGAAATTCCATAAAGATAAATGAGTATTTCGCGAATAAAACCATAGACAGTACAGTTTTACATATAAGTTAACATACGTTATATGTAGATGTTGAACTTTAGAAGATTCCAATTATTCAACCCAATCATTATACACACGCCACACTCCACTTCACCATGAACCTATATCGATATAAAGATAAATATTAGAGTTAACTAACTCACAGTTTTAAGAGATTATTGCATAAAGTAATATAAATAAACATACAATAAATTTGTGTTAATCAATAATACATACCAGTAAGACATAAAGCAGTTTTATATCGAACAATAACTAAAGAAATATATAAATAAAAATGCGTTGAGAAGTAAATCTATTCACGCTACGCAAAAATTCAAAATCAAATAATTGAATAAAACTCAAATTCAAATAAGTTTTCGAAATTCGTAATTTTCGTTTGTAATATTCATTTGCTTAATGCTCCGCCTCTACTAGGACATCCTATTGTTCTTGTGCATTGAAATATTCATATCTCAACTAAATTTGTACCTAATTTCATTTTGTGCTAAGTGATTGATCATACCTTTTGTTTAAATAAATTGTTAAAATTATGTAATTTTAAAATCTGTAGTCAACTTTAAATTGTGAAATTGTTTTTGTTAATTTATTGAACTTTTAGCTATAGATGTTTTGTTTACTTTTGTTTGGTAACTAATTCCATTTTGTGATTATATGAAATTTCATGTACTATTAAATTTTTGTAAAAATTAACAATAAATGAGTGTTTATAAGGTAATTGGATTATAGAAATTTTTACTAAATTTTTTCAACTAAACGCTATAGTTATTTTTGTAACAGAAGTCATAACTCATTACTATTATACCCTTAAATGTAAATTAAGTTTATAATGGAATGTTTAGAAGAAATCTGTGAAGAGAATTTGTTAATAAATTCATGTAGCCAACATTAATTCAATTGAGTTAATTTTAATTTGATTTAATTTTAATTAACTGGAGCAATTTAACAAATAATGTTATTGATAATAATTGCGCAAATTAATAAACAATTTCAAAACTAAATTAAAACTATTTGAAATTGAAATGTGTGAATTGAATTAATGAAGTTATTTGTGAATTGTGAATAGTATTTTACAATATTATATTATTAATTAAAATTTAGCGAAACAAATATGGTCATAAAATTTGTATTTTAAGTATTACAAAACATATATTCTATTAAAAATAGCACGTACTCAATATACATATTAGATTGAAAATAATATTAACAAAATAAAGCTAGTACATAATAATGATAATAAATATTATTACTTTTACTATTCATTTTTGTTTATTGTTTTATACAGAAAACTAAATGATTGTAAAACACAAATAAAGCACGTCTTATGTTTACATTTTATTTAAAGCGTTGATTAAGCAGATTTAAATAACAAATTAATACATCAATAAACAATTATAACAAAAATATTCCGACCGTTTTGCTTTATTTTTTAAGTTAGTTATCATTTGAAATGACTGATTTGAAAATAAGTAAAGCAGCAACCAATATAACCCAGACACTTATTGTAAACTACCAGCTTGATGGTTTGACGTAATTGGTTTATTTGTTATAATGTTTGCGTATGTAAATATACACATTTTTTCAGTATGATTTACATTATGTTCCTAAACAATATATACATTTAGATTATAGAATATAACATGAAATTACTTGCAACTGCCAAAAAAGATATATAAATGCAAAAACGTTTCACAATAAGTAATCAAGAAACGTATTTTTGTTGACAAGTTTTGTAGTAGCAATGACGAACTCTACATTATTATCTTCTTGCATAGAAAGAAACCGTAGAGCAGCTATTTCTGCAAAGGTGCATCCGCCCACAATAAACACTAAAACTATTCTGGGAATGTTGAGCGATGACCCCTCACTAGGGGTGGATGACTGTCTGCCCCCAATGCCAATTAACTGTGCTTGGAAATCTTCGAAAGACTGCCCGGGCAAATTATTTATCTGACTCTTCAGCGATTGCCATCCCAGAGGTTTTAGTGTTTGTTCCACTATCCTCACTGTCAACGGGGCATAAAAGCTGTGTACGTAACTGATATCTTTGGGATCAATTTCAACAACATCATCAACAGTCAAGTTTAATGTCTGTTAAAAAAAAAAAAATAGTAGTCAGAACATATTTCCAATTCTAATTGTAAACTAATTACCTTTCTTAACACAGCATATGCACGTGTTTCCGACTGCGTTTTCAACAGTCCGGCCTTTTCCAGGTTACTAATAGACAGAAGAATTTCAATGCCGTAAACATGGGCCAGTTCGCGTTTGTAGTAATTCAGAACCTTTTCCTTAAAACCTGATCCGGCTGCACATTGAATGCACATCAGACGCAAGACGTTACGTACGTCGGATTTCTTTGCGATTAAATTTTCAATGTATGCACTGGGCTTTTCAATGTCTTCGCACATCATGAACTCCTGTTCCGCTGCTAGATCATCGGTGAATTCATAGTCATCCAAATACTTCCGAATGACTTCGGCAATAGTGGTGTGCAGGGCTACAGACTGTTTCTGTGCCAAGAGTTCGGGGAGTTTTTCTACAAGTCTCTTCATGTCTTGAACACTTTTTTCCTGCGAACTTGCAGCCATTTGAGAGCTAATCTCCTTCGCATTCTTAGACAGAATTTTTCCAACTTCGTTGAAGTTCTTATTTCGTAGCTCTGCGTACAGTTTTTCTCCAGAATTGAGAAACATCACTTTCTTCTCATTCACTAAGTTGGATGGGGCGGGGTCGTCATTATTTCGTGCGGTAAAAATATCTCCCGGGAAGGTAACTTGATTATTACGTATGCCATAAATCTCGTCTATTAGTCCCTCGTAGGTGAGTTGTGTTGCGAATACACTCATAAGATCGATGGAGCGGTCTAGTATAATCATTTGGTCAATGACTCCCTTGTCCGCATTGTACATGGACTTGTCTTCTGTGCCCATCTGTTTTGCATGCTCCCACACCTTCTGGGCAAAGTTTCCTTTGCCATAGATTTTCGGAATACGCCCATAGATTTTCTGCACTTGTACTAGGCCAATAGCAGCTTGATACAACGACGTAGGATCACCCTCAATAGCAATTTCTTTAAACGCCGTAGGCCATTCCATTGAAAGAACATCACTGTCAACAGGAAAAAAGTTCCAGGGAATTTCATCTATGGTGACAAAGTTCCCAAATACGCCTTTGTTTTCTAGTTGTTTGAGACACACACAGGATTTCCGAGGAACGAAGTACAAGTAGAAGGAAAATCCGGCTTCGCTGCTGCGGATGTGTTCGGCAATTATATCCATTAGCTTGATATTCGCTCGAGTTATGTAGATGATGTTCTTCGCCTCCTTGGGGTAACGAGTGTCAGGCGACAGTTTCACTAGTTTTATGTTTCTATCCGAGAACAAACTGGGACTGGCGATGAGACCGATCGGACCTAGAAGGCTGTCATCCAAGGCGATTACTTTTGAACCATCGCATTTTTCGAATATCTGTAGTAATTCTCTGCAGCTCGACTCCTGGAAGAGCTGAAGGTTGACTCGTTGACTGGATAAATATGGAAACATATCGAACTGAACTGTCTTTGTTAAATCCGTTCGCAGTTCCAAATAAATAAATATTGCCTCAAAATCCAGAGAAATAAGAATTATATTCACAATAAAGCTCTACCATCATACCGCAAATAAACAATAACTAACGATTTACAACACAGGGAAGGTCTAAAGAAACATAAGAGTATTTTTTTGATCTCTTGAGATTCAATTTTCGGATTTGGATTCGATTAGGAAAATATTCGGAGCAGACGTAAAGATTTTCTTACACTTTTACTACCTTTTTTCTGGCAACCCAGATCGGCTTAGTGCAAGTCTGAAATAAACAAAACTGTCAGGAAAACAAATCAATCGGGAGAGCGGAGAGAAAATATAAGTGAAATACGAAAAAAACAACAGTTATTCAAAAAGGAGCTCCAACTATTCCAAGGAAATGAGTGAGCATCCAACAAAGGATCCAATGCGATCCACGCTCCAGCGTCTCATCGAACATTCCAAGTGAGTAAAGAGTGGAGAAGCGACAGCTGCAGCGACTCGAAGCGAAGGTGTGGTTGCCTGTCGAATCGAGTTCAAACGAATTCTAAAGCGCGGTGAAAATTCGTGTTTCCTTAAATAGCTTCAGCACCAACAATATATTCGCAATAAAAATTTACGCGAAATTACAAAATATGTTTCTGTGCTTACAGCGCTAACTTCTCGACTGACGATGTTCTCCGAGAGTTTCGTATCACCAAAGAGAAGAGATCGAACCGCAAGTTACTCAAAATCTTGGAAATAATTTCCAAAAACCAGCCCAAGGCGTCAGAGCACTTGCTGGAGGCCACCAAGTCACTGGAAAAGTACTCATCTGTTTATTTCAGATTTGTGTTGAATTTACATTTAAATTGTTTTTTATTTTGCTTTTGATAGAAAAGATCCCTTCTACTGTTTGCTTCAATTCCTCAATCACTACGCTGACACAAATATCATGCAGACTATGCGTAAGAAAGACATCTCAACGTCCACACCGTTGCTGACCAAGAAAATTTTCGACTCAGTAACCACTGACGTCTCAGAGGTGTGCAAACCCGAAGATTTTCAACAAGAAAATGTCAAATCAATGTGTTCATTTTAGATAAAGGAACGCGTTGTTCAGGCAGCATCCAGTGGTATCAGCAGATCTGCGCAGAACACATCCATCGCTGGACTAACAACTCCATCGAATACTGAATTCCCTCCACTCAATACGAAGCGCACCGATTCGCTCTGGGATTTTCATGTCATCGATAATTTCCCCTTTCAACAGACTAACATCGTGGCCATTCCCATCACTAGCCAGGAGAACCTACTGCTCTTCGATTTGCTGTATTGCCTGACTGGAATGCGCGGTTCCTACATCATTCCAGATGAAAATGATAAGAGTTCCGAATCGCATGGAATGACATTTAGAATATCGGAACAAATTCACAGCTCGCTGCGAGATATAGCACAGGAGATACTGCCACTGGCATCGCACTACACCTGTGTGCAGAAGTTTATACAGAAAGCCAGCTTCGCAAATTGCGGTCAGGTTTTGCAGGCTTTGAGCGAGGCGCTCTACAGCCTCATACACGATTACTACGTAAGTAAACAAACTTCAGTTCATGTGTCCTGAATACTGATGTATATTAATATTCACAGCTCCTTTTGGCTCAACTTGAGTCGGAGCTCAATGAAGGAAACCTAACTTTACACAAAATGCTGTTCTATGTTCGTCCCACTATGAATACCATGGAGGTGCTGGCGGGAGCTGTTGCTGATATTGTCTCGGTATGTTAGGATTCATTTTGTAACTCATAATGTTGGACTAAACGTTTGTTATTTTAGAACGAACTACGCGGAGGACAAGCTTTGACTTTGCTGTTCGATAAAATTAGCTCTCTAACCGGGGACGAAGAGTCGCAGAAGTTCATGATTCAATTGACTCAATTAGCGGCTGTGCCATATATGAACATTCTCCAGTTGTGGGTGCAGAAAGGCGTAATTAATGACCCCCAACAGGAGTTTTTAGTCGAAGACAATGAAGTAATCCGCCGAGAGGAACTGCCAGAGCATTATTCCGCAGACTACTGGGAGAAGCGGTATGCTAAATTAATTTTCTTCAAAATACAAAAACATTGCATTTTCTCTCATTTCAGTTACACTGTTCGACGTGAACGCATTCCTTGCTTTTTAGATAAGGTTTCTGACATAATTTTACGTACAGGAAAATATTTAAATGTTATCCGCCAATGCGGCAAAAAAGTAACTCTACCTCAAACGATGAACCTTCAGTTTTCGCCGACCAATCAAAATCACATCACTGTGATTCAAAATGCTTATAAGTTCGCCTCTAAAAACCTGTTGGAAGTACTCCTCAAAGAGAACGATTTAATGGGACACCTAATGTCGGTCAAACGATACCTGCTGCTGCACCAAGGTGACTTTATTACTCAATTCATGGACGCATGTGAAGAGGAATTGGCGAAGAACGTCGATCAAGTGCTGCCCATGAAATTAGAGAATCTCCTAGGCTTAACATTACGGCTATCGTCCGCGAAAAACGATCCCTACAAGGATGACGTGCACTGCGAACTTCTGACGTACGACTTGGTAACGCAGATGTCTAAGATTATGAACAATGAAGAAGGTGAGATGACTGATTGACTCACTGGCTCCTAAGTTATCTCGTTATAATTATAAATTTTTGCAGAGTATTGGCAATCGCATGGCCGCTTGGACTTGAATGGCCTGGAGTGTTTCGCGTTCAGATACGAAGTGAAATGGCCTGTTTCATTGGTACTAAATCACATTGCGATATCCAAATATCAAATGTTGTTCAGGCAGTTGTTCTATTGTAAACACGTGGAGCGTCAGTTGTGCAAGTGCGTGTAGTGTTGGAGTTTGTAGGAAATGTGAAAGTTGTGTTTATTAATATATACCTTTTTCAGAATTTGGAAAGAAAACAGTATTGCAAAGAAGTTCTCGCCGCAGGCGGCAGAACTCTATCGTTCCGCGTTCACGTTGCGCCAGCGAATGATGAACGCAGTACAAAATTTGGAGTATTATATGATGATAGAAGTCATTGAGCCGAATTGGCATATTTTCATACAAAAAATGGGCAAAGTAAATAATTGAAATAAGTTCCATATGTATTCGATTCACACTTTCCTCGCAGGTTGAAAACGTTGATGAGGTGCTGTTGTTTCACCAAGACTTCCTCGACTCCTGTCTCAAAAACTGCATGCTAACCGACACGACGTTGTTAAATCGGTCTATTTTCAAGCTATGCAACATTTGTCTGAAATTCTGCGAGTTCATACAGGTAATTTCTACAATGGTGCTGGAAACTAGATTTAGTCCAAGGTTACCTCACAATTTAAATAATCATGCACCGCATTTCATATCTGTGCAAGTTTCTTTTAGTTTTTCTATTTTCTGCGTTTTCATTCTCGCTTCAACATATTTTATAAATGTTTTCAATTTAAATGTTTTACTTAAGTTTAAGACTTAATCAATTTTCTCTTATAAAACGTCCGGTTATGCTGTTAGAAATCACAACGACTTTTCCTCGACGCTGAGCTTAAATCTATGCTGTGCGATAGCAACGATGAGGATAATTCTGATTCGGATGTTGATTTTTCGAGTCAGAAACAGGTACACATTGCGATCAAGCTTCAATAAGTAATACTATTGTAATATTTGTTTTCGGAATTCATTATTTGGTTTTCATTTCATTTCCTTTCTACTACGTTTAAGACATTTCAAGATTTTGAGCTATAGATATGTAAAGCATGTAGTTTGTGTAAACTTTTAGATATAGCGAAAGCCAAGTCCGAACAGGTAACATAGCGTAAATGTAAAATAGCGTGATTAATGAGTTTACTTACTTCCGACTTGTTGTCTGGCGGTGTATACAGACAGATGTATATTTTTTTTATTTGAATCTGTAAAATACAAAAAATGCAATGCTGAGTTTTGCTTACTTAGCCTAATGTTGTCCATTTAATTTTTTAAGTCGGAATCGTCGCTGGCCCCGACGGACACCTTCTCGGAGCGGGTGAAGCGTTTCGATCTGGAATTCACAGGCCTGCTGATTGGACTCCTGAAGCAGATAAACGACGTCGCCTCGGATAACCCATCGGACCGATTCATAAACCTCGTGCACCGCATCAACTTCAACTCCTTCTACAACGAGCAAATGGACAAGCTGTGTGCCAAGGCGTCTATGGCGCCGCACCAATAAAATACCGAATAGCAAATGAATTCAATTACATGTTGTTTAATTTCCATAATATTACTGATTCTGACTTGCCATGCACATTTGGTTTTATTTAACCATCGTTCTTAAATTTAATTTAATATTCGAATAAGTACTTGTCTGTTCTGTATTAAAGAAGTAATAGTTTAGGAAATAAAAAAAATCAAGAAATAAAAAAAAATTGTTTTCTTCGACCGTGACAGGACTCGAACCTGCAATCTTCGGATCCGAAGTCCGACGCCTTATCCATTAGGCCACACGGTCAGTTGAATACAACTGGCTAGAACGGCAACATATCACATCGAAGTACATATTAAAATATAATTTCTCCCTCCGACAAGTCGTGATTCATTTAAAAGCATAGATTATTCAATTCAGTAAAAATTTAATCGCTGTTGAGTGATCGCATTGCCCTGGACATGCACACACATAGCACGCACAGAAGTAAGTGAGAATGTATGAATGTAGAGGGTGTGTATAACAGTTCAGAAACGGCAGAAAGAAACCTTCAGTGAGAGCGACCATTGACCAATGTTAGACCATCGCTGGTCAGACAACATAATGAGGTGGGGGGATGGGTGAGACAAAGATGACCATGGTCATTCATCACCGATCCACTCGAGGGGTTTCGGAGTCGGAACGCAATGTACTCAAACGGTATCTCTAATTACTGTGCAATTACAAGTGGACGAAACGGGCGGGCTGGGCGGTGGTGGCTTCATGGCTCGTGGAGATAGAACCGATTTCCAAAATGCCTGTATTTCCGTCTCATGTAGACTGTTGGCGAGTATTTTGTACTTGGAATGAGCACTTTGCACTTTGATCGAAGCCGAAATGAAGCCATAAAGCTCTGGATATTCACAAATTCGCGAATGAAACATTTCAAACTCATACATCTATTTATGAGTATCATCGATAGGAACATACATACAGATATTCATGCCGATGTAAATGTACATGCATATGTGGGATATAGACAGAATATCGAACGCTCGGTTCGGGGCAAGAGACTTATCTGCCTGGAGCAAAGCATATCATGGAATAAATAATTCACTTGAAGTTCGCAAACCATACACACGTAATCACACAATCGCACCGATAGACACACACACTTGCACAGTTAAATGCATACGTACGTACGTACGTAAATTAAAAGCAAACGCGTTCATGAAGCACACTCGTGGAAATCGATCTGGAAAGTTCGACAAATCTTGCAGGAGACGTTAAACTTGGACGTAAGGAGAACCTGGCGCATGGGTCGGAAATTCAGTCGGTTCATACAGAGAGACCGTGGGATTTTTGGTGATTCCCCACAGTGCTTCCCAGGT
This sequence comes from Coelopa pilipes, assembly GCA_947389925.1. NCBI lineage: Eukaryota > Metazoa > Arthropoda > Insecta > Diptera > Coelopidae > Coelopa > Coelopa pilipes. The sequence goes on from OX376700.1 coordinate 2,830,975, forward strand.
AGCTTCTTCATAAACTCAGAACCGAATGCGCGTCGCACATGTTGCTCATATTTTCCCCCCTGTGTACGCCTCGGTACATGAACTCCCTCTCTCTTTCTCTCTCACGGTGCCAAGGGCTCATTTAATTTTCTCTCTTCGCGACTTTCCGGAGTCGGAGTCCTCAACATTAAATGCGTCCGATGAATATTTAAATGGGGCTTTAAGAGTGTCAATGAGATCCACCTTGGACACAGGTTCGGCGCTCTCCACCTGGACAGATGATCGGCAATATGTAGTGTCGAAATTTATCGCAGTATGGGAGAGGACTTAAATTAGGCGTTTGACACGGGATTCGGTTCTGTTTGCGCCGATGCCCCGCTGTCAGAGCTACTTAGGGCCACTTGGGCAGCCGCCGTTGGCTGCTCGCATGCAGCGCGCTCGCACACACAACCACTCACACACACACACACGCACCCATAAGGACCTCGAGTTGCACGTCACGTGTCAACACTTACGGCTCTCTTCAAATGTAAACAAAGGGCAGGAGCAGCGGCAGCGGCAGCGGCAACGGCAACGGCGACGACAACAACAACGCCAACATGAGCGACAGCAAAAAATCACAAAAGTCAAACCGACGGCCACGTGTTTCGCACCTTGAATAAAAAGTACCCGAGTGTGGCGGCCGGGCGTGAAGGGTCGAGGAGAGAAAAAATCCCATATTCATAGAGGGCACTGGCAATGAAGAGCTTCCTAATTTCGCACCGCTGGAATCCTGCGAGTGGGTGTTGCACCAATTTCCAGGCATTGTGCTGGACTCCCGCCTCGCAACTCGCAACTCGCCCCTCATCCTGCCCGCTCTCTCACCACTGTTGTTAATGGGGAGCCGCTCGCATCTATTGTGCAATTAAATTGAACCTTGTTGAGGCAGTCGCTGACACGCCTTGGCCCACGCCCACGCACACGCCCTCCTCGTTCGGTTGCCGCATGAGGACAATCGAACGGAAATGTTGCAGGCCTTGATGTGATTGAGTGGATATTGTTGTTGTTCTTATTGAGTGGATGTTGTTATTGTTGTTATGGGTATTGATAAAAATATGAGCGATTGAATGAATGAGAGTTAATTGCACTTCATAATTCGTCCGCTGCGATCCCATTTTTCACTGTGAATTGCCTGCGAAAATAGCTATTGTGAATGGATCTCATCAACTCTTCGCCGTCCGTCCGTCATTCTGTTAGCCTGTTCATTTGTTTGTTGGCTTTTGTAGGTCACATCGAGGATCAGTGGACAGAGAACATTCATAATCTCATCATCATCCCGGTACTATGTGGCAACAATGTAACTGAATTCGAATAATTCAAATTATGTTCTGTAATTAATTGATGATTATTTGCTTTCAAGGTCACCGCTTCTGAGTTCATATAAGGCTCGAATCTAATGCTAATTTCCCCTTTCGTCTTTTTCTGGATAATTGAAAAAAGTGATGCCAAGTTGAGGGTTCTCAAAAATATGCGATTTCGGAAATAATTTCTATGGAATACAATTAAAGGAATATTGTGTGTGGGATATCTAATAGCTGTCGCTGTAATAAAAGTCGCAGTTCGTTGCATTTACATTTCTAAGAATATTTGTCGATTCTAAACTCCAAACAAGAAAAAATAATATAATAATAAATAAATTCAGTGCCATTTTTATTATGGCCGAAACAGATCAGAAGAGTGAAAACCAAAATTGAAGTGATGACATCGTATTTTCCTTCCGCCCAAGCCAATCAGCCCACATCAGCTCCAATAATTTATACATTTCCAGGCACGCAACACTCACTCAACTATTTCGTGGAAACTTTCAAAAACCCACTCGCCGATCGCTGCTTCTCATGTTGTCAGAGAAACAACAATGTTTGTGCCCAATTGGAGCACCGGGGGTGGGTGGACTGAGGACTGAGGACCGAGGCTCGAGCTGCCTGTGCTTAATTGTGCTCACATTCCACGGAGCCGAACAACAAAGGGCAGGTCATTGAGGAGCATCCCGACCCTTGGGTCCAGCCCGTCCGTCCCCCCGGCCCGGGACTCGAGCGACTCGAGCACTGTCCAGTTTCGACTGTGCACTCATGGCAACAAATTGATTTCAAATTTTGCGGCATAATTCTGAACTGAATCGAGCTTCCCTCGTTCTAATTGTCCCCTCGATGTCCATGTCGATGTCTTGTTGTTGCCCCCCTTGTTGCTGATGTAGCTCACATTCTTGTTATAGTTGACATTGTTGTTGTTGACATTGTTGTTCCATGTGCACTCGCTCTTGAATTACGGATCTCGACCGGAGCCGAAAGGAGGCGATTCAGGTTCCTCCGCCCGAGCCGAGTCGAGCCCTTGTTTGCCGCTCCGGGCTCGATCCCCTGATGGTCCGGCCTGGTCTTCCTCAAATTACAGACGTTGCCGAATCGCACTGGGCGCGAGGAAGGCAGGGAGTGACAGAGCGAGAGAAAGGCGCACCCTTCCGGCCCGATTTCCAAACAACTGCGCGCTTGAGCCCGACACCCCGAGGTGTTGTCAGTCATTTGGAATGAATGCGCACGCACTCTGGACACCCCACCGCAGCCAAGCCGAGCCGAGCCGGGCCGGACGGGCCGGGCGTCGTCGAGCGGCTCCGGTCTCGCAGTTGGCCTTATGTTGGATTTCCGACCGACAATCTATTTAGGTTTCTATTGTCCTTTGTGCCCACTTGCGATTTGCAATTTGCTGCCGCCCACCCTCGTCCTCGGCTCGCCCTCGTCCACCTTTCGTCGTCCTCCATCGCCATGCAGCGCAGCCAACCTCGCTCTCATCGGGTCGCCCTAATCGCAATCATCCACAATTATTTAGGCAATAATTACTATTGTATCTTATGCTTTCCTTCGTCGAGGACCCCCGACCACCGACCGCCGACCCTCACACACCACCCAACACGGTCCGTCCGTCCGTCCGCGCGCCTGTACCAGGGCCGAGCGAGGTTGATCGACTTTTAATGGAGTCCACGGGGCTCACGCCAAGTGCCGATGGAGGCCTGAGCAGTTCATTCCCGTGGAATGCGCTTTTGTCTGAGACGCCCAGGACGTACCCGGGGAGACCCCGAGGACACCAAAGGCCAATTCAAGCGCTGGTAGTCAGTACACGGCAGTGGGATCGGGTTCGTTCGGTCGGTCGTTCGACGGGCTCGACCTGGAAGACGACATACTTCATACTTCAAAGTGAATTGAATATCGAGGCTGTCCGCATCACGTCCCACCGACCGCCGCCCTCCCGTCCTTCCGCCCTCCCTCCACGGCGTCAGCAGCCAGCCAGTTGTCACCCCCTGTCGTCGTCGCAAATTACATTCAAATTATGTACGATTTTGATAAGAGACCTTCGGAGTTTCCAATTTCGAGATTCCACTCGAGTCGAAAAAGTCGACATATGTGCGCCCGGAGCGGCGAAATGCGGCCCATCGTCGCGGCGGGGGGCGGGTGCGCATCAACTTGATTCTTGTAGCAAGTGTTCGTCAATGGTTCTTCAATACATCGCCCGCCCCTCCCCGAGTCCAGCCCATCCGGAGAATCGCGTCCACGGAGTCCGCGTCTCTGGCCAGCTGGAGCCGAGCCCAATTACTCGGTGTATGTATATAATTATTCAGCTATGGCGGAATATTTTCATAATTACAACTTGTGCGTATGTCGGCAGATCTGCAGAAGACCGGGGCGATGTCGAGGAGGAGGCGCCAGGACGTCCTACACCATCAGGACTCTGGGTGGAACCTCGACAACGCCGAATCAGGGCCAGTTCCGACGCCTCAGAGTGGCCCGAACGACCTTAGCGATAGAAAAGCAATATCGTGTGATTCCTCATGTTTCGCTCGGATGTGGTTGCGGTTCCGGGACTAGGTTTTGGGCTTGGTCTTGGTGTTGGGCTTGGTCTTCGTGTGACCTGATGGAATTAAATCGTTTGTGGGACAAATATTGGCCCATTGCCGTCCCAGCCGCAGCAACAACAATTGGGGAAGAATCGATCAATTCTGAGAAATATTTGGGGAATTCTGCGGTGTGGTATGGCACGAATATTGAAAATTGCCGAGTGCCTCGAGCTCGAGTCCTTCTGAGTTGAAGAATTTTTTTCGAAATTCCAAATTTTGTGGTCTCTCGGTCCACGTCCGAAGCACCGAGCTGTTGCAAATGCCTCAGTCACACCAATTAGTGGGGTGTGGCAGACGCCCACAAATTCCATTCCCTCCCATCCCATTCCATTCGATTCCATTCCAATTGGCATTTCCATAAATCCCCGAAAATCTGGCCGAGGAGCGAAATTCTTTCGGAACAATTTAATGGCAATTTGAAATTATAATTTCGAGCGATGCGAATCACAGACCAAATAAAAACCATAGGCTGTTAAGCACAACAAATACAAAAACAACATCAATAATGACAACGACAACAACAGCAGCACGGAGAACAACAATAAGAATATGGGAGAAATTGAAATGGAAATGGGGAATCCCTACACAAAGGTAAAACGACGGCCACCAGTCGATTCAATTATTCCGACGACTCGGCCGAATCAGCGACGGTGCCGGGGCTGGAGTCGAGGCCGGAGGCGCCACGAATATTAAAACGCGCATTAAACCCGCCCTGACTCCATCCCCACACTCGCCCTCCCGGCACGCATGGAACCCCGGCACGGCCCCAACACGGCCACTCAGTCACTCGCCGCCCACTCACACTCACACACGCACGAAATGCCATTAAATGTCCATCCGACAACACACTAATTTGTGTATCAACTTGATCCTCGACCAACCCCTGTCCCCTCCTCCCCCTGTCCATCTATCGCCAACGCTCCTGCCGTCCCTGTCGCCGTCCTTCTGCCGTGCTGTCGCCGCTGTGGCCCGGACCGGGACCGGAAGATTCCTCGCAGCGCCGTTGCCAAGGACGGTGGGTGAGTGAAACAACGGTCATTAAAGGACATCAATCGCTTCTATGTGGGGAAAAAAGCTCCTCAGGAGGCGGGGTGGAGGCGCAGGCGGAGGTCGGATGCGGTCTTTTAACTTTTCATTATCTACCGCTAAAAGCTTCTTGTAAAAATTTCAAAAGGAGTTTTTCACAAGCACTTTCGCTCTGTCTTTCTCTCCCCCACTTCCTCTCTCTCTCTCTCTTTCTCTTCCTCTTCCTCTGTGTTTCCGTCTCTCCTCGCTCGCCTTGTCTCCACCTTCAGTGAACTCATTTCTTTTCGCATCTTTGATGATGTTGTTTCCGTATCCGGTGTCGGCCAGCGGGTGGCCCTGTCCATGTGAGCAGCTGCTGTGTGCGTGTGTTTGGGTCCGGGTGTTTTTGCGGCCATCGAGAGCCGAAGATGGGTCCGTCCGCAGTGGACCCTGCGCTGGGCCTGACGAGTCCTTGAGCTGGTAATGAGCGGCGTGTCCTCAAAAACAAAACACAAAAACACACCGGACCGACCCATGGTGACCAGGTTCGGGGGACGAATTCTGTCCACCTGAATGCGTTGTTGTTGTTGTTGTTGTTGTTGAGGTCCCTTGAAAATTGGAAACGAGCGTCTGGCGGTCCCAGGAACGACTCCTCGGGAGGTGGGTGTCGGTTGTTTTTTCCCCGATGGCCATCAAGCGTCGTCCGGAACCGATGATTGGTCAGGAAGATCGAAAGTAGGAATTGAGTTTGGAGCTTGGAGAAGTGATGGATTTTTCCAAAACAATTTCCTCTCAGAGCTCAGTCCAAGTTTATCTAGTAATTTCAAGTGAATTTTTGTGGTCACAACCACCTTCGGCTCTGATACGAATAACTTAATTTTATTGCATTTAATGATTTTTTCATTAACAAACAGATTTTATCAATGGAATTAAAAAAAAATGCTCAATATTTAGGGAGTCGAATAAAAACGAGGTTCTTGTCATTGTTGGGTGGGAAAATCTCCGAGTAGCTCTAGGTTCAAAGGGATCTCAGGACGAGTTCCTTCCTTTCCGGATCCGACGACCCCGGCATGGATCAAATATATTTATCAAAAATATATTAGGATCTATTAGAGTGATTAGGGATAAAAAATAAGAACATTGGCAAGGAATGGAGTACGTGGAGAGATTTGATTGTCTATTACGAGACGATTTACTAAAGAAAGGAGTCGTTTCTGATGACTCGTACAGACTGTCGCCTGCACGGAGTATGGACTCGAAATTTACTTTAAAGATTTTTAATTTAATAATTTACTGCGTTATGACAAGTGAATCCTGTCGAATGTTATCATGTCATCGATCCTGTCGTGGATCGGGTCGACTCCGTCCGGCTGCCCAATTGATTCCGTGCATTAGCCGGAGACGAAGGGTCCGCCCAGCACGTTGAAAGGTTTTAAATCGTTTGCTCTTCTCAGTCTCCTCCTCAATCGCAATCCTGGAGCGGACCCAGAGTCGCATGAAATACACAGCGAGCTAATCGAGGCTTTAACGAATGCATTTTAAAGCAGTTTGGGGCAAAAAAGGGAATTTATCATTCATTCAAAGGGATCCAAAGCACGAGGAGCACAGACTGGGGGGCGACAGAGGCGGGTGAGGGCGAGAGTGAGGGAGAGGGAGAGAGAGGGAGTGAAGAGAAGGAGCGACGACGAGAGGCGGAAAAACATCTGGAGTTCGGAGCTCGAAATAAAAAATGCACTGCAAGAGGAGACTTTTTTTCAAATGTTGTCGATGTAAAGATGTTGTTGTATTCGACAGTTTGTTGTTTTAGTTGTTGTTTTTGTAGTTGTATCAGCTGTTGTTGTTGGTGTTTTTATTTATGTGCTGCTGTTGTTGGTGTAGTTTTTTGCCATTTGCCACTATTAAGGGGATTTATCTAGACTCCGGGGCGCTCCACGTCATTACATGGCGATGGCGACGGCGACGGCGTCCGCGCGCATGTGTGTGTAGATGTGTGTGTGTTGCGTGGGCGGCCGTCCATGTGCACGTGTGTGTGTGGCTCTGTGTGTGTGTGTGTGTGTTGAATGTGCCCTGCATATCGCATATCATTCGTTCGCATGGCAACATTTTTTCAGTTTTAAATTGTTTTGTTTCGCCCCGAATCGAGCTCGTTCTCTCTCTGCTCTCCCTACTCTCTCCTCCCTCACTCGCCCCCTCCTCATCGGCTCTCCCGCTGTCCCTTGTCAACTCCTTTGTTTGTTTGTCCTGCTCGGGAAAAAATGCTTCACAAAAATACGGATGCGGACGATTTCAAAAATGGCTCAGCGCGAGCAGGACAGGGACAGGTTGGCCGTCCTGCTCGGTCTCTCGCGCCACCCGCACCTCCCACCTCTTCTGGACAAATTGAAAAGTCACAAACACCACCGCCACCGGCAACAACAACAGCAACTACAACAGTAACTACAACAACGACAACAACTACATCGTGCGTCCTCCTTCGGCTCCCAGTTCGCAGACCTCCTCTCTCCACATCACATCGCATCACGTCGTGCTCCTCTCGCTCCCGCTCTCTCGCGCAGCCGGGTGGCCGTTCATTGTTTCAACGCCGTCGGTCTTGTTTCTCGCTCTCGCACACGGACGTGGCCCATTTAACGAAGCCTAATTCATTGCGCAGTCGAACGACGGTTCTCGGCTGGTCGAGTGCCGAGTCCTGGGACGTCGCTGCTCGGCGGCGGGCCGTGATTGGTCGGCGGGCCGTGGCATGCGGCGTGACGTTGGCGGAGGCGAGATGGCAACAGTGAGCGCCGTCGACAGCCGTCGCGTCGTGTACAGTACGGCCGAAGTGTTGGGGCCAAGGAGAGCGCCTTGCGCTCAGCGTGTTGCGGTGACTCCCAAACTGGGGACCCGACTGCGGTGACAAACGATCACGATCTGCTCGGGGTTCCTGGATGAACGGATGCTGGCCAAACCCATCCAAGGGATGGATCAATGAGGGAATCGGAATGAAATACTGAAAGTGGTTTCAGTTCTTCGCAGTCACCTGAGCTCCGACAAAAAACTCTCTCCAGCAGCCCCTCGGTCATGTCAAAAATTTGGCGCCAAATTCCCCAAAAATTCCTCCAGTGCTCCTCAAATCGCCGACGCTCCAGTGGGAAACCAGGAACAAAACTGGAGTTGTTGTTGCTGCTGCTGCTGCTGAACCACCGACGTGTTGACGCCGAAAGGAAGAAGAGGCAGCAGAACTCGAGATCGAAATACTTTCGAAAAGGCGCCGAACCGAGAGCGAGTACACCTGAAGAAAAAGCGGCCACATTTGCATGTAATTCGATTCCAAGTAATTCTGCAACTTTCACTGCTGTCGAGCGCAGACAAACACGCGGGAGGACGGACGGACGGACGGACGGACGGACGGACGGACGGACGGATAGTCGAAGTCGACTTGGGAGCCGAGCGATACTCACGAGCCTTCGTCCCTCGCTCCGGCGATCCTCCCGCTCCGCCGCCTCCGCCTCCGTGGGCCGTCTCTGAAGGAAGGAACTGTGTCAGACATGTAGTAGTAGTAGTTGTTGTTGTATTAGTTGTAGTCCTTCTGTTCTTGCGTACTTGGGCTAATCGGCGAAGCGAAACGAATCGAATGCTGCGCCCGGCGTCGCCCAGGAGTAAACATCCTGCGAGGCTGGCAACGCGACCACTCGCCGCCGATCTCCTCGGGTCTCCTGGCGTTGGCGTCAACGTCGTCGCCGCCGTCGCCGCAGTCCGAGTAGCTGTGTTTGTTGTTGCTGTTGTTGTTACTTTGGCTGTCATCATCCCTTATTGGGCCGACCAACAAAAAGTGAAACCTTCGACTGCTGCTGCAGCTAAACAAATTAAACCAGTTAAAGAGAGACGACAGTACTCGGCATCGCCATCGCCATCGCCGTCGCCGTCGCCATCGTCGCCGACGTACGACGAACGCCCCGAATGGCGCAGCGCGATTGCCGTCCTTGTCCTGCGCGGCGTGGCGCGTGGCGGCGGCGGGACAGAGAGGGAGGGAGATGGAGACGGAGGCGAATGGCAAGAAAAGGAGAGAGAGCCAAAGAGAGCGCACGCGAACGGGAGTGAGTGAGAACGAGAGAGAGAGAGAGAGAGAGAGAGTGAGTGACTGTCCTTCGGCGATGAAGTTTCATTATTTTCCACATTATTAGTACGACAAACGATTCGTGGTCTCGCCTCCAACCACCAACGAGAGGACGACGACGCCGGCGACGGCTGATGAGGGCGAGGGCGAGGCGGACCCGCCACCCCGAGAGGCCGAGACCGAGACCGAGGACATCGCAGCGATGCGCAGCGGCATCGGCTGCGGCAGCGACGTCGGCTGCGGCAGCCGTACATGATCCTTAATTTCGTTATAATTTTGTATGCTGCTCGAAATAGTAAATCATTTTAACTTTGATCGGCCGCGAATACGTACCGAGAGAGTGCGTACCGAGAGCGAGTCCGCCGAAACCGTCGCCGTTGTCGTTGCCGTTGCCGTAACTGTAAACGTGAACGTGTTCGCTCGCAGCCGAGGCCGGTCCGCCAGCCGCGTTGCCAACTCAGTTCCAGCGGTTCATCAATCAAACTCCGCCGCGGCCGTCGCAGCCGCCGCCCGCCAGTGCTGCCGGATCGCGATAGAGTTGAGCCCGCGAAATCTCATTAGACTCCCGCCGCGGCAGCCGCAGCCTCAGCCTCAGCCGCCAAGGAGTGCGGAAATCGAATTTTCATTATTTGTAAACATTAGAATTTGGACTCGGCCCAGCCGCGGCCTCGCGCCAGGGCCAGTTCCAGACAGTGTCAGTGTCAGTGCAGCCGGCCGAGCTCCGAGTCCAGCTCCGAGCCCAGTGAACTCCGCAGGGGTGCGCGCGAGAACCCACCGAGGCCCCGGCCGAACGACCGGACCCCGACCCCGACCTGATCGCACCTGAGTCCCACCGGCCTGACCTTGGGCAGGCGCCGGATCCCGATTTCGAGTTCGACTTCGATCCCTCGAGCGTCGTCTTCGCGGCCCGCCAGCTGTCGTCGTCGCTGTCGCCGTCCCCGCCGCCGCCGCCGCCGTCGCCAGGGTCGTGGCCGTGGTCGTCGGGAGGCGCCCCGATTGAGAGCGCGATCGACCTGTTCAAGACGTACATCGACTCGCGCTTCTACGCCGGCCACAAATTGGAGTTCAAACAACAGAGTTGTGCCGGCGGCCCTGTGACCGGTGGTGGAGTCGTCGGCAATTCCCACAGCCATCAGCACCTCGCGCCCCATCAGACGCACCTGCACCACTCGGCGGCCTTGCACTCCTCCCACGCCCACGCACACCCACACGCCCACGCTCACGCCCACTCTAACGCCCACGCCCACGCCCACCCGCACTCACACACACACGCCCTCGCCCACTCGCATCCGCACTTCGCCTCGCACTCGCTGTCCCACGCGGTCCACTCGCAGGCCCAGACCCAGGCCCAGGTCCAGGCCGCCCAGCAGACGCTCCAGCAGCAGCAGCAGCCGCAGCAGCAGCAGCAGCAGCCGTCGGCCGGCCCGCCGTCGTCGTCGCAGCTCCCGGCGGCCCCGCAGCTCCACACGCCGACCTCCGCCGGCGGCCACACGGCCAGCAACGGCAGCACCTCCGGCAGCGTCGGCAGCGCCCCCGGCTCCGCATCCGGCTCGGTCTCGGGCTCGGGCTCCGTCTCCGGGTCGCTCGTCGTCGGCAACGGACCCACGTCGTCCGGCAACGCAGTCGCCGCCGCCGCCCCCACCGTCGCCGTCGCCGTCGGCTCAGGAGCGACAGCAGGCGCCGGACCGGGAACAGGAACCGGTACAGGATCAGGAGCAGGCACCGGACCCGGGCCAGCGTCCGGCGGCCCCGTCGCCCCGTCCAGTCTCGGGTTGAGCCCCCAGTCGAGCGCCGACTCGCAGCAGTTCAACATCTTCCCGGCGATATTCAGCCGGCAGCTGAACTTCTCAGCGGGCGCCTGTGGGCAAGGGAAGCTCAGCATGGACGAGCTGCGTCCAAACCTGGTCGGCGGGCTGCTGGGCCTGCAGCAGGGCCTGCTCGAGGACCACGCGATCTCGCACGGCAACCTGCAGCACGGCGGCGGCGGCTCGAACCAGGACACCAAGTTCATGTCCTTCCAGGACAACCGGCTGATGGGCATCGCCGGCGGGCACGAGAACCGGCTGCTCGGGCTGGCGTCCTCCGTCCAGGACACGCGCTCGCCGATCGGGTCGCTCGACAAGGGCTCGCTCGGCCACCAGCGGAAGTGCAGCAGCACGCCCGAGGACTTCAGCTCGCTGTACTCGGGCCTGCCGACGCCCGGCATGGACTCCTCCTCCCACCACCACACGCCCGCTCACACGCCCCCGACGCGGCTCTCCGACCACACGATATCCGGTAATTGATTCACCTCCTTCCCTCCCTCACGCTCTCTATCGTCGCTCGATCTCGTCTTTCTCTGCCCACTTCCGAGGGTCAATCCTTTAATCCTCCCCGGCTCCGGCTCCGGCTCCGACTCCCGCTCCTCGGCTCGTCCTCACCCCTTCAGGCCGCTCCCAAGTGACCAACTGCCGCACTAAGCCCTCGATTGAACAATTGCTAATAGGGCTCAGCAGCAGCAGCAGCAGGATCAGGACGACGGTGAGGACGAGCACGAGGGTGAGGCTGACGTCTTTGTTGTGGTCCGGGTATGGCCGGGCACGCGTGCCAGGGATTAGTGGATGACCTTCGTCGCCTCGCCGCCACTTCATTTGGCGGATTAGGCCATGCCGATGGTCGTCACTTCCTTCCTCCTCCTCCTCCTCCACCTCGATCGGCCTGGTATCAGCGCCATTGACCACTGGCATTCCATTGTCTTCCGCCACCGCCTTGGACAACTGGCCCAGAGGGATCGCGTAGAGCTGAATCGCAGCCTCCACTCCCACCCTTGGCAGATGCATTGGATCAATGCACGAGGTGTAGCCAGGAATTCGCTGTCATTAGAAGGGATTTGCTTCCGAAAGGGTTTCAGGTATTCAGTGAAAGCAGAGGTATTTTCTGGATTGGCCACGAAATCCAATTGGCGATGGCAATTAGTTGAAATATCAATGCAATCAAAGTCGCCCCTGGGATCCAGGTTCCATTTCTAGATCGGAGTCTAGACCTGAACTTCCTTCTCGCAGACTTTATTCGAAAATTTCTTAGCAATGGAACAGGAGTCGGAGTAGAAAATTATGATCGATTTATAGAACTTATACCAGGATGATAGTCGTTTGGATTTATTCAGAGAACAGATAGCTTTGCAGTGCTTTGTGTTGTAAGAGCGATGCTTAAATGATAGAAATATAAGAATCACATCCAATTAATTAGGAACTCTAAATCATCGACCTTTTAGAATTCCGTAGACTTTTTATCTTCCCATAGACTTTAAAACCATCTATCGACATTTCGCCTTCTTTCGACTTTTCAACGTTCCATCGAATTTTTCGCCTTCCATGGATTTTTGAGCCTTTCGTAGACTTCTTCGCCATTCACCGACTTTTTTGCCTTCTGTTCACTTTTTAGCCTTCCATGGACTTTGTAGTCTCTCATCAACTTTTTAGCCTTTCGTAGACGCCTTGAATGGACTTTTCAGCCTTCTATCGACTTTTAAGTCTCCCGTCGACCACAATAGACTTGAGGAGCAATTGTTTGTTTTCTGTGAAATACGTACTGGGCTTTGTTTCGGTCCTCAAAATTTCTCTAGCGATGACGGATTTTAAAGATTTTTCATTTCCATCATACACTCAAACTGATAGATATTCAAGTTATATAAAGATGCTTCCTCGTTCTTAGATTTGGTCAACGACAGACAGAATGAAGGATATGTTAATCATGCCACTTTTTTACATCCTGTTGGTCAATACTTGTTAGGTATGTATGAGTGTGTGCGTGTGTTTATGTGTTTGTGTATGTGTGTGCTCGAGTTGTGGACAGATTGTATAAAGCTTTGAATGTGTATTTTTTGTAACTCCTATCAAGAAATTGGGCACAAGAACATGTGAATTATTTTAAATATTTTGGTCAAAAGTTTGTCCCCTGTCCGTCTGTCCTTCTGTCCATCTCTCCATCTGTCTTTTGTAGGAATGAAAAAATGGGATAGAAATTGTTTAAATATAAAAGCTCACAAAATGCCATAGATAGTTGTAGACGAATTTTTGTTCAATGACAATCCCCATATTTCGAATTCCAAGTCCTCAGAGTCATTTCGATCTCGAACATTCACTGAAAACAATTCAGGAGCGTTTCGAGTTCTCAAAGTCCTCAGACGACGGAGCTCGCGAGCGGCCCACCGGAAGTCGAGCTGCCGGAAACGCTGGGCCATGGTGGTGGCTGGGTGCATTGGGGTTGGTTCGGGGCTCCAAGCGGAGAACGAGAGGTTCGTGTGGCATCCTTAATCGTACCGGAATCGTCCCTGAACCGGCCCCTGATCCCCGCAAGTGCCCGAAGTAGTTAAACGCCGGCTTAGAGGAGGCCAAGCGACCCATTGGCCAGGTCGTGGTGGCTCCAGGTGGCGCGCTGACTAGTCCAAGGTTATGGGCCGCATAAATATCGGAGATGAATTTCAACGCGCTGAGATCGTACCTCGATTAATGTGGAATTTCCATAAATTATCCCACATTGCATATTCATGCGACGGCGCCTTCCCGAGGCCCGGACGCACCTTCGACCGGTGCCCGTGGACCAACCAGCCAACGAACGTCCCTCCACCGCCAACAACACCGACCAGGACGGAAGGGGAAAAAGAAAATGGTGGCGCCAGGTCGTCGGACGGAGGACACAGACGGAGTCGCCGAATCGGTGACGTCGCCCGTCTTGTGGCCGCAGCTCGGTAAAACTAATTATTCATAATTTTAGGGTCAACAGTTGACGGGCGCTAAACGTTGCCTGCATAATAAGTGACGTCAGCGGGAGCGAGAGACAGAAACATAAACACAGAGAGGGAGAGAGAGAGAGAGTGAACGAGGGAGGTCAGAGAGAGATAGTGAGAGAGAGAGGGGAGATGCGTGTGAAACTAATTCTCTAAATTCTCTAAATGCTGGTGAACTATTCGGACGATTAAAGTCAATGGCGGGCGGTTTCGATTCGAGTCTTCGTGGGTCGATGTCCGGATCTGGGGGCAGGGATTTTGGGCTGGGACCTGGGACCTGGGCCCTGAGCCCTCCTGAGCCCTCTCCGAATCGTTTGCCTCGTTCTCGGTTTGAATGAATTTGCGATCTGCAACCCAAGTATTTGCACTGAGTTCACTTTGTTTCTATTCGATGTTTCTTTTGTTTTTTGTTTCTTCCTCTCGCCGACAGCGGAAGGCGCTTTTAAGAAGCTGAAACCGGAGCCGAACAGCGGCCTCTCGACGGTTTCCGGTGGCGTCACCTCGCCCGGAAGTGGATTATCTTCTTTAAGTCAACACGCCGGCCACACTCCGACCACGGCTTCCTGCCCGACGCCAGCGAGGCGAAGGCACCGGACGACGTTCACACAGGTTCGTTTAACACTTTCACTCCGCCTCCCCCTGTCCCACAGCCTCCGCCAGCGACGGACCGGTGCAGACACTGAGAGGTGTTGGCTCCACAGACTTCGGACATAATTTAATTGCCGAAAATGTGGAGCGAAAAAGCGCCAGCGAGTCCGGGTGCCCGGAGTCCGAAGTCTGGAGTCTGGGAGCCGGCATTTGAATTAATTGGAGGCCGCCTTCCGTCTGCGAGGATCCGACGTCACGAGGAGTCGGCGGACGGGACTCGAAAGGACTTGAATCGGACTGGCCTTCGGGTGGGAGGTCGCCACGGGATTGAGGAAAACCTTCCGTAACTCAGACGCACTGGTTCGACTCCCCTCAAGTGGACTATTTTTGACGAAACGTCCTTTTTGGTCCTGTCGTCGGCTCTAGAAACTGATACAAAATCTGTATTTCGAAAGACATTTAATGAATTCTAAGAAATCTCGACTCGTCTCGATTTCCCTGAGAAATCGGTCGATCAGACGATGACGAACGATGGCAGTGACCCGGACAGCTATGCGGGGCGTAGATCGATAGGGGCGACCCCAGCCCCTCCAAGACCTCGTGGGTCTTCAAGAGATCGTCTCATTAATGATCGTCTCCCCTTCGTTGCAGGAACAACTGGCCGAGCTGGAGGCGGCGTTCGCCAAGTCCCACTACCCCGACATCTACTGCAGGGAGGAGCTGGCCCGGACGACGAAGCTGAACGAGGCGCGAATACAAGTGAGTTCCGCAGACCCAGGTCCCGGCAGCTCCGGTTCGAATCGCGAGCACTTGCGCCGCCCGGCCCATTAGGGAAGGCCTCGTGATTACCGCCTACTGATTACCGATCAGGACGCGATTACCGTGCGATTACTTCCAGCCAATGAGTCGCGCTGGGTGTCGCCTTTAAGTGCATGTGTCGCCCGGCCCGAACAAAGCACCAGAACCACCATCAGTCGTCACCCTCTCCACCCCACCCCACCCCACTCCATTTCAAACCACTCACCCCGCAACCCTCCCCGGCCCTGCTCGGCCGGCTCCGTTCGGGTCGCTCTCAAAAGCCCCGCAGCGGTAATTAATTTATAGTTTTATCATGATGATGTGATGACTGACTGAGCCGATATATACTTGTCGGCATTGTTGTTATAGCCGTTGTTGTTGTGCTGGTGGTGGTGGTGGTGCTCTGTTTGTTGTTGTTGTCGCCGTCGGTGTTGATGGTGATGGTGCATTTAGTTGTTCATGTTTGGTTTTCGCGGTGTACGGTTACAAGAGACACCACGACACCGAGCAGGGATCAGGGCCGTGGCCGAGAGTGAGAGCGAGGGCGAGGGCGAGGGCGAGTGCGAGGCGCCCTCGGTGGCGACAAGTGAGCGGCATCAAGGCGGCGGATTACGAGCGGCGAGGAACAGATGTGGACGGGTGGGACGGGCGCGTGGTCGAGTTTCAGGGACGGCGCGAAATTTGTGAACATTTGTCGGGAAATATGGTTCGGGTCGGCCCTGATGGGCGCCCGATGACGAGGTCTCAGTCTGTCTCGGCTGCCCCGGCTCTCGTCGGCTTCGGGCGTATCGAGTGTTTGCGATCGCCCGGCGTCATCGCAGGCAGCTCGCATTTCGGTAGATGAGGCGGCGCAGATAAAAAGCCGGCCGGACCTCGATCTGCATCTGCATCTAGATCTAGATCCAGTTCTGGCCCCGTCCCGTCTGTCCATCCGGCGTGCGACAGGTGGCCGGCTGTTGGGAGCGCAACTCGTTCGTCCCAGCGGACCTCGATCGCTCCCGACGACCAACTCGTGCCACAGAGCCAGACGACGTCCTCGTCGACCATTTGCATATCCGGCTGCAGCCCGCTCTCCCCGTGATCTCTGTGCGATTTCTGTTCAAAGGACATCTCAATTAGGGATGAGCCGGAACCACTGACGAACCCGGATCAGAGAGAGAGAGAGAGAGATATGTCCATGTCCCTTGGCGACGGTCGCCCACTCCGAGGGGCTTCAGAAGTGGGAAAACTGGGGGAAGGAATTCGGAGGGCTTCGGGGGCCTCGAACCTGATGCCTCGGAAGCAAGAAGGAAGGATTTCACTCAAATCGAGATTCTGTAATGGACTATCTCTCTCACTCTCTCGCTCCCCCCGAACAGTTTAAGCCGATTTCGGCCGCGTTCTTCGGGCGAGTACCGGGCCGTAAGGACCTTTGTGTCGTCGCCCATTAGCGCCGGTCGTCGGCCCTCAAATCCCGAGGTCCCTCTATTAGCAGGCAGGCAGGCCGGCAGATGATATTCGTCGCACTCAGTCACGTCTAATTAGCCGACGTGTGGGGTCATGCGACATTAGTTTCCGGTTCCGGGTGTCGGGATTGGGGTCGTGGCCGGGCCCGAGGGAATCGCACTAAATCGACCAGAGGCAGAGGTCTTTTGGACAACAATCTCATTAGCGTCAGCACCTCGACAGTCCGTGAGTCCTTGACTCACGCCCAGGAGTCGACGAGGTGAGGTGGCCCGGACCCGTGGCTGCCACCTCTCGCCACCTCGGCTGCAGCTGGGCGAAGGCGGGAGCGAGTGTTTTAAATGCTTGATCCACTTAATTATTTCGGCATTAATTTTCGATAAACGCGCTCGGTGCTCGGTGCTTCCTCTTAAAGTCCGCGCCAGACGGCGCGAGCGGAATCAAAGGAACGGAAACGGCTTTCCTTCTGCTCCCTGCCTTCGGAGACGGACGCTGGTGTATTTCTGTGTTTGTTCAGGGAACTCCCTCGCTCTCGCTCCCTCTCCCTCGCGCTCGGTGTGTGTGTGCGCGCCATCAAATGGATCCTTAATTGAGTTACTCCGCCCACATGCCCAGACCAGCCCAGCCCAGCCCAGCTCGGGATACACACTTCAGTCGGTCGCTCGGTCGGCCGCCCTCGTCCGCCACCCACTCAAAAGTCACAGCCACCCCTATCGACCGCTGCACGATGGCTGCCATCGTCGTCGTTGTCGTCGCCGTCGCCATCGCCATCAGCGTCGTGGGCTCGTTGACGGCACCCTCATCAGAGTCGTTGCGAAGTCATCTCATGGTTAACAACATGATCAGAATTACATCTACACAAAATCAGCCGAGCAGCCAACCAAACAGAACCGTCATTAAGGACGAGCTGCTCGCTCGCCATCCACCCCGGCGGCCCGACCGCCCGACCGCCCGTCCGTCGACCATCGACCCGCCCCCTTCTGGTGGCTCTTCGTCCTACTGTCGTTGTTGTTGTTGTTCCCCTCAAGAATGCAGCACTCGCCAGCTCCAGCTCGCGTCCGCCCCTCGCCGCGAACAACAACATCGCAACAGACAAAGATAATAACGATAAAATAAATAAAGAACGAATTCTTGTCCTCGCGCCGCCCTCGGCCCCTCCCCCTCCAGCTCTTCCTACGCCATCGTCCTCGCAGCGCTCTCTCCTTGGATGTCTGCGCCTGCAGCCCGGTTGCCGGCGAGCTGAGGGAAATGACGGAAATTTTACAGAACCCCATTTTGTATTTATTTCGTTGTGTATTCCTCGTCTTCGCCATCGCCATCGCCATCGCCTTCGTCTTCCTCCATCCCCTCTCTGTAGCTCTCGCTGCTTTCCTTCCTTTCGCTTCGTTTCCGTTCCGCGCCCAGGTTCGGTCCTTAAAAAATACTTAGAGCCGGAGACCCCGTCATGCCTCGCACCGTCCCCCCCCCCCCCCCCCTCGACGACGTCGTCTTCCACCTCGAGCATCCTGGCTCGCAACTTAAGATTTTTCCATCCGCTCCGCAGCCGCCTTTAATGTCGTCTAAGAGCTTCTCCTCCATCTTATTTTCAATTTCAATTTTGTTGCCTTTTTCGTTACTCCTCCGCCTCCGCCTCCGCCTCCGCCCCCTCCCACCTTCCTGCGTCGTCTCCACTTCCTTCGCCGGCAACATTTTTCCTTCCTTCTGATAAATTTATAAAGTGAAATTATCGTGCAGAGACAGAGTGGGCGATAGAGAGAGAGAGAGAGAAAGAGAGATAGATAGATAGATGGAGCTATGGCGATGGGGGGTTTCACGTGAACTTCGAGCACAAGCATCCAACGTTCGATAGGGATCTGGAACTGTGCGACGGGCGGGAGCGGGTGGAAGTTTTGGCACTTTGGCCACAAGCGCAGCATTAGCGACATTAGGCGGCACCCCTCGGTGGCGAAGGCGTGGCACAAGGCGGCAGCAGCTGGTTCGAGCGCCCAGGACAGCCAGCCAGCCAGATTCTCACGGCGTCCACTCGTTTGTTTCAGGTTTGGTTCCAGAACCGTCGTGCCAAGTACCGGAAGCAGGAGAAGCAACTACAAAAAGCGTTAGCGCCATCTGTGATCCCGTCGTGCAATGGAATGATGAGAAACATCCAGGGCTACAGCGTCTCGCGCGGCTACCAGCCGTATCCGCACCACAACTCGATCAACCGCTACCCCCAGGTACGGCCCGCGGAGCTCGCAGCCCCAGGCTTTTGCACCACTAACGTCCACTCCTTGCAGGATCTCTTCCAAATGGGCGCCTCGTCGTATCCGGGCATGACGCAGCCGTTCTCCATGACCCACGGCACGAACATGGGTTCCGTGGGCGTTCGCCAGGACTCAATGGGTAAGTCATCATGGGCCATCGGCGACCTGGCCGGGTGGGCGGCGGACGCACGGACAAACGCACTCAGTTGGGGCTGAGTTGGGGACCTGGGGAACGGAGCGAATGCGAACGGTTCCACTGGAGCTCCAATCGGACTCGCCGGAAATTGCACACCGCCTTCCGTGTCTTCCATATGAATTTCCGCTGCCCAAGAAAACCATCTGCGAGCGGAATTTCTTGAGGAAATCTTCTTAAGATGCAGCACGCTCCCAAATTGTGCCGGCATCAGGGGGCGACGTCGAGGGCCGGGTGGAGAGGCTGGTGGACATCTTCACGCTTGGGCAGCTCGGCGCTCTGGTCTCTGATGGCCTCGGAGGCGAGTGGACATGGCAAAAGGAATGGCAGCAAAAGCCGGTCCAGGCTTCCAGGAAATGACTTGAATGGCGGGCATTCGGCCCAGCGCGTCGGGTGATGGGACCGTAGGGGGAAGGGGGTCGCAATTACTCCAAGGATGTGCGATCATTAGGCAGTAAGGCCGAGATTAGAATAAGATTGGAATACAGTATTATGGCTGTTAGCCGTCAAGGCAGGGACGAAGCGGCGGGAGGAAGGGTTGGCGACAGTTGACTTGGGCGACTCCACACATTGGCAATTGATAGTAATGACTGTTTCTTCCACCATCCCAGGAATGTCGCCGGAGGACGAGTGGTACAACAAGAGTCTGTCAGCCCTGCGCATGAACAGCTCGCACCATCCAAACCTGTCCGCGCCAATGCTGCAGTACCAGACATAATCAAAGACCTTTGACGACTTCTTTTAAAGCCACCATGTCAAGCGGAAGCGGTCGCGACGGCGGACCCAACACGAGTTGATATGATAACTTTAAAAGAGCGTCGTCAAGCACGACCACCACAAATAGATGGCGATTACGTACGCGGGCCCCCAGATCCCGAGCACGAGCTCAACTACTTGGAGCGAGCCCTTGCGGAGACGTTGGAGCCCTTAGTAGGGAGCGATCAGCGAGGAGGTTGTAAATTATTGGGCAATGTCGAGGTCTGCACCAGGCACCAGTCGGGAATTGGCAAAATGTCTGAGGAAGGGAGGGGTGGGAGGGGAAAAATATTTTGTAAATATTTCCATTGTAGGCAAATAAGCATATTGTAGGACTATTGAATTCCTAAGTCTAGCATTCGTACATAAGTTAGAAGAGAATTAAGAAACTATTCTAGAGCTACAGAAATTTAAATGAAGGAAGAAAAAACCAAAAACAAACAATTTACAATTGTATCAACGTAAAGCATTTTACTCTAAACTTCAAGTTCTCTTATCGTTAGAATTAATCGCTCCTCGATGTAAGCTATCTTCTCCATCTACACGTAAAAAAAGAGTTTTCGTATTGAATTGTGTCATGACCCCCGCAGCATTCCCTAGCCATAGCCCCAAATACAATGTACATTTTCATAAACTCTGTTCAAAGATAGAAAAATAATTACACACTTGCATTCAAAGTTCCTCATGCCATGAATTGCTTCCGCGATTCCGCCCCCGTTATCATTATTACAATACCTTCGAGTTGAATTCATCCTTTGGTACCCTTTTGGATAATCGCTATGTAAGGGAATGCAGTCGAAATGTTTACAACTAACTGTAAGGGAAAATAAACTAAATTTTAGTCTAGTCATAAATATGTAAAAGAAATGCAAAAAATGCATTTATTCAATATGTGTTGTATAATAAAGATTTAAATTTAAATGATAAAGCAGATGCATTTTTATTCAAAAAATTCAAATTTACACACTTGTGCTACTATTATAGAAAATTGGTTCATGGTTTCATTCTCTAATTTATTATACACCAATGAAATAGACCTACAGATTTATTCCGAATTCTCAATTTGTGATCTCGTAACCTCATGGAAGTCAACCAGGCAGACGTAGAAGCCACAAACCTCTATGCTGATGTGTTTAAATAGAATATATAATATATAAAATAATAAATTACAAACAATTTAAATTATTGTACATATTCCATACAGTTTATGAGTAGTTTCTGGTATTTCTACATTCTGATAGCATATAAATGAAGAAAGAAAATCTCGTTTGTTTTTGAATGGCAGCACGTTACCATTTTTTAATTATATTTATACATATATATTCCATACACATACACTGGCATGTGCAAAAGTTTAATTTATAATACAATGTTCTTTAACTTCTAAGTCGGTAGTTTCTTGTTCTCAGAGAATCCAACGCCAGTGAACGATGAGTCATAAAATGTTGAACACAATCCAAATACAGTTAATATATGATGTTAAGTATATTTATATAATTACATTACGATTGTAGGTTTTGTAGTAAAAATTATATAGACAACACACACTATTATACACTAGGTTGACAGATTTATTGCTATTGTAACATAATCTAGAATTGACAGAAATAAGTGAATAAAGTATAGTATAAAAAAACAAAAAAAAAAAAAAAATAAAATAAAAAGAAAAATAAAAGCAAACGATAAGAACTCAATACAATTTACCTCCTCCTCGTACCGATGATACGAGAGAGGGAGATGTGTACAATTGCTAAGTAGCACTTAATCTATTAAAAAGCACAACGTGGTTAAAAATATCGTATGTACGATTAGACGATGAAAAAACTATTTATTATCTTCCATTGTCGATGGAGCCATATTCAAAGTATTCTTTACCGAAGGCGACAAACATGCCTCAAACGTTTTTAAATATAATTTTTTATTTATGCTTTTGTTTAAAAGTTCTAGATTTAGATCGTCAAAATCAAGTCATCAAATCTCACACCTAAGCTAAGCTAAGCTATAGTACGTTAGTTAGTTAACGAGTCGAAAATGTTTGGAATTTTTATGCTAGTCCAAATGGTTTTTATTTCTATGCAGATCCACTGCCTAAAAATACACATAAAATTGCATTCGACAATGAACTAATATTAAATTAAATACATTTTGTGTTTCTGACGGATTTACAAATGCTAACAATCATTAAATAAAATATAATATATTTTCCAATGTTCCGTGCGCGAAATTCTGAGCACGAACGGCGAATTATGTGAAAGCAAATGGCCAACGCGTATTGTATTGCGAAATGTTATTACAATTTCAGTAAAATATTTGAGTGTTCTAGCGTTTCAAGCGCTATACATAAGTTTATTAGTCATAGGCCTGAGTTATCCTAAAAACGTGGGTCTTAGGAAGACCCATCGAGTGACTGATAACTAAATACAAGTCATTTTCTACGTCCGTAACCAGTCAAATAAGAATGTATTTGATATTCTACATATTTACCCCCGCCTAGTATATAATTATTAATTGTAATCGATGGATGAGTGAATAATTTTACACAACACTAGCCTTTGGCAACTCCTGATTGACACTTAGAGCCAGCTTCTTGGCTGGTGGAGTGTCCGCTTGATCAGCATCCAAATCAATCTGAAGAATATAAAAGTAGGCACATTAACTCAACTGAGAATATATATTAAACTAGACTATGTACTAACCTCCATGATAACATTGTCCTTCTGTATGGAACTGTTTGATTTGGCTTCGTCGGTAAATTTTGAGGCTGTTGTCTCACTCGATGTAGTGTTGTCCGATTCGTCAATTATAGTCGCCGACTCCTTGTCTTTCTTTTTTTGTTCCTCCTTTTGGCTCGTCGAAGACTCTGTGGAAGCAGCTGCCGATTCCTTTTCTGCCTCGTGCTCCTTGAGCACCTGATCTAAGTTGTAGCGCCGGCGGTAGTTAACGTAGAATGTGCGCACATGTGCTTCAGTTTTGGTGCCTAATGTCTCTGCAATTGTCTGATTTCATGGATTTCAAATATAGATTAGTATGATAAAACATCATGCATGTATGTGTGGGAATTACTTGAAAATCCTTTCCGTATTTCCGTACGCCCTGGACGGCAAGTAAGAGTTCATCGTTCGACCACCGCGAATTAATTCGGTTGGTATTCTCAGATGGGCGAATGTCTTCTAAGCTCTCTGAATTTTTTCGTTTTAGCGAAGAGATATTTTGTTTGTTCAGTTGTACCTAAAACGACAGATTATATTACGTTTAGATTTACTCTCAGATATGTGGCCAGAGGAAGTGTGCAAAAAATCCTATCCTTAGTCTACTTCTATTTTTAGAATATAAAACATAACGCTTTGACCATTGAATTTAACTACCTTTAATCTAATTATTTGCAAATGAAATAATATTAATTATTATGGACTTTTAAATGTTCGAAATAGCTCTATAAAATATAGAGTAGTTATTGTAAAAATTGTAGAATATTGTTAGATGTTATTAACGTATATCAGTAACGAGCCCAAGGACAACTTATATCTAAACTGAAATAACTATGACGATAATGGGTGCACAAATACATAGTAAAATGAATAAAACTAAATGGAAGAATGGAGCCAAATTCGTTAAAATAAAATAATAATAAAGCAAACATAAATAAATAAAATAAAAGAATAAATAAATATGGAAGTCGTTTCTTACTTGGCTCAACAACGAAACAATCTCTCTGTCGGTATTAGCGAGCAGTTCGTCTTGATTGTCATTAGCGCTGGCAAGTGCAACGATATCGTCATGATTGATATACATGCCACGTGGCGGTTTGCGCTTGTGCCTCTCGGCATTGCGATCGCGAGATCTTTTGCCAAAGTAAGGACCGGAGGTGGGCCGCTTGTTGCCAGTGCGTCTAAATACAAACGAGATTGGATTAGTTAGCGAGACAGATCTGCAGCACGCAGCTACGCACTGGACACCACATCTACCACATGGAACACTCGTACTCATGGATATACATGGGCCCCAGTGGCGCGCCCACGTACGGAAAAGTATCTTTGATCATCATCATAACAAGTACCTCCAATGATGGTGGCAACTGGTGCACAACTTTCCATGTGGCGAGGCGTTCAGAATGTGACAAGCAACGCCGCAATTCGTGCAACAGCCGCCATTCCCAGCCGCATGGCCAGAACCAATGCCGTTTGAGGGCGTGTTGCGGCCCCCAGTAACCGAGGAATCAATGTTCGAATTTGAATGACTGTTTGCAAAGTTTGAATTGGGAGGCGTTTGCGTGTGGTGACGCTTGTAGGCGCAAGTGTTTGCATTTGAGGCTGAGGCGGTGCTCTCTGTGTTATCTAGATCGGCACCCCCAGCTGAGGCGGCATCATTTGATTTGCTATGCTTGCTCAACGGATCCCGATCCCCTAATTTTGAATTCGACTCTTGCAAGCCAGAAGAAGAGGCCAATGCTTGATCCTAAAGGCCAATTTAAGAGAGAGAAAAAGAAAGAACGAATTACGAGAGTAGTACGAAATAGGCAATTTTGTAATTTTAAAACAAACAAACAAAAAAGAAACAATTTCTAATTCAACTTTTAATTTTGTTTTAGGGAAATCAGAGAGGATAATCAAACAAAATATGCATGTGTATAAAGAGATTGGTTTAGCATTTGAGACTTTTAGAGGTGAAGTCTCATGCTAAGCGGTTTTTATTTGCCGGACTTCGTATTTGGCACTAGGTTTGTTGAGTGTTAATTTGAACTGTATCAAAGAAATCGATCGAATCTCAAAAATCGAGTAAAATTCAGCAAGTAACAAACGTTGTATTCTATCATGAACAAACGAGATTTATACATTTAATGTGATGCGAAATGCAGATGAAGATCGGTGCAGTTTTAAATAGATTCGTAAACACACCGCTGATTACACGATGATTTAAATTGTGCGTAAGTTTGATGAACGATGAAGAGGCTTAGATATTGTATGTATTTCAAAGCAATTTCGAGAGATTTATATTAATGCAAAAACAAACACATGAATTTTGTTTAATCTTCTCACAGACAAAACATTAATTTTATTAATTTTAAATTAAAATATATAAACAGTCTTTTTTTAGTATAAATGCTTAGCCTAAAATTTTCCTAAATATTTTTTCAGTTAATTTAAAATTGTACGTATGTATCTTTATATACACGAGATATACATAATCTTGGAAAAGCTAACCATTAAAATTAACATGATGTGAGGGTTCGGTTGTGTATGTGTGTGTGCAATATATTACCGAAGTATTCACTAAATACATAAATTAAAAAAAAAAAAATTAAATGAAAACTTTAATTTACTAAAATTTAAGCAAATGAACGAAACTATACTTTGAACAAGGAGCTAGGGGGCTAGAGACGAGACTATAACTAATTAATAATTACCTTGTCGTCATTATCGGACTCTTCATTGCTTCCGTTCTCACTACCGTTCTCGGAGCCCTCTTTGCTAGCTTTGGCTTTCTCTTGTCGATCCATCACACTTTGGCGATGGCGCGTCTTCTTCCAGGAATAATAGTATTTCACCAAACTAGCAATCGACTTGTCAGGCAGCTGTAAAATAATCAAGGTGTTAATAATATTTATTATTTTCGTTTATCTAAAGTGATGATTACATACCATTTGTCGAATGCGATGAAAACTTTTGCCGTGGAATTGGAAAGCCTGTTCGAAGAGAACTTTATCTTCAACTGTCCACTCGTCAGGAAACGGTGTGAAATTTGCTAAATCCATAACGGCGCGTTCCAAATCGTGTTTGTGCCAGAACAACATACCTAACGCTTGCTCGCCGTTGTAACCGTATTTCTCCTTCGCCACGGATATATATTCCTCCACTGTAAACATTAATGGAATCCGTCACAGAATAAGTTGCAAATAAGACAAATTCTTCGATAAATTTAGTTTACTTAAAATTAAATAATATATTGCAAATAAACTCCTATTTGTCGTCTTTGCCATGATTACAAGACTCATTATAAGTATCCTCTTCAAAATAGGATTACGTTTCCATGCTTGATATGACCATTCGTCAATTGAGAAAATCCATATGGAAACCACTCACATAAACATATACTATCGAACTCAACTTTATTATTAATAATACATTACTAAGTCAGGATAACAAAAATATTTAAAACTACCGTTGAATATCATGGTAAAAGCTACGAATCTGTCCTGCATTATATTAAATGTTGGGTTAACCAACAACTCGTTTAATATACACGCATTTATACTTTTCTCGTTCCGGTGGTACAGGTAAGTCATTGGAAAGAATAAGGAGTGTTTATTCATTGGATGAGTCATCGATTATCTCTGGTCATGAGAGACATGGATCACGGAAGAAATAAACTTATTGCATAACTATTATAAAACTCACGCTTTGTGTCTGGGATTTCCTTCGTTGGCGACCAGACCAGCAGCGCCCGATCATTGAGAATCTCTGGCTTGCGTTCGGGCTCCGGAACAAGTGGCGGACAAACCGCCTGATAGTCGCGTCCAACGCGAATTTTCTCTGCAATGAAAATGGAATAGGTTGAGTGAGTAAAATCCCTGACTACACTGAAAGGTAAACTCACCTTCGTATTCACTCTGTTTGGCTTTAGATTTTCCATTGCGCTTGATGGCTGTCAGAGATAAAAGTGGAGAATGGTCATGAAAAATCTTGGAAAACATATGTTGGCCACTTACAGTTGTCGTCGTCGGAGCTGGTCTCTGGAGTGCCTGTGCCGCCAGCTGTGGCTGCCCCATGACCGTTGGGGCTCGGCCCTCGCGATCTGCGTCCGTTGCGTACAATTTCAGAGTTCCGCTCCGCCAAGACCATTTTCTCCCGAATCAGTTTAACTCGGCTTTGTTTCTCCAGCGTAGCTCTTTATTCAATTCTTTACACCAAAAACAAAAACTAAAATCGTCTGCTGCTTTAAGGACCGTTGATCGAAACTCCCTTGCTAAAATCGAAATGCAGCTCAACGACCGCGACGACAATGGAGCAGCAGCAAAAATCAAACTGAAATTGGCTTCAGTTGAATCGAAATAAAAATCCAACACTAATAGCGAAACGATTGAGCGTCCCTCAGCGCACTTGTGTACACACGACCGTAGATCGTAAATTTCACAAAGCAGCACAAGCAAAGGCAGCGGGATGAAAGGCGGAGCGCGACGACCTACGGGCAACTGTCATTCCGCACGTCGCTCGAAACGAAGTATGCGAATTTTTGAATTTTCACGAAAATGTCTCCTTTTCCGGAAATTTGAGTTCCTTGCGGAGAGCAGCAGGCGAGCCAAGAGCTGCAGCGATTTGACAGTTGATGTCGTGCTGCTTCGTGAGAATTGGACTCTTCGTCTCGTTGGCTCTCCAAAGCGACGAGATGGATTGGATTGATGCACTCGCTTCACCACCGATGGCCGCGAATGATACCGCCGCAAAATTCGACAAAATCGACTCCACTCACAACAGACTCTACTTTCGGCAGGACTACTTTCCGTGGACGCGCCGAAAGGACATCCAGCTAGAAGGATACGCACAGGCAGAGTGAGGCGATTTGGGATGTGTGCGAGCGCGTTTGTTGCTGTGTGCAGGTAATATTATCTCTCGAAAATTTTGTCAGCGGCGAGAGCCGTCGCTGAATTGCCAGCCACAGCGCACTCAGCACACGTCCGTAGACAGATATTTTGTAATCTTCTCTCGCAAGGGACACGATTGCGAAAACGATCTTGATCAATGAATCAAGGGGCCTATCATTTGGAGCCTATTGCGAATTAATCATGAATGGATGTTGGGAAAACTGGGTCTTCGTGTGAATCTCAACACATATTTGTGACACATTTTCAAATTTACGATATTACAAAGAGAGCAAAGAGGAGCGTTCGATAATTCAAGACATTGTTTCACGTATTCAGCGCTTCACTACGATGGTGATGTTCACTCCGCTTCTATGTTTTCATAACTTAACTCTCGTGAACAAAGAACTTACGTCAAATATATTAAACCAGTTCATTAAATCTCTGTGTTGAAAAAAAAAAACGTAATAAACCATAATTATGAAAACAAGTGATATGCAATACAGGAAAATTGAAAAAAATTTATTTATTCTGTAATAATTTATGATTATATAATGAATCATCAGATATATGTACTCTAGTTGTTATTCCTCAAATCTATTATGAGTGTTTTCGATATAAATTATAAGCTGATTGCGGAAAATTTACTTAATCAATGAGTATATTCTCTATTCAAGCTAATCGCTGAATACGCTCATCCAATGTCTTCGCTGAACGTACTCCTCTATGTCATATGTTCTCTGTCATTGTGATATGTCTTTTATATTTTCATTCGTAAATCTTCACCTGTGGATGAGTAAATCAGTGAAATTCGGTGGAACAAATAGCGGATTGTGAATTGACTCGAAAATTTATCGTACGTTCTCTACGAGGCCCTTGCGTGAAATCAAAAAATCGAATTAAATCGAAAACATCCCAAATGGCGACGCAGGCAGAGACTCAGGGTCTCCAGCAGAAGTCTAAGCGACCTTCAGGTACGTCGAATCCCATACAAAGACATTCGATAAATGAGTAATACTTTATTGATTATTTCGGAGTCGTGGAGACTCCAGTTCATGCGTAGCAAATAGTTCAAGCGCTTAAAAAGCACAATGATTATCTGTGCCATAGTCACGGACCCCAAATAGATAACATAACTGTGCGATAGTGGGTAATATACTGTTTGTGTGATGTCTCATTTCAGACTCTGCATTCAAGCAGCAGCGCCTCCCAGCATGGCAGCCCGTACTCACCGCTGGTACCGTTCTCCCAACATTCTTCATAATCGGAATCCTCTTCATTCCTGTGGGCATCGCTTTGCTATACTTCTCCGACGAAGTTAGCGAGATCATCATCGACTACACCGACTGTGTCATGGTCGGGCAGACCAACTTGACTTGTGCCCAGTTCCTTAAATCGACTAACAACGATACCTGCGACTGTAGAATCGACTTTACCCTCACGAAGAACTTTGAGGTGGGAATTAAAATTGATTTTTCTAAACATACTTAGGAAGCATATATAAATGCATACTTTTGTTTTAGGGTGATGTTTATATGTACTATGGCTTGAGTAATTACTATCAGAATCATCGTCGCTATGTTAAGTCACGCGATGATGATCAACTTTTGGGTCGCTTATCACCCACCCCTTCCACAGACTGCGTTCCATTTGCGTACACTGATGATCAAATGCCGATTGCGCCTTGTGGAGCCATTGCGAACTCTCTTTTTAATGGTATAAGTCACCAATTAAAGTAATCGCTGCACTAGTTATTAAACGTTTCATTCCAGATTCTTTGACGCTTAACTATGGTAATATTCCTGTGCCATTGCTAAATACCGGAATAGCATGGCCCTCAGACAAACAGATCAAATTCAGAAATCCCGAAGGCGATCTGGAAAGCATATTGAGTGGCCATTATGAGAAGCCTAAGTTCTGGAAAAAGCAACTTTGGGAGTTGGATCAAGAAAATCCCAGTAATAATGGATTCCAGGTGAGCACCAGGAGAAATGTTGATTTATATATCACATTTAATTGGATAATCACAAATCTGTAGAACGAGGATCTTATTGTTTGGATGCGGACAGCAGCCTTGCCGAGTTTCCGGAAGCTTTACCGTCGAGTCAATCACACAAACCCCATCTTTAGAAATGGGCTCAACAAGGGCGATTATACACTCAATATTAAATATCGTAAGATGACTTCCGCAAATGCAGTTTAGACAAAAAATCATTTTGCTTGCATTTTTAGAATATCCGGTATCTGCCTTTGACGGATCAAAAAAGATGATTTTATCGACGACATCGCTGCTGGGTGGTAAAAACCCTTTCCTTGGCATTGCCTACATCGTCGTTGGCGGTATTTGTCTGGTGTTGGGAATAGCACTACTCTTCATACATATTAAGTGTAGCAAAAGGTTCGTAAATGTACCAGCATCACGTCAGCCAGAAAGTGGGTTTTTGTTGAAATGAAATTATCGCGTTGCTGATGCTGACGCTCAATGCCTAACGAGACATTGGCTTCTGCTGTCGAGCGCTATAACAAAGATAAAATTACTCTACAAAGCCAACGGTTGCATTGGTCGGAGATTAGTGATTAACTCGTTTTTTCTCTGTTTACAGTACCACGGAAATGATAAATGTAAACCCACGGACCCCGTATTCCTAAGCAAACAGTAGCAGCCTCCACCATACCTATTCTCCTGGTAGCAATAGTCCAAAGAGCCAAACGCAAAGTGTCATTTGATATGCCGGCTGCGTCTGACATTTTCCTATTTATCTTTGTACCACACACTTCATCATTTGAGGAGCTGCATTCGCAATTTTATTTCCTCAAACGTTATGGTAGATAATGTTAATGTTTTTTAGTTTTCTAGTTGTCCTAATATTTATTGCTGATCAAAGTCACACTGTTTGCCTTTAAACGAAATGAAACAATACTATTAATAACTGAAATCAAAACTCAAATTTGAATCCTACTCAAATGGTACAAATTGGCACCACTTGCTTTCTAAATGGTTTGCATTCCCCATGAGACGAACACGTTGTATTTGGTAGTATTATTTATTAAGCACACACATCATTGTAAAAAGTGATCGTTTTAATAAAAAAAGAAAACACACACACCCAAGAGTTTTATCTCAATTTCCAACGTACGACTCGATTCCAGCATCAACGACCTCGGTTTTTGCAGTTATTTCCAAAAGTTCTAAAATTAAATAAATACTTGCAAAAATGTGAGCATGAAGAGTAAAAAGTAAAAGCACACTCCGTCGCAAGTCTCAGGAGGCCACTGACCGAACAGAGTAGTTCATTTCGAAGGATGCTAAGACGACAGAAGGAGATTCACAAAACGGCTCCGATTGGGACTCAGCAATTTGGGTCGCCGCCGCATGCATCTCAACATGAAATTTCGTAACACTTCATGGTATCGATTTCATGTTTACTACGCGCACTTTGAAGAGGACTTCCTTGTGGCGAAAAGGACAGCGTCTGTCGAAGGGCCATGCGAGGGGGTGGTGGTGGTTGGGAGGTTGGGGGAGGACATGCGCCCTGGCGCTTACGCTAGAGTCCTCGTGTTCCGCGTCGCATGTACAACGTAGACAGCGTAGACCTATTTATTGTTATTTTGATCGGAGGCAGGTATTCGTTCTGTTTTGGTATTTGATTCCGGCGAGAGAGGGTCGCAATCTCGGCCGTTCCCTCGAGGACGACGCTTAATCAAGTGCAAACAAAGTTAATTTACTTAAGGGACCAAAGTTTGCATGTGTTGTTGTTGCTGGAAGAGTAGGAGTAATTAAAATTACGGTGAATCGCGAAAAATTATTCCTTGAACAGCGCGTGGATTAAGTGAAAAATATTGTGCACTATTATATAATGTACTTATGTATGCACGTAGCCTTTCATGTATACATTGGAAATATAGTTTAAAAATCGCTGCATGTAGAGGAAGCATTGTCCGAGTATATAGAACAGGCCATAAATATGTATGGAAATAAGTTTGCGCCAATGTGTGTGTATGTGTGTGTGTGTGGATGCGTAGAATACACTTGCACGTGACCTAATAAACTTGTTTATGTGAAGGATGTCACGATTGCTCTAGTGATTATGTAAAACACACATTTACTTACAACCAAGACATCATATACAAGCACAACAACAATACCTAAAAGCACAACACCAACAATAACAATGAGGAAAATAATAATAATAAACAATAACAGGTCGCAGAACGTGGACGAACTTAATTAAAATAGAACTCCTCGATGTTTCCAGGGACTTCGGAGTCGCTTCGACAGGATTTCCGATCGAGTGGACCGCGATGGGCTCAAACTCATATCGGGACGCTTGAAAAACGTTTTTAATTGCTGGGGGCTGTTGTTGCCAACAAAGGGGCGCGGATTGGGGATGTCGACCCGAATTCCGAAACAAAAACATTGCACGGCCAGTGAGGAAAAAGAGACGACAGCTTGAAATGAAGACTTGGCAGCCCACAAACCTTAATCTCCGAATTCCGCAATCCGTCCGCAAATGAGTTCGAAAATACTAGAAATATTCTTACCCCCATACACTGGGGGAAGGCCTTTTGGGGATCATCTTAGCATCATCTTATTTACTTTATGAAGCATTTACTTAGGATAAGAAGTAAATCTCCGATCACTAGTTTTAATTCAATGTAAATGAATATATTTTCAATATTATTCTTTTTTTTTTTTAATTTAGGAAATGCATTTATACAAAAGAACCAAAGGCCACAATTAATGAAGGAATTTAATGAGAATATATGACATCGAATTTCCGATCTGCTGCAGACTCGAGTGGCTCACGGATTTGTGTCCAGATATTCCTGGACCTCGCTGCTCCGCCTGCGGCTCGCGCGATGCGGGCTCAGCGACAGACAGATTGTCCGCAGAACCCGAGCGAGGTTCTCCGAAGCGAGCGGTTCTTATCGTGGAATTCGAATGTCCGGCGAACAGTTCGCTGCGACGGCGATTATCTGGAAGGCGTGGCCGAGCGCGCCCGGCGATAAGCGCAGCCGGGGCGGGCGAGAACTCCTTTTAGAACCTTTTATCGCGAACCCGACGGCGTCTGCTGGACCCGACGCCGCGCTGAAATCGGTATTAAAGGAGCCGATTTCCTGAAGTATACTATAGTGTTCCGGCGTCCGTTCTTGCGCCAACATCGATCGGCCGGTCGCAGTGATTCATCCATTCGCTCACCTCACCCGGGACACTGGCCAGAGGTCAGCGGAGGGAGCCACAGGTCGGTCCATCATTTGGCAATCTAGCGTACTTGATTGTTAGCTGCCTAGTGAAGGGCTTCCTTGTGCTTCCGAGTCCACAAGCAGTGCCAGTGATTTACTATAAAGAGATTCAAATAATTCAGAAAACTCTTCGATCTTATCGTCATCCAAAGCTGCTGAAAGGATTCTACACTGATATTTAATTTTCGAGCCCGATATCAGTGTTTTTGGTTCTAAACATAATTTCGGTTCGAGTTTTATATCGTTTTTGTACTGTGTGTAATTATTAAAACTCTTGACTTTTTGTTGAAAATTTTTTATTGAAATATTTCCAATAAAAATATAATAAAATTTAAAAATATTGTACCCCTACATTTTTTCCAGGAAACCTTCTGACGTGCTTAAATAATATAGAAAATAGCTTAGTTGTAATTGTTTAGACAATACAATTACCTAGAAGGTTCTGCAACGATTGATATCCTGAATTTCAATTTATAAATGTATAACTTAATTATTTATTTTAAAAATTGTATTTGTAATTCAAAAAATTAAAAAAGTATTTTTTTGGTTCAATTATTTTTTAGATGATTGAGTACTGATAATATATAAGTTATAACAATTAATAGAAAATATAGAAAATATAATATTTTAGTAAATTTTAGTCTCTGAGGTTGTACATGCAATAGGCGTGGCTGATGATGATTCGTTTTCGTTGTGATAAGTTCTATAAGTATCTTTAAAGATTTTATTGGTGTGCAACGGACTACAGATTCTCCTCAATCAGTTTGACCGTGTATTAAAATTTGGACCGTGAAATTTTATCGCAATTATTCGATTCCAATATTCGGTACTTTCGATTTCAATAGTTCTAGCTCGCTGGGTGTAAATGGACTAATGTTTGGAACACACTCGAACAACTCTTTCCAAACATTTCCGTCAAATGAATGACAATCTATTACATTTTGTACTCGCTGCTTATCGATCCATAACCAGGGGGTGGATGTCAGGCGTATTTTCACCCCAATGTGGAACCCCCCCGCACAAACAACACAGGACTACCATCTTTGATTCTTGGACTCAATGCAATTCCTGACTAGTACCATACAAACTCAGCTGGCGTACCTGTGTGTGTCGTGCACGTACGAGTTGTTTACAATCGTTTACACGACCCAGACGAAAGTGTGTGCGTGTGACAGGAGACCATTGGGAGAGTGTATGCGCAGTGCTACTTTGGGAAGAACGAGAAGAAGAAGCAGAACAACAGAACAAGAACGAGAACGATATTGAGAGTGAGAGTGAGTGCGAGAGTGAGAACGAGATCGCAACAAACGGAGAGCGGAGAGACACTCCGAATGCACTTTTGTTCGCCTTCCCCGCTTCGTTGTCGCTGTTGACGTCGGTTCCCCTGCCCGCGTTCCGCACTCCGTGGGTTCTAATTCGATTCGATTCTCATCGTTTTGCTGGCCCGTTCACTGTGTCTGGCGTATTTGTGGTCGTGTCGTGCTTCTGTGAAAATTTTTCATTTCGCGTAGAAATGTCGATTTTTCCGAAAATTGTGAAATTTCTATTCAAAATTTGTACAAACTCGAGTGCAATGAGTGTGCAGTGCTTGTAATTCCATTGAATTTAGTGGAAAATCAACAAAATCACACGCAGGTGCGTACGCAGACGTGACAGAAAGTTTTTCCAACTGGGCTTGCTCTAAAATTTCAGAATTTCGTGTTGCATTTTTCTTCACTATTCGCCAAGGCGACAGAAAAAAGCACACATACAGAACGGACGAAACAGAACAAAACGAACCGAACAGAGCAAATTCACTCCCAGCGGAACGAAGGCGGGCAAGTTGCAACGCAAAATTCAGGAAATAACTACTAATCCGGAGCCTCAAAAAAACGACTCCAGTCTGGAGGGATTCGGGAGGATTAATTCTTGGCGAAGAGCCTCCAAAGTTCCTGCAACGCAAAACATCAACACTGCCGTTGATGAACATGAGAAAATCGAGGGAAAATGTGTATACGCTTACATGAGACTTCTGGCTGTGCCCGTGGCTGAGGCCCCCATGTTCGTCGGCGGAGTGAGTGAATGAGCGAGTGCTCCGCTCCTATTAGATAACAACACTTGACTGTTCGAGCGCCCCACGATTCCAATCGATGGTCTCGGATGGATGGTCAGCCGGATTTCACGTTGGAATCGCCAGGGAACTGGTTGCTGCTCGGCTAGTAATTGGGGACCACTCGCTGGGTCTCTTGTGCTGGCTGCTGCTGCGGCTGTTCCCGCCGCCGCCGTCCAAAGCCCATCGTCCACACCCGCCATGTGACCGTTGGTGTCGTTGTGGTTGCTGTAGATGTTGCTGCTCCTTCCGCTGACTCGCTGCGACTGGCTGCGCCGGTGGAGTTCGCCGTCTCGCTAGGGGTTCCTTGGTCCGCTTTGCGAATGTCACGAATCCATGCATGCTCAATGGAGACGTGAATCGGTCACATTTTCGTTTGCATTTGCGTCTAGAAAAGCGTGTTTATGCTCGCTCTTCGTTTGTTGTTATGCAGACGGCGCAGGACGCATTTTTAATTAAACTCAATTCAACATGAAAGATTTTGCAACCATTCCCAATCGAACACATGGCGCCATCGCGTTATTTCAGCGCCTCCGCGAGGAGAACATTAAAAACACAATTCAGTAATCATCGTAGGATGCACCCCACCTGGTCGCCAACAAATCCACAGTCTACCTGTGGGCCAACCGAACTGGTGCTTAATAAATTGCTTAATTTATATACATCAAAGCACTGTCGACATGGAACTCTAACCTATATTCGACATTGCTAAATGTCAAGACAGAAGAAATGGAAAGAATGTGTTTATGGTTAAAAATCAATTTCGTCCAAGGTGTGAAGCAAGAGCGGCTTCAGAAGTATTATATTGGGTTTGAAGACAATTCATAGCCAGCTCATTATCAGTTGCACGCTCCTGTGTAACATTTGTGCATTTCGGCCGAATCAGAGAATAACTTTATTCCCAAGACATTATTCTGTATGAATTTAAATGTTGACGTCTGACGAGGGTTGAAACGGGTTCGTGTGCGGATTTCCTGTTCGGGTAGACGTCTACCACCACCCACCCTAAGCCCTCAATCGGGTTGGATTTGTTTACCTACGGATACACAGCTGAATGATTGTTGTTGTTATATTTGGACCCTATAAAATTCATGGTGTATTTTCGATTCGAAATTCTCTCCAGTGGCAACTCGCCGGCGTGCCCGATGTACAGTTCCAATTGGAAACATATCTTGAAATAGTAAATGTCTGCTGTGCTGGAAGCCCGCCCGCTCGCACGCACGCTCGTTCGCTCGATGCCTCCTCTACCCGCGCAGAGTCAACCGAGTCAGAGTCATTCACCCTGCACCGACGAGGTGAGCCAGGCCAGGCCAGACTCAGAAAAACCGTGCCGGGCCCATGCGTAGAACAACTAGAGCGCAAGTGATGAAAATAAACAAGCACTTTTCACGTTCGCTCTGTAACGCCAGCAATCCTGCGCGTTGTCGCAGTGGGAGAGTTGTCTATTTTTCGATTTTATCTCGTTTGCGATAAGATTCGGGCGAAAGGGAGAGAAAAAACCCATTACCAAAATGTGAAAAGCACACCATCAAAGGATTCGCTTCGAGTGAATGAGCGAAAGAGCGAATGAACGACTGTCTCCGCTACTGGCGACACAGTTCCCCCCACCCCGTGCTGACCCATTTTTCCACCCTGCGCTCTGTCCCTAAGTGAGTTGCTTTCGGCTATCGCTGTGGCTCGTGCCGTGACGCGCGCGCCACCAACAGCCCGTCGAGCGGCGGCCGAAGGAAGGCTGGAAGGAGTCTGGTCGGGTCGGGTCGGTAAGGGTGCATTGCATTGAGCGAAGTGAGCGAGTGCTGCTCCTTCCTACCTTGCGTAACCAAGCCACACGAAGGCACACGAAAGCACAAGACGCAAGTGGACTTGTACGCAAACTTAAGGGTGCAGTGCATGCGTAACTTGTTCTCGGCCTCGTTCGCCTGCGGATTCTCGTCGCTCGGCTGCCCGGTTGATAAGGGTGGGTGACGCTGACGCATGGCAATATTGATTTTCGTTCGGAATTATTTTCTGTGCTCAGTCAGTGGGGTGGTTCGACGGTGTGCGG
Source organism: Coelopa pilipes (assembly GCA_947389925.1). Lineage (NCBI taxonomy): Eukaryota > Metazoa > Arthropoda > Insecta > Diptera > Coelopidae > Coelopa > Coelopa pilipes. Next base: position 2,867,713 of record OX376700.1, read on the forward strand.
AAGTTGCTGCTGGTTTACTGCGTTTGCGTATGAAACTTGAACTTGGAAAATTTTTCTTTTGTGGAAAAAGTTAAATAACTAGGAAAATATTGCAGTAAGTTGTTCAATTATACAATCACCGAAGCTTCGTCCGAGAGAGGGCAGAGAAAATGTGATTCTAAAAGGTGTCCGGGAGCGAAGAACGAATAGCATTGCATAGGAAAAAATTCCCCATCCACGCATGCCCATCGCCCAGACTTATTCCAATGATGTTGGAAGCGAAACGCGTTGGGCTTTTGAAACAACCTCTCCTCAGACTTACCTTTAATATACAGCGAAGAGATGGACTAAAAACTATGACAGACTTACTGATCTTGATCCATTCATCACATCTATTTTTTTATTTATTTTGAATGTCAGTTTCAAATGTCTATAACAAATTTGTTTTCTCTTTCAGATAGTCCACAAAATAAGGTCTACACGGAGCACGTAGCATAAAGGCAAGTTCCAACGCTGCAAGAACGTTGGCAACAACCAAACCAAAGATTGGGAGTACTCCCAACAAGTCTGTAATTATAATTAGAGTTAAATTGTAAGCATAAGGATGAACATAGCCACCGTTACAACGGGCACCACCACCCACACGACCACCATCAACAACAAAACATACAAGATCGAAATGGTCGACGACAGCCAACTGAGCATGGCCTCCGATGACGATGACGACGACCTCATCAGCAGCGATGGGAGTATGTATGGCGATGGCGACATGGTCCAGATGTCCATACAGGACGATGTGGCTAATCAGCTCGCAGCCGCTGGTCCGGTTGGCGTAGCCGCTGCCGCAGCCATTGCATCCTCCAAGAAACGCCGGCGCCCGCACTCGTTCGAAACGAATCCCTCTGTGCGGAAACGACAACAAAATCGCCTGCTACGCAAATTACGCGGCATCATCTACGAATTCACCGGTCGTGTTGGCAAGCAGGCGGTGGTGCTGGTGGCGACACCGGGCAAACCAAACACCAGCTACAAGGTCTTCGGGGCCAAACCATTGGAGGACGTAGTGCGGAATTTGAAGAACATTGTAATGGACGAGTTGGAGAATGCGCTGGCCCAACAGGCGCCCCCACCACCCCAGGACGATCCCTCGCTCTTCGAGTTGCCTCCGCTGATAATCGATGGCATTCCGACGCCGGTGGAAAAGATGACACAAGCGCAGCTGCGCGCCTTCATTCCGCTGATGTTGAAATACTCAACTGGACGCGGCAAACCGGGCTGGGGCCGTGAATCGACTCGGCCGCCTTGGTGGCCTAAGGAGTTGCCATGGGCCAATGTTCGAATGGACGCCAGATCAGAGGATGACAAGCAAAAGGTTTGACTCGCGCAATTTTCGAATTTTCTTGTATCTGTTACTTACATTTATCATCTATTATAGATAAGTTGGACACATGCGTTGCGGAAAATCGTAATTAACTGCTACAAATATCATGGGCGCGAGGACCTGCTGCCTACGTTCGCCGACGAAGACGACAAGGTCAGCCAAATTGTGAATCAAGCCACGATGGATGATTCGGATGATTCAAATCAATCGCCGACGATTATGACGACAACAACAACCAGCAGCAATAATCATGTAATTATTTCACACTGCCTACTATTTAAATTTCAAGAGAGTTGGTTTATTGGGTTGCAAACACCCGTAGACAGTGATTTTAGTATAGCTACTACGATTATTGTATCATAAGTATCATAAGAATGTCATTTCATTAAAAGTTAATTGTATTAATATGTGTAAAATGCCCTCAATCAATCAACAGCAACAGGTGAATGTGGTTAAGATAAATAGTAACGGCACAGTCATCACCACCCAGAACGCCACAGCGCAGACCCACAATAATTCAGTACCAACCATTATCCAAAATACAAATAATCATCATGTGACAACCACTGCGACATTGCCGGCTTCGACGAAAATTGAAATACATACCGTGCCGCAGCATCAGCCAGCGCAACAAAACAACACGACTGCACAAACCATTGCAAACGCCCAGGTTTGCATCGACCCGATGACTTTGAGTGAAGTCGATGTTCGTACTAACCAATTAATGCAAAACCTAATAGTTCTCATTGTCGTTATTGTGTTTTGTTCTTGAGACTTTTATTTGATTGCAGTACATTAGTTGCGTTAAATGCTATTTTTTGAAGAACCTTACTTTTCAGTTTAATTTAAGTTGCAGTTTTTTTCTTATTTACCAATATTTTGTTGAAATTTATATTATATTTATTGTAACATTTCAAGTTATGTTTGCTTTTTAACCGTGCTTCTGCTCCTTTGCAACGTGAAAATTTTACAATGAATGCTTTTTTCTCTCCACAGTACACGCAAACCGTGCTCTCGACCATACAGAATGCGGATGGCACCGTTTCACTCATACAAGTCGATCCAAACAATCCTATTATAACGCTTCCAGATGGCACAACGGCACAGGTTCAAGGCGTGGCAACGGTAAATAAAGTAATTACCACAAAATACAAACGTTTAAAACTTGGATTCTCTCTAATTGTGCAGCTCCATCAAGGCGAAGGAGGGGCCACTATCCAGACGGTGCAGAGTCTCACCGACGTTAATGGACACGAGAACATGACGGTCGATCTGACGGAGGCGACTGTAGCACAAGATGGACAGATATACATAACAGCCGAAGACGGGCAAGGTTAGTAGAACAACTGTCTGGAAGAGGAGGAGGAGAGGGCGAGCAGTTGCTTGTTTGCCCAACCTTAATTCAACCAGAATGCTTTGTTGTGCTGTTGGGAAGCTTATCAGTGTTCGTTGTGCTTCATGTACATCGCATGGGGCTGCGTCATGTGCGCATGCTCACACGTAGTTCACGTGGTGATAAAAATACCAATGCTGATAAGGCGCCAACCTCAACGGAGCACTCGAGAAATTAATTGACTCGTTTCTGAAAATATCTATACATTGTTTTTAATATTCGTCATCACCTTTCAGGCTATCCAGTTTCTGTGAGCAACATGATAACAGTTCCGGTATCCGCATCGATGTATCAATCAATGATGGCCAACATACAGCAGTTGCACACCAACAGCGACGGCACCGTTTGCATTACGCCCATGCAGGTAGATTCACATAGTCATAGTAGTAGTAATACTAGCACCAATACCAACACGATCACCACCACGAACGCCCTCAACAACAACAACAATAATAACCACTATCAGTGCTATTCCCTAATGGCGACACCAGCTGCTGGCCGTCTGATCAGCAACAGCAATAGTCAACCAATGCCACCGACAACAATGTCAACCGTAGCCAATTCACGTTGCCAAATATTTAGTCCTAGTTTAAACAGTAATTCTAGTCAATTACAACAACAGCACCCACCCAGCCAATCCCAGCAGCAACCAAATCAAATTCAAGCCTCTTCCAAGGTTTATCTGACAAGTAACAATCTGAATCCGATTCAGACTAACCTAAGCTTAAGCACTAACTCGACTAACAACAACAATACGAATAACATTAACAATAATAATAACAATACAACAAGCACCAATAACAATAACAATACGATTAATAATAATACCAAGGGAGGAGCTGGAGCCGCGGATGGGGTTGGAAATGCGCCAAAGGCCCCCAACAAGCGGCGAAAGCAAACGTTCGCGAAAATCGCGCCCATAAAGCTCGAGGGTCCCAACCCGGACCCAACCCTAATGAACATACAAATTGTCGATGGCGAGTCGTTGCCAGCGAAGGCCATTAAACTCGAGAGAGACTAATTCGGTAGTTTTTGTTTCTGGTAGAAAAGTTTTTATAAAATAATTTTAAATTAAATTAGCGTAGATGAAGTACTATCTGTAGGATTAAGGGAAAAAGTTGGAACTAACTTTTATCTAGTCAAAGAAGAAGCGATAGAAACCAAATGGAATTAAAGCAACAGCTGCTTTTGTGATTGGGTACTTGGAGGCAATTTACGGGTGCTCGGAGCACACACACCAAAGCCAGATGTTTAGTTAGTGTTAGATGAAGAATGATAATTGGAATTTGTTAGATCAACAGAGGCACAATTTTGAAACAGTCGTAGAAATCGAATGGGGAAACCTCGGGCTTTCCTTCATCAATCAATATGCACTTCTATTGCCTTACAGTGGACTTTTGTAGTCTGTTTTGGCACACATTGCAGCAAGTTAATTATCATCTTTATGTTATTTTTAAATTTACATAATTTCTCATTTTTGGTTTGTATACTTGCTCAAAGGCGAAAACACATGTCTTGTTTTGAACGTGCATTTGATTGCGTTCTGGCCATATTTGAGACGAATGTTTAGGAATTTATAATGCGAACCATGAAAGTTTTAGTTATTTCTTTAGTTTATTATAAAATTGAGTATTTCGCGGATATATTACTGATTTAATTTCATGGCTTTCCATTGCGATTGTAAATATTAACAATGAAATTTTATTTAATTAAATTTGCAATAATTAAACGCCCAACAATATCCCAATATACGGTAAACCGTTTAACAAAGTTTCCTCCCTCCTTCCTCCTTTCCTCCCCTCTTTAGCATTATCGTCGTAGCTTGAGTAAGTTGTTTATATAGAAGTTTTAGAGTTTGTTATGATTGAATTATTGTTTAAATTTATTTTTTAATGCTTGCCTAGAGTTTTACTTTACAACTAATAATCTATATTTAGGTTCTAAATTAAATTAAATGTAATGCAATGATAAAATTGTTGCAAAATTTGAGTTAGAAAAAGTTTGTCAACAATTAAATTTTTTAGAAGTTTTAACATGAAACCAAAGTACTTTTCTGAAAATGTATCTATTGATTTGTTGTTTTTTTTTCTTTCTTATTTTGTTTTGTTTGTTCACAATGTTCCTAGATTAAACTTAACTAACCCCCTACTAATTTGAAAGCAAATACCAAAACTTGTCAATATTTTACCTAGATCGTTTTATAATTTCGTAGTAAGTAAATAAATGCAGGCGCGTCTGCATTTCAAAAACCCCACACAGTGCAATCATGTATGTAGATTCGTATGGCAATCAATTTACAGGGATGGAAATCCGTAACCATAGTTAAATTTTGAACATTGAACAATGTTTGTAGAGTACGCAAAATTTATATGTGCAAATTAGAATTATACTGCTATATCTCATATTATCGAAAATTATTACTAAATCGAATTTTCTTTACAATATGGAACCAAATAATTATTTTGTTTTTGTTGTTGTGATTTAATGTAATTATTATTAAACACATATCTGATCTTATATATATATATTTTTTTTTTTTGATTACATCCTATTTTATTATTGTAATTAGCATAGTTGAGATCAAATAAACCACCTTTAATTACAATTGAAATTTACTTGCTGTTTTTTTATGTTTTATCGAGATTTCGTTTTCAGCCTATCTTTTGCTATTGGTTTATCATCGCATTTAATTTACGTCGTTTAAAGCGTTTTAATTTTTTAACTTTTTCTTTCAGATGTTGAGTTTTAAGTTGAGCCGTTTTTTCGTTTTGTTTTTGTGTTTGTATTCCGAGCCTTAACCGCACTACAGAAGCCACGACGTCTCCACTCGCCGAGGTCCTACACCCAGACATACTCTTTTTGAACTTAACAGCCCCAATTTCACTCCACATTTGCCTAATTGCCGCCTCTCCTTCTGCCACTTCTACTTCAAGGTCGAGAACGGCGACCAGCTGGAGACGATCACCGTGTCCCCGGGCATGCACCAAATGATGATCCAGGGCGCCCCCGGCACCGAGCCCCAGGTGCTGCAGGTCGTCAGCCTGAAGGATGCCACGCTGCTCTCGAAGGCCATGGAGGCGATAACCGGCGGCAACGTGAAGGCCGAGGACACCATCATCATGGAGCAGTAACTGTAGTAGTGTGCCAAAAACAGACATCGTTCTGAAACAGACTTCGAATCCCTTCGTTACGGTTTTTGTTGGCGTTTTCCTCTTCTAGTTCGTATTTCGTTCTTAAAAAAATCATTTCCGTTGTACATAAATAATCTATTTGTAAGTACCTGAAAGGTGATTTTGGCTAATGGCAATTCGAGTTGATTATATGCATATATTTTTGTACACACATACTTTATCGTCTTAGGTTTATCGTTTTCCAATTGTTTTTATTTTCTATCGAACTAACTAATTTTTAGGGGCTCCTGGGCGAGCCCTGCAATGGACCCAATGCACACTTTCCCTCTTCCTGTAAGGAAGACAAATTGTTTCCATTTATATCCTACCTACCAAGGCATATTGTAAAGTACACACACACACACGAACCCTCTCACACATGACACCTACCAATACCAATACGGATTCGCTCGAAATTCATGTAACGAATTGAATGAATCCCTTCGAGAACTCACAACTCTGAAATTATTACATTGACAATTGAATGTTATTTCCAGTTTTGCTTACGAAGTAGATAAATATTAATATATATATATATAATATAATATAATATAATATAAATAGTACATGTAGATGGGAAGAAGACCTTATTGAAGGCAGTCGAATTGAGGGCATTGAATGAAACACCAGTTGACGACTGGCTTTGCCCGAATTCAATGCGGATTCGATCGAAGGCAATTCCCATAACAATAAGCATTGTATTAAATTAGTAAGGATGATGTATGTATGTAAGTGGAATCACGCTAAATACTCCCTAGTCAGATTTGTGTTTATTTTTTGTATTTACAATTGTACGTAAGCGAAATTATGTCAAGATATCAAAATTAACAAAAATTCGAAATGTTTCAATCTAGTCAAACATTATTGTAAGCCTAAGGAAATTACATTACATTAACTTTAATAAAACTAAACAACTTTAATAAATACACAAAACTTTCATTTTCATTTTCATACACAACTCTGTACGTATTTATTTAACGTGCGAGGGAACGTTTTCAAAAATTCCTTGGTTGGTGCATCGTCGACGTTCTCCAGCTCCAGCGCCGGCCTACTTGACTTCGTTCAGGACGGTGAACACGGAGTACGCAGTCTTCACGACCTGTGGACGGAGGAGCGATTAGACGGACTGAGGTTCAACGCGTGCGTCGACGTTGCCTGGACAAAGGTGGGCAGCCGGACGGGGATCATCTTGCCGGCCATGATCACACTGGTCTTCTGCGACCGCTGGAGCAGCACGAGCAGGGCCCGCTTGAACTGGCGGCTCTGGTCGGGCCAGTTGCAGGAGTAGATGGCGACGCTGAGCTGCTCGCTCTCCTGGCACAGCCGGTCGCCGTAGTAGCAGAGGATGAAGATCTCGAAGGTGACGGCGCTCAGGAAAATCGCGATGTTCACCAACTTGGAGATGTCCAGGCCCACGTAGAGCGTGTAGACGCCGATGGTGCACTGGGCCAGGCCGGTGCAGACGAACTGCGCCAGGCAGGCGCTCGAAATGATCCGCTGGATCTTGGTGTACAGGCTGCGAAGACAAGTCGGCTGTGAGCGGTGGGACGCGTGGATTCGCGAACTTACTCGAGTATGACCTTGTGGTCCCGGATGCACTCGACCAGGTCCTCGTAGTTGGCCGCCGGCGTGCGCGGCCCGTCGTGGGCGTCGCCCCCCAGGCTCTGGATGCGGATGGAGAGGGCCCTGAAGTGGGCCGCCAGGACGGTCAGGTAGGCCTGCGGGTAGGTGTCGTTGCCCAGGTCCTGGACGGCCTGCACCACCAGCCCGTACAGCTGGTACGAGTGCACCAGCAGGAAGTTCCGGCGCGAGTGCCTCCAGTCGAGCGGGAACCAGGCCGGGTACATGAGCGTGCGCTCCTTGGCCAGGTACACGACCAGCTGGCTGGTGACGATCGCGCAGCCGAACAGGCCGAACAGCGTGCCGAAGCAGCGCCGGGCCGACGCGACGCCCTCGCCGAGGACGCGTCGCTCGGGGGGGCTGCGGGCGCGCGCGTCGAGCTTCTCGAGAATCGGACGGACCTGGAGCAGCTGCTGGCGCACGATCAGCACGTTGAGGAACTTCAGGTTGCAGACGACGTCGGTGATCGTGATGTAGAGGTTCTCGCAGAACTCGTTCAGGTTCTCCGACAGGCAGCAGTTGACGACCAGCGTCGTCGGGAACAGCAGCGTGACGGTGAGGTTCAGCGCCGCCGAGTAGACGAGGTACGGCCGGCGCCAGGGCGAGCGCGCCGGCGGCGGCTGCAGCCCGCAGAAGCGCCAGACCCACCAGTGGTACGTGAAGGCCTTCCAGGTGTCGACCGCGTCCGCCATGGCCCGACCCAGCTCCAACTGTTCGCCTCGCCGCAGGATCTGCGCCCTTTATAGGCCGACGACGAGGCGTCCGTCCTGTGCTTGTGGGCGCCGATCGTGGAAACGCCTCCAGCTGGCCCCGCGTCCCGAATTAGCCAAATTGCTCGGGGACAATTGCCGGGCCCATTCTGATTGTGATTGTGATTGGCGCTTGTTCGCAGGACTCCAAGTGCGAAAGTTCGCAACTCAAATTATCTCGCGGCGGGCCTGATTTATTCATTCCGACAGCCAGAGGCGAGGGCGGCCGCGACCAGTGGCCAGTGGCCAGTGACCAACGGATTCGGCGAAGGAGCAGCTGCGGCGGCCAAGGCCAAGTTGAGGCCCTGCTGGAGCCGGCGGCCCACAAACTCAGCGGTCTCCCGATCCCCGGCGCAGCGAGGAGGTATCGATTCAAAACGCGTTGCATGTGCTGGTGTGCGCATATTCAAATGCATCGTGTGCGTGCGTGTGTGTGTGTGCTCATTGTCGGCTGACCTTAACTGCCAATGCCAAACTAATCATAATGTCCAATATATATGCAAATTAAATCTCCTGTTTGCACTCGCCTGACGGACGACGGCCGACGGTCGACGGACGTCGGACACGATGCATTTCAATTAATTGCAGCTTGTTGGCGATTTGCAGGCCGCCCGCGGGAACCCGGTGCCGAGGCCCAAATCCCGGCCCCCCGGATGTGGGTCCAGTGGCCAGACGGGTCCTCGTCCCCGCCACGGTTGCGCCCCGCGGTCAATCGATTTGGGGGCCTCGCGCGAGTCCTGCCGGCGACCTATCAAGACATATCTGTCTATGTACAGTTGGTCTGGTGGTCTGGAAACCCGAGATAAGGCGCCTCGGTCGAGCTCGTCACGTGGCCGCCGCGACGTCCGCGCCGCCCCCTGGAACGAGCAGCAGCAGCTCCAACACTGTAGCAGCAGCACCATGAGAGCAACAACAGCAGGAGCAACAACCACAACAACAACAACGATAATAACATGTCTGACCAGATTACGCACCGTGGATTGTGCATCCAAGTGGCGCGAATCTCGTCCCCGGCCCCTCCGTCCGCCTTCGTTATACAACACTTGATCATGCCGTTCCCGGCAGGTCGTCCCCGGCGCTGCTGGCGCACGCACACCAAGCCACTGCGTGTGTGTGTGTGTGTGTGTGTTGGTGAACGCACAACTCTATTAGGGCGGAAAACATCCTTTAACTCGGCTGCGGCTTCGATTCCAGACGGTCGGCGGCGACTGGGCGATGGGGGGTGGGAGCGGTTCGTCATCATCCGCAGAAGCCCGGCCTACACATGTGGGTGTGTGTGTGTGTGTGGCGAGAGCCGGTTGTCCTTGGGAGTATTTTTAAATTGAACATATTTAAAGGCGGAGTCGAACAGACCTCACACACACATGCACCCAACCCGTCCCAGACCCACCTCAACCGCAAATCCACACCCACCCCGCCACCCCCCCATCCGTTTCCGCTGCATTTTTATTTCGTAATTTAAATTTCATTTCCACGCACATCAAATACACATTTACATTAATTAGTTCTTTGGTTCGTTCGTTCGTTCGTTCGCTGGCCAGTCGTTAATGTGTGAATAAACCGGGATTTCATGTCGCCCCCCTCGCCCGCTCCCACCTGCCCTTTTTCTGCCCTCGCCCCGGCTTTGGGCGCCTTTAATTCGGCAGGCATCGCGACGGATTTAACTTCGGTGCGTTTCGAAGCCGAGCGCACGGCGGGCACGTGAGCGCCGCGTTTAAATATTGATCAAGGATCAACTGCAGCAACCGGCGCCTATCGACGAATGAATGGCCATCAACGGATTCGCCGCCGCCCCCCATCGGGGCCATCGATGTCGATGTCGATGCCGATGCCGCCGATGGCCGGGTGTTGATTTGCGATAAGGCAGGCAGATTTAAAGCAAGCTCCGCGGGTCCTGCGTTTCCTGTTCTGGTGGAGAAAATACTCGGAATTTTGGAAATTTTAAATTATTTAGCATTTCATTTATTTATTACAACCACTCAACTCATGACAACCAGTCGTTTGTTATCACTTGCACCACTTGAGCACTTGGCACGAGAATTTGAAATTACTTTTTAATCATCTCGAAAATTGTGGTCTCCATGTGGTCTACATTGGGAACTTCGAAAGTTTAGTTCGTTATTTTGAGATCATCTGCGGCCGCCAAATTACAGTCCAACCATGGATCCGCCACCTGAAGCCCACACATGATGCAGAGTCAGACACGGGCCGAAGCCGTGCGAAATCCGTACCCGAAACCACCGAAGAACATGCGAAAACAAAGAGGTAACGCCATGACGTGGGCGTAGAGCTGCGAACCCGGGGAGGTCGTGGGAAAAGGGGTGCGAACATGTGAGGCTCTTGGGTCGAACAATGGCTCGGCCGCCAGACAATGGAGCGCCGCGTCTCGGCGGCCTTCTGGCCGGGAGAGAACAATGAACTTCAGGCCGAACGCGGGAAGAGCTCGGAGCTCGGAGCGCGGAGCTCGGTGGGATGGGAGGGGCCTTGAGGCGACGAGACGCCGCCCTGACCGGAGTCGGCGCTGGTCGCTCCGCCGAAAGCGCGCTCAGACCTTGACCCACTGGACCCACCGGCGCTGGGGAGCCGATCGCAGATCGCAGATCGCGTGAGTGGAAGCGGGGCGATGGGGGTCTGGAGGGCGATGTCGTAAGAACCCAGTTTCCGATTTGGGCTTCGAAGCATTCGCACTAGATTAGAGCGGTCGTTGTGGAAAGCGTGGAAGGCCGCCTTATCAGCACTCGCGTTGCCCCGGATCGGCGCGGCTGGGCCTGGGCCGGCTGGCGAGTCAGTTGGAGCCGCCGAGCCGTGCACGAAGCACCGCCGGACCTTAGACTTGAGCGAGCGAGCGAGCGAAAGAAGGAGAGCAAGGAAGGAAGGAAGGAAGGAAGGGAGAGGACCGCGCAGCGATGAATACGTGGAAGGCGTTGGGCAACCTGTTGCTGCTGCTCCTGCTGCTGGCCGCGTGCGTCGCCCGGCCGGCCGAGAACGAGATCGACGACGACGACGACGACGACGACTCCGGGTCGCGGGAGCAGCTGCCGATCGCGTCGATCAAGTCGCGGGCGATCGCGATGGACCGCGACCTGTGCCGCGAGCTCTCGCGCTACCACCCGCACTACCCGCGCTGCCAGGCCTACTGCCGGCGCCTGGACCACTGGGTGGGCATGTGTCGCCGCGACAGCTGCCACTGCTACTCGTGAAGCCCCAAAGAAGCCACCCAAAGCCACCCCCTGATCACTGCGAATAAAACCGAAGTTGAACCCAAGCGACGGCGTCTTTTTTTCGGGAGTGAGTGGGTGCGGTGCGGTGCGGTCCAGGGTCCGACTGGGGATCGAGTCGGAGGCCAGACGATCCGCGGGAGTCGCTCGACTGGCGGTCTCGACTCCCCGGGTCGCCAGACAGAGGACGAGCACGAGGACTTTCACCCGGAGCTGCCTGGTCGTCTGGCTTCCCAGAGGCGTCCGCCCGGAAGCCGGAAACCCCGCCGGCCGCCCAGGGGGGTGGAGGCGCCAACGCGACGATTGGCGGGTCGACGCAACTCGATCGCTCGTCGCGACCACACGAGCCAATTGCGATGATCACAGAAATTATCGGCCCGCACTAATGGGGGCTGGGGCGACGGACGAACGGACGGACGGATGGTTGGAGGTGATCTCGTTATCGCGGCGGGAGCGGGCGGGTTGTGAGAGCGGCCACTGTCCAGTGACAAGTTCAGGTTCAACATCCGCTCGCCGGATTCCAACGCGCTTCGGTCCGAGCTCGATCGGCGCTGGGAGTCGGGGCGACCTGGGCGCGATAACCACGGACGGACGACGGCGGTCGGGAGTGCGTTAAACAAACAGAGACCACAAGGCATTTTCCGCCAGCAGGAAACATCAACAACGGCAACAACAACCATCAACCATCAACAACAACACGACACTTTGGAGACAATCGGCCTGCCGTTGATTGCGCAACGCGACGAACCGAATCGCGGAATCGCCCGTAACTGGATCGACTGCGTGCGTCGGGCGGGGGTCGTCCCGGGGGACGGCGAGCAGCGGCAGGAGGGGTGAGGACCGGGGGACCGGGGGGCCCAGAGCAGTGAATCAGTAATCGGTGCTCCGTCCAGCTGCCCGGCGTCCGGGGCCCCTCGGTCGCCACGGCCCGAACCGGTTGCCCGTTGTTCGCAGCGCCCCTGGTCCGCATTCGCATATCTGGAGCTCGTCGTCCGAATCTCTGCGTTTCCTGCACTCGGCTTCGGTCTCGGTTTCGTTTTCGGTTTCCTTCTGCCCTCTGGAAATGGAAGACTTTCCCCACCTGCTCCACTTCAAGTGGTCCCGAGTCCGCTGTCGGCTGTCGACGCTTGATTTTCCCTTCCCCTTCGGCCCCCGCCCTCCCGTCGCCTCGGACGCCTTTCGCCCGGCTGGCTTCGCTTGCGTTTTTGTCAACATCTGCCGCAGGTTGACGTCGTGGCGGCAGGGGCCGCGGGAAACTGCGGAAAATTCACTTTTGCACTCGATTGCATCCAATTCATTATGGTTAAGCTCGGTAGTCGACAACTGCAGCGACGACTTTCGTCTGCGTCCCTCTCCCCTCTCTCTCTTTCTCACTTCCGTCCTGCCACCGCTCTCCTCTCCTGCTATCCTCGGTGCAATCGGACAATTGGCCACTCCATTCCTGCTGCTGGCCATTTACCGACTGCGGCCCGACGGACCGCGGCAGAGACGGTGGGAGAGAGAGGGAGAGATGCTGGCTGTTATACAAGCGCAATTACGACTGCTCCGCGGAGTTGCGCCATCGCCGGCGTCCCCCGGAGGCGGCCGGGCGAGCCGGGGGCTGGGCTGAACGAGGTCCCTCCGTTGCTCAAGGGACGATTTTCGGAAGTCGACGCCTGCAGTCGCCATAAAACGAACGCAAATCACTCGAAAGGCGCAAATTTTCCTTCGATTGAACCTTTTTGTTGCTAATTCGATTGATAATTAATTCGATTCGATAATTTTCCTTCGTTAACGTTGAGCACGAGTTGTCCAAATCCAAGTGATCGGGCAGAATCAAGAGCGAAATCTCTTCGAAATGCATCCACGTGAAGCAGACACAAATGCAGTTCACGGACACAATTTAATGGAATTCTCTAATTTAAGGTGAACTTTTCCGCAGGAAGAACTCGACAGGAGGTGACCCTCATTTCGAAAGCAGGTCTCGTGACGAGGCCCCCTGGAGTCTCCGGCCCGACTACGAAGCACCCCAAACAATTATCGTGGGCGAGTCTGGCGAAATCGCTTCCTGGACGCTCGAGCAGAACTCGGCGAGCTCCCAACGAAGTCGACGGCGATGGCGGCGGCGGCGGCGGCGGCGGCGACGATTCCGCAATTTCAATGTCGATTCCGCGCACGACTCTCTCGCCGATCTGGCAGCGCCCACCCATCGCCGCTCTCCTCGGCTCTCCTCCTCTCTCTCCCCTTTCTTGCCCTCCTGCTCGGCTCTGCTCGGGCGCCTGGAAGTGGATTCGTTTGTTATCGAAATATTTACATGCTCCTCGGCAGCGACGGCGCGTGCAGAACGCCAAGGTGCTTGCACTTCCACAACAACAACAACAGCAACGGCAACAACAACAAAAACACAAATACACCGAAACAATAACGCGAGCAAAACAATAACAACAACAACTATTATAATAATAACAACTATCTGCCAACAACAACATCGGCCATCCATTCGGCTTCGGCTTCAGCGTCAGCTCCGTCTTCGGCTTCAGCTCCGTCTTCGGCCTCAGCTACGTCTTCGTCTTCGGCCTCAGCTCCGTCTTCGTCGTCGACTCCGACTTCGACTCCAGCTTCGTGTCGTGAGTGGCTGCGCTTCCAAGTGCACGTCGATCGCAGCCAGTGGAGCGGGGCGGCCGACGGCGGCGGTGACGATGGCGGCAGCGTCGCCGAGGTTGCGACGACTGCGATGACGACGTTGACGACGACGAGGAGACGGCGAATATAAAGCCGAACGCGAAGACGTCGCCGTTTCACTTTCAGTCGAACCCCTGGGCGCCTCGCCTCGCCTCGCCAGCCACGCCAGTCGCCGCGCTCCGCATCCAGCGAACATCGACACGTCCCGCCGAGCCCGAGACACAGGTGTGTGTGTGTGTGTTTATGTGTTTGTGCGAGAGAACGGTAGCCGGGCCGGGAGCCACTCGTGCGTGGGAGTGGCGAGGAAGCTCGTGACGGTTCTCTCAATTATGCAAAGCGCCGAGAGCTTAACGGTGTTTTGCAAGAACGAGCAACAACAATAACAACAACAATGACAACAACAACAACATCGTGAAGTCTTATTGAATATGTGTTACTTTTGTTGTTGTTGCTGTGCTGTTGCCGCCGCCGTGTCCTGCTGAATCTCAAGAGCGATTCTCGATCCCCCCCTCCCTCTCTCTTGCAGGTGCCCCCGGCCGCCGCTGCCACGCCCACAGAGAGCGGCGAAAAGTGAATCTGAAGTGAACAAAAGTTGAGGAATAGAACGAGCGAGGGAGAGAAGACGATTAGGCGGCGACTCGGCAAGCGAAGGACGACGACGACGACGACCACGACGCCATGCTAACGATACGGGTTCGTCTCCGCCCCTCTCGCCCACCCTGCACCTGCCTCTCCCCGTCTCATTCACACGTCCGTCCACCGCCCCCCGACGCCGACCCGTTCGGCGGCGAATCCGCGGGTCGCTAATGAAGCGATCGACATGCAAAACCTAATGCGATTTGGCCCAGTCGTTCCCCGAGTGCCGCGAGAGCGACGGCCCATAAATCCTGGCGCGCCGCCGATAAATCAATGGAGGAACCGCCGCCGACACCGACACCGACACGAATTAACAGTGACAAAAACGAGCCTGGAAAATGTGGAAATAAAAAGTGAACCGCGACATGAACAGCGAAGTGTTTTACGTGATTTATTGGGACATTGAGTTATTGAATCATTGAAACACGCACTCGGCCGCCCCCCCACGGACCGGCCCGGACTGGGACGGGCCGTCGCGATTCGCGGGTTCTCCTCGGTCTCCTCGTCCTCCCCCTCGCCCCTGGTCACCCTCCCCAACGCCTCGCCGCCGCTCATCCTCTCGTGTTGACCCCGCCTCCAGGTGCTGCCGCTGCTGCTCGCCTGCTCGCTGGCCGCCTCCGAGGGGCCGACGGCGGGCGACGTCAAGATCTCGCCGCTCTCCACCCCCCTGGTGCTGTCGCCCGCGGCCATCGAGGCGGCCGTGCAGGGGTCCAAGGCCAGCCCCACCAAGCGCGACTCCTCGGATCAAACAGGTAACAATTTTTCCAATTTTTTGAATCCATCACCGCCTCAGTCTCTCTCACTCGCCCCTCTCTTGCGTCCTCCATTCACAGGAACGGCCTACGTGGCGAAGCCGAAGGACGAACCCTTCAAGCCCATCTTCCGGCCCCCGTACCAGGAGCCGCCGCCCCGCCCCACGGCCACGCGCTACGCCCTGGCAGGGGCCGCTCCGCAGGTAAGCCTCGATCCCATTCGATCCAATTCGATCCGCTCCCGAGGGCCCGGCCCTTGGCTAATTATGTCGGCGACTCCAGCTGGAGCCCATTCGAGGGCGCCGCTCGAGTCCTTTGTTTGCGCTCCGCATTATCAACGCGTTCCACGCGTTCCGAGTCGGCGACAACAGGACGGCGAAAATACAGAAGCGGCCTCAGCGGCAGACGGACGGACGGACGGACGGACGGAGGAAGGAGGCGGGCGGACAAATGAATGCAGAGGCGGACGGACGGACGGACGGATGAGACGAACGGTGCCATCTGCTCGTTCGGCACAATGGGGGCCCCTGGCGAGCGGCTTTGCATTCAAAGATTCCGTTCTTGCCGGAACCCGGAACTCGTCCTTCTCGGTCTGGACGACGGGTTGGGCGGGGCCGTTGCGGCGCCCTCGCCGGACACCTCGGCGATGGCCCGACGTCCGTCCGGTGCATCTGTCCAAGGACGGGGTGAGGACGCGACAAGGGCGAGGACGGGATGAGGACGAGACAAGGTTGAATCGAGGGCGAGGCGAGGATGAAACGCGGACGAGGTCGAGACGCGGACGTCGTCGGCTGCCTGTTCGAGTTCTTCGGCCGTTTCGCGCCGCCCCCTGGTCGGCCGGGCAGGCGGGCGGGCGGGCGTAAGAAGACAAAGACAAAAAGGATCCCCTCCAGTCCAGTCCACTCCACGTCATTGTCGTCCGATTCAAAGGATTTCCATTGTTTCCCCTGGGTTTTTAGTGCCTCGCGCAGGGAGTCGGCGGCGGTGGAGGGTGGGCGGTGCGTTGTGCCGGTTTTCGCGCAGTGTAGCAATCAGACGCCTGCCGCCCGGTAATTAAATTCGACTATTGTTGCGGGCGTAATCAAGGTTCCGGCCGCCGACGCCGACGCCGACGGCGAACGCCTGGAACAGAACCCTGTAATTAACTGGCAGCGGGCGCTGTAGTTGGAGGCAGGTCGCGGGCATTAGGGAAATTGGAAACTATTTTCCGGCGCCATTTCATTACCGTCCGCGATCACCTGGCCCGGGCCGCGGCGAAGATGCGACGTCGAGAGTCCCGAGGGTTCCAAAGGCTTCTCCAGGCTGCCGAAGAGTTCGATATCAATTCATCGGTTCATCGAGCGAATCCGAGGAATCCGGGGAAATGAAAACCAGCCGAAACCATTAATTTTAAGGCTTCAACGGGGCGCGTTGTGAGTTGGGGGGTGGCGGGTGTCGGTCGTGCGCATCCAATTTGCAATTGAAAAATATTCAAATTGCAATAATTCATTTGTAATTTCATTGTTAATAAAAGTCCGGGCCATCGATTGGCAACGCGAAATGCGAAATGCATAATTGATCATTTCGCGCAGGATTCAATTAATATGAATTGCTTTCGGTGGAGGCGGCCGTGCATTAAATTTATAAAATCACTCCCCGTCCTCCGGCTCCTCGCTAAGCCTACAAACCACAAATTACTCTAATGCTTTCCCAAACAATCAATTTTGGCCCGGTTTAAACGCGCCTTTAAAGAGTCGGCGGCCACGAACAGTTTTCGGCCGCCACCCGCCAGTCAGACAGCGCCACGGATGGTTTCTCTTCCTTCCTTCCACCAGTTCCGAACCCGGCTGCCACCCCCAGCGTCCCTCGCTCAGTGCCAAGGCGCAAATCTCGAGGGTTGCCGGCCCCAGACGACCGCAGGCCGACCCAGCTCCCTCCCAGCCACTTGTCGAGCCAAGCGAACCGAACCGAGTTGGAAACCTATCAACGCTCGCCAGATCGTTATTATTAATGCTATTCCGCAGACACTTAATAAACTTGGCCGACCGAGCGACCTTCATTTACTCCAGCCCGGGATGCATCGGCCGACGTCGGCGGTGGTGCGGGTGTGGCCGAAAGCAGTTCAGTTCGGTGCAACTTCATGAATCAATGGCGGCGATGGAGCGGGACGAGTGTGAGGGCGAGGGCGAGGCGACGGCGAGCGACTGTTGGCGGTTGTCCACGGTGCGGAGACGTGGCCTGCCGGCGAATGTGTGCGAGCTGGCCGTGGCTGCGAGGGGCGGGGGGGGGGGCAGGGGCGGCCACTTGACGACATGTACGACTGCATGTTATGATCCTTCGGCGCCATATTTCCAGAGCCGAGAGCCAAGTGACTGTGGAGACGACCTTCGGAGCACGCCGGGGACGACGACGAGAGCCCTCAGTCCCCAAATCCTGCTCTCGCACCCACACGCTCGCAACCCGGACCCGTCTGACGTTGGTGGGTTGAGTGTGGGCCGTTGTTGTTGTTGTAAGTCGACGGCACATTAATAATTACCGTTATAATGTGGGGCTGCCTCGATGATGGAAGCAGGCGGTGGGGACCAGCGGATCGTGGAGAGGCCTCGAGACTGCGCGTCGGGCTGAAGAGCTGGCCATGGGCAGCTCCAAAGGCCTCGCGCCTCCTCGATCCGCCTTCATCCGCCTTGATCCACCTCGCTCGACCTCGCTGCCCCTCCTTCCAGCCCTCGCCACCGGGTCCTGGAAGCTCGAATGGCTGGTGACGTGGAGCGGACGACACGCGGAGCTCCGGTGAGCACGGTCTGGGTCCGGTCGCTCCTCAGTCCCGCCGTCCCCTGTTCCACGGGCTCCAACCGGGCGACGGCGCTGCTGCACACGCTCGCTTGTGGCGACAACTGCCGGGTCCGGCGCATTTGGACATCCGTCTGCGGAGGCATTTATTGTGCAGCCAGACAGACCGACCGACCGACGGACACATGTCTGCCATACGTAATGCTGGGCGTCTGCGGCTGGGCGACGGGACTCGACCCGACCCCAACCGACTCAAACCGACTCGACTCGGCTCGACTCGACTGGAGACAACTCCACATGTCAGCAGGACCGAAATCCACTTTGCAAAATAAATTGACTTGAGTGCCTTCGCAGCCTCGGGGCTGGGGCGGCTGGGCCGAGCTCCAGCCCGGGCAGAAGTTCGGCAGATAAACGACGTCAAGCGGTTATCACGGGATGGACATGAAAATGCATCCGCATAAATCATGGGCACCAACCGACCGCTCTCCCTCTCTCGAGCGGTCTCTTCCACCTCGCTCCGTCTCGGTCTCTGCCGTTTGTGTTCCTTGCTGTCGGCTTTCAGTGCTTCATGTGCCCGGAGTTGTCGGCGTCGGCGTCGTCGTCGTCCGTACCTGCGGCACTTAATTAAAAACATTGTCCTCAACTCAATTTAAATTTAATATTTGTGCAAAATGTTTGCCACCCGAGGCGGGAGGCCCCGAACCCGAGCCGGGCCGAGCCGGGCCGGGCGTAGGGCGCCCAGCTGTTGCTCGTCGACGTCGTTGTCGGAAACACTTTGTTTTCATGGTTTTCATGGTTTTCATTATTCACCATCGCCAAACATTCGATCACACGGCTCTGCGTGTGGAACGGACGCGCGGGGCGGGGGCGGGGGCGGTCGTTGGTTGCGGTGCCCGCCGTGCCACTTCCGGTGTCGCACACGCACACGCCCACGCCCACGCTCACGTCGCCCAGTCGCACTGTTGCGGGCGAATTCAACAGGAAAACTCGCTTTTTCATAAATTTTTAATTGGATCGAAGTGCTTCCGTCGCCTCTGTCGCCCTCTCTCTGGCCCACGCTCTGCCTCTCTACCTGTCTCTCTCTCTTCCAGGAGTACTACGAGAAGCTCGAGGGCGCCGTCCGGTTCTCGCCGCCGCCCCGGGCCCCCGGCGGCATCATCTACGCCCCGTCCATGGCGCACAAGCCCGGCGTCGGTGCCGTGGGCGGCCCCCAGTTCGCGTCGAGCGCCTTCCGCGGCCCCTTCGTCCCCGCCTACCAGCAGAGCGGGCCCCCGTACGGCGCGAAGGGACCCCAGGCGGCACCAGCAGCAGCCGCGCCGCAGCCGCAGCCACAGCCCCATCAACAGCCTCAACCGCCGGCCCGGCCGCCCTCGCCGCCCGTCGCCCAGCCGAAGTTCTTCCAGTACCGAGAGCCCGAGCCGAACTTCGAGCTCGATCAGGCGTCGCCGCCACCGCCGGCGGCCCCGCATCGCCAGCCGCGGCCGCAGCACGTCCAGTACGTGATCGCGATCCCCATCGAGTACATGCGCCAGCTGCAGCGACAACTGGCCGCCCTCCCCGCACACGCCCACGCCCAGAACCCCCCGGCTTACGGCCAGTCGGGCGCGGCTGCCTCGGCTGAACCCCTGGCGAGGGCCCCGGCCCCGGCCTACACGACGCAGATTCTGCAGCTGCCGGAGGGCCTGCTGCAGGCCCTCTACCAGAAGGCGGGCCACGCCCAGCCCGGCTTCGCCCAGCCGCAGCAGCAGGGCAACATCTACGGTAAGGAAGCGTGGGATCCTCGCGCTACTCACATGAATCTCCTCTGGCTTCCTGGCTTCTGATCCCCTGCCTTCATCTCCGACTCCTGCCTCGAACTCCTGCCTCCGACTCCTGCCTCCGACTCCCTCCTCCAACCCCTGCCTTCAACTTCTTCTGATCTACACCAAAATGGTTTATGGTTCACTTTGCAGTTTATCCGGCGCAGCAGCAGACTCTGCAACAACAGCCCATCTACCAACAGCAACAACAACAGCTCATTTACCAACAGAAGCCGCAGCCCCAGCAGCAGCAGCAGCAGCAACAGCAACGACACCTGCAGCAACAACACCAAATTCAACAACACCAAGCCCAACAACGCCAAGCCCAGCAGCACCTACAGCAACAACTACAGCCGCAGCCGCAACAACATCTACAACGCCTACAACAACAATCACAACAACAACCACAACAACAACAACAACCCCAGCAGGCCCTCCACCGCCAGCCGGCGCCGTCCATCGTCCGCATCGGGGGCTCGTCGAAGCCCGGCGTCGGCCACGCCTCGCCAGCTCCTGCTCCAGCTGCAGCGCCGTCGCCGCAACCCGGCCTCGCCGGCGCCGCCCCCTTCGCGCACTACAAGCCGCTCTTCCTGCCGCAGTCGCCGCCCCTCGGCCCGGTCGGAGGGGCGGAGCAGGTGCCGCAGGGCCACATCGCGATGAGCTTCGCCCACTACAGCCAGAGCGTGGCGCCCGCCTCGCCGTACTTCGTGCGCTCGATGTACGGGCCGTCGGCGCCGGCGGCGGGCAACCAGTTCGCGGCGCCGCCACCCCTTCCCGAGGGGCTGGGCGCGCTGGGCGCCAAGGTGTCGTACGCGTTCCCCCTGTACCCGCAGCAGCAGCAGCAGCAGCCGGAGCCGCACCAGCAGCTGCTGCCCTACTTCAGCCACCCGGGCGCGGTCCACTACGGGACGCATCTGTTCCACCAGCCCACGCCGTCGGGCCCGGCCCTGGGGCCCGGCAAGTTCCTGGCCGCGGCCCCCGCCCGGCAGCAGCTGCAGCCGTCGCCGCCACAACCTCAGCGCCAGGCCCAGCCGCTCCAGTCCGCGAACCGCGGCGGGCCCCAGGCGGGCGCCGTGGTGAAGTATCCTTGAGCCGGCAGCTCGGCAACTGCTGTCGAAGACGCCCCAAATCCCGCCACAGCCGCACCACGAGAGAGAGAGAGGGCGACGTGGAGGCAACTGAATGGTCGGCTGCCCCCAACCCAAGCCCCCAATGGTCCGAAGTTCACGCCCTCAGTACACGAGAGAAGGAGTGGAAGAGCTCGAAGTTAGTCATAGTCAAGGTCCAATAAACCAAGGAGTTCGTTTAACTTTTGTTTAATTATTTTCAACAAATCGTGGAGGTGGCGATGGCGATGGCGATGGGTCGTCTTGGGGCGATCCATCCACAAGGGAAGCTCCTCCCTTCAATTTGAACGCGGGAAGTCATCTTCAAATCCCTTGATTATATCCCAATTGTATAGAGATTAAAATTACAAAATCTCTCTCAAATACTGATGGATTTGGGTCGCGCCCACTTTCAAGGAAGCCGCGCCAAGGACGACGAACCCATGTGTGTCTGGCCTGGCCTGGCCTGACCTGACCTCCCTTCCTTCCCCCACCTCCTGCTCTGGCCACGATCGCACGCCGATATTTCAAGAATTCAGCTCGACCCGACCTGCGAAGGGCCCTGCGAGGATGGGGTTGGAGCGGCTCCGGGGGTCGGGCCGCCCAGGTCCAGGAGGGAATGTGCTGGAGGAATGCTAATTACGTGGTTCTCCCTCCGAAGCCCCACGTGCCGGGTGTTTCTTGTTGTTGGCCTGGTTGTTGGCGGAAACAAAAACACGGCGACAACAAACAGGCACAGACAGGCAACGACCAGGAGCCAACAACAACAAGAGACAAAAACAACAACCTGAAAGCAGCCATTGGAACAGGAACAACACACGCTCACGTTTGTCATACATTAATGGAAATCTCATGTGGATTTAATTCCCACTTTTTCAGGAGCTTATTTATGATTATGTTCTCTCTAGCTGAACCCCATGAACCCCCCTCCCCCCGGTGCGTCTGACAGCCCGGGAAGTCGGCGGAATCTCTTTAAAGAGTTGCCACTGTGTGCTTTTATTTGCTCGGCGGAATTTTTAATGTCCTGTGGCAGCAACCGACCGATCTCTCGCCCTCTCTCCTCTCTCCATGAGCGTGAGTTGAGTGTGTTTTGGCGTGTCCGTGGGAGGGAGTGTGTGTGTGTGTCTGCGGGAGATAGGGTGTGTGTGTGGTGTGTCTGTGTGAGTGGCTGCGTGCTTGTTCGTGCTCGCCGTGGTGCATATGTAAATGTATAATGAGGTAAATAAAATATTGCGTTTAATGCTGACTTTCGAGGAAGGAGGGATGAAGTTGGGGGTGAGGGGGTGCGGGGCGGCTGACTGCACTCCAGCGGCGTCAATCACAATGCAAATGAGCCTCGGGAAGCGGCCGCCTGACCCTCGCCGGGCCCCGATGTCCACGCCCAAGGATCGAGCGAGCGGGGCCTGGGGTCCGCCGGGTTCCGCCACTGCAACCCCACCTGGACGTCCCGGTGGGGTTCGCAGGACACCCACTCGCCCCCCCCCCACACACACACACACATTCCTTCCCCTCGATCCGTTCTGTTATCCTTGTATAATTAAAAGCAACATTTCCGAATACTCGCATGCGTAATTTCAAAATTTCAAACCCGAAATGCTTCAGCAACAAAATGGAAGAGAAATGAAAACAAGCGGCGGGTGGCAGCGGGAGACGGAGCGGGAAATTGTGTGAAAATGTGGGAGCGGACGGAGCGGGATCCAGCGAAGCATCCGTGGAGCCTTGACGGCCCCGCACCCCTGGCAGGAGTGGGAAGAAAGCGACGCTCGTCTCGCGCTTGATTTCGAGTTATTATTTTTATTCTGGTCGTGGCTTTGCCCCTGCCCTCGTCTCCCCGCTCCCCATTCCCCATTCCCCATTCGCTCCCCTCGCCAGGCCTCCCACCAAGGTCGGTTGTGGCCCTGCCGCCCACCCGGTCTTGGGCCACCTTGGACTTCTTCAACTTTCGGCGATATTTTCGCGACTTTTCGCCGGGTCCACGTGGGTCGCGGCCGCCGCCGCCGCTGGACCCGACTGAACTGGACTCGGGGCAGCTGCAGCTACCCGGGCTGGTCGGAAAACATAAGCATATTAAAAGTTCCGACTCGCTTTGATGTACTTTGGAGGTGTTTCGCAGGGAAACTTTTTCAATTCCAGGCCAGCGTCCGACCTTCGTCGCCGTCGGCCCCGTCACACCCCACGCGAGTGTCGCCCATACACATGTAACTCGGTGCCCCCGCCCCCGCCCCCGCTCCGCGCTGGCCTCGCGAGCCGTCGAGACAAAGCCGAGCGGGCCTAAACAAACAGCCAGGTCGGCGTGGGCTGCGTGCATTCCAGAAGCCCTCGCAGAGCTTGAGCAAATATTTGGCGAATCAAACGGAGCCGAGCTCATCCAACCTCTCGCCGAGGCCCGCCGAGTGCGTGAGTGGGTGGGTGGGTGCTGGAGAGGGAGAAGGCGCAGTGGGGCCACCTTGTGCTTTATTCGAACGTGTCAAATCAAATTAGGGGAATTATACAGATTGGACAAATAAAGCGTGCGCAAATAAAAGGAATGAACCAAACAATGGCAAACGCCGGGAGTGGATGAGTTTCTGCAGGAGACACCCGTGGTCGGTCGTCGCTTCCTCTTCCTGCTCCTCCTGCTCCCCCTGCTGCGCCCTGACGAGTCGCAGGACACAATGAAACGCCTTTGTGTTTGTTTTACATGCGCACATGGCGGCTGGCGTGGACCCAACGCGGACCCGGATCCAACCAGGCCCAACCAGGCCAAACCAAACCGATCCTGCTGCCGAGCGAGGGACGGGAACCGCAGGCTGACAGACGATTATTCGGAGAATTGAATGGCGGAGCGTCGCATTAAAGAGCGTCACAGCCAGCCGCTGTCGAATGTGCAAATCTGCGGAGGAATCCAATATGACGCCGTTTGCTCCCGATCTCGCTCCGAAAGGGTTGAACTTTGCCTTTCCTCCGCCCTTGCGCCTCCGGTCCGCATGCGATTTGCACTTTATCCCCCTCATTTGAATAAGATTTCCGGCCGAGGGCCAGAGGGAGAGGGAGAGGGAGAGGGAGAGGGAGAGGGAGAGGGAGAGGGAGAGGGAGGGGTTTCTCCTAGGGCCACGGCGAAAGTCAACGAAAGCCACAAGTTTTCGGAGGGAACCGCGTGGTTCATCGATTGATGTCGATGTCGGAGTGTGTGGAACCTCGCCATAACTCGTTAGAGACAGCATTAGGAAAGCCTGCTCCATGTAACACCGATCCTCTGATCCTTGTTGCGATAATTGCGTGATAATCGTCGATAAATCGGGTGACAAAGAAATTATATCGGATATCGGATCTCTCGATAGAAAAAACGAGTGGATTTTTGCCATTAAAAAATGACTCTGAACCCAGTCAATCGCATCCAGTGCAATTAATCAAAATCACTCCGCGGGGAGTTGGGACAAAAAACTCACCACGGATTCAAATTTCCGCCGCGGCAGAAAAACATATTTTTGTCATTGATTTGATTTTGCACACTGTGTTTCCCGAACTCTCCTGCGGTCACTCCTTATTGTTACAAATGTCTGTTTTTTCTTCTATATTAATTTAGCACATAAAACCTTGGCCATTTTTCACGCACACTCTCTCATTCCGAACCAGCAATAATATAATATATCATTTTTATTCGTGCTCTGGACAGACAGGCAGCGAACTTTTTCTGGTCGCTTGAACTTCACAAATTCAACTTTCAACTTATCAACTTTTTTCACCCTTTGCGGCCAGGCGAGAGGCGATTTCGATATTTCGGGATTTAGTTTCGAGTTGTGGCCCAAATAGCAGACCATTGCATGAGCCGTTGTTGGGTCGCCGTTGAATTGTTGTTGTTGCACTTTGCACCTTTTACTCTGGGAGTCGCCCGCGTCGAGCTCCAGCCGGATGCGGCGTCGTTTCGATTTTCAGTTCGCGTCGATTGGGCGCCCTCGGCACATAATTAAGGAATTAATTAGGCGGCGAGCACTTGGCCGATCTCCCACACACTCTCACGCACACCTGCACATGTTCATCGCCCTGCCGGAGGCGTGGCGGCCGCTTCCGGTCCCTGGGCACCCGCCGATCTGCGCAATTTGTATGCCCCGAAGCGCTTCCATTGAAAATTTTAATTTCCCCAATTATTGGCGAAATAAAAACGCGACTTTGAGTTACATTATTTCCACGTGCTTCCATTAAACCTAACGACGCTGCCCCGGGGAGGGGGCGTGTCGTGCCGTGGTCGTGGGCGTGGCACCTGCCGAATGGGGTGTCGCGGCGCGCTGGAGGAACCGCTCTGTGAGGGTGGCTCGATTTCATTTCCTTCGGCCACCCTCGTCGGTCCACGTCCCGGGGCTTCTGAATATGCATGAATGCCCTGGCCGGGCGGGGAGGGCGGTCGCGGTGGAGACAACGACGGAGACAATGGGGATGGGGACGACAGCGGGCTGACCCGGCCATCGAGGAGGAAGCGGCTGCTTTCTTGCCCTTGGACCCGGTCCGAGTACGAGTCAGAGTCCTCGTCGCATCTAATTCCATTATTATTTGTGTGGTCCCCTCTTCCGGCCATTCGCTCGAGGGACGCCGGGGGCCGAGGCGGAATTCGACACATACCTTCACGTTCGCAATTTGTGAATCCGACTTCGAGTTTGAGTCCGGGCCGGGACCGACTGCGCTCGCTCGCCGGCGAATCCCTGCCACAGGATGTTGATACATGCTCAATCTCGCTGTGTGCGTGGCTGCGTGTCTGTGTGGCTGTGTGGGTGAGTGGTGGGGCTCGGGGGGCTCCGAGGTGTAGACGTTTTTTGTCCCGCCGTTCGATTCGGATTCCAAGTGGCAGGATGTTCAAAGGGAAATCGAGTGGATGAACAATATTTATTGGTTTTGGCTTTTTCGAGGCGGGGCCCGGGGTCCTCGGCCGGCCTGCCGTGCAGGTGCTGGGGGTGGGTGGTGCCTGGCATTGACTACGCCTTCGCTGTGGAGCAGAGCGGATGCCTCGGACTGCTGTATTATAATCTATTCAACATTGGGCACTTCACCCGGATCGGATCGGAGCGGAGCGGAGTCGATGGAGCGCTTTTTGCGGCGTTCCTCGGGCACCGAAGGAGGTGAACCGGGTGAAGGCGGCGGCGGGGTGACGGCGCCGGCGAGGGCGTTGGAGGTGTCAAAGGTGGCGAGGGTGGCCACAGAGGTGAGAGGGGTGAAGCGCGAGTCGGTGGCTCCTCTCGAGATGCCATCGAAATCGACCCGCCTCGACTCGCCTCGACTCGACTCGGCGGCTGCGTTGAATGGCGTCGAATCGAATCGAAACGAATCGAATCGAATGGAATCGATTAGAATGAAAAGGTTTAATGGTGTGACATCTGAAGCATCCGTCGAGGGGCGGACGTGCGATGCAAGTCCTGACCTGCTCCACCCGCCCTGCCGTGGGGCGACTCGACCCACCTGAGTGAGTCTGGGTGCGGAGAGCGGGGTGCGGGGCAATAAATATTGTTTCAATGGACGTGCGAAATGATTTACAGCCCGGAGCTCGCATGCCTTTATTTATAAATTATGAATGCGTTCAGGCCGGCCGGCCGACGGAGGCGGGGGCTGATCGAAATAATTCGAGATTTATGAAGTCGCACCGAGCCGAACTTGCAGCAGACGACGAGTGCAGCGAGAGATAGAGAGAAGGAGAGAGAGAGAGAGAGCGAGATGTCATCGGCCATGGAGGGAGATGGAGCAAGAGAATCAGAAGCCGAAGCCGAAGCCGAAGCGGGATCACGTCATTCAACCGAGCTCACAACCCTCCGTAAAGCGGTTCCGACCACGGCTAAGATCGGCGGCCACAGGAGCCACCTGGCGCAGGTCGCCAGCCAGGGGGGCCAATAATTGAATTACGGCCACGTCCACGCCCATCCCCACCCCGCCACTGCCACCGGCCCCATCTCGAGGTGGAGCAACTCCGATGAAGTTCTAATTACTGTTTAATTTACGCCCCCGGTCCGTCCGCGCGCCGAACTCGAGCGCGAAAACTCCGCGAAAGCGGGAGGGTTGCAAATTGAGTCAGGCAACTTTTTAATAAAATGATAAATGGATAAATGGGGAAAATTCGCTCATTATTCAATTGTGCTGAAGAAGTTGTCACACGCCCCTCTCGCTCGCTCTCCCTCTCTCTCTCTGGCCTCCTCCGTCGCTCCTGGCGTGCCGCGAAGCCTGTCAATTCGTTTAAAGTTTCGCCAATGGGTGGGCGCCAACGAGCCAAGGCCGGTGCAGGCCTCCACCTGGCCACTTAAAGCGATTCGAGAGCCAACTATCGCCCGACAGCCCGAACCCCCCCCCCCCCACCCTCGGCCCCAGTCGCCGCCATGGGCCAATAAATTCTCAATTATATTCCGTTCTATTCTTCTCTTCGCCTCGCTCCGCGTTGCCTCGGCTCGACTCGAGTCCTCTGTTCGAATTATGTGCTTTATTCATATCGACCACGTTCTTTATTGCAGTGGCGCGCCCGCCGCCCCGCCGGCCTGGCTGATCGAGGGCGAGGCGGCCGATTCGGTCGTCGTCGGAGTCGAACACGGACGTGGTCAAGGGAGTTACATCGATTCCCTATTAGAAGTCGAGGGACATGTCCTCACAAAAGAACCCGCAGTCAGGAGCCGTCGCCGACCCACACACGCCCACTCGCCCACTCGCCCACACGCCCACACACCGCCAGACCGAGTCAGATGTCGGCGCACACAGACAGACACGGAGCTGAGACATGCAAGTGCAAGCGAGTCCGTGCGGAGGGCGAGGTCGTCAGCGCGGCTGGCGACGCGGACGTGCGGACCGAGAGCGAGGGCAGAGGGAGAGAGGGACAGCGAGGGAGTGATGGAGAGAGAGAGAGAGAGAGGGGGGGGGGGGAGAGAGAGAAAGAGAGATCATCGGGCCCGCGTCTGCGAGAGGTCAGCAAATCTGCTGCAGTATTCCTCGGGGGCTTCCAGCTATTTCCTCCTTACTTAAAAAGGCAATTATCGATGAGTTGACATGGGAGGGGGGCCGAGGGGGCCACGGGGGGTGGGGGTGCTTGGTGGTGGCTCCTGTCGACAGGGGGCTGTGCAGTTGTTATTGCGATTGAATCGAGAGGACTTGCACGAACGAATCAAAGACAGAACGAAAGAGCGACCAATGGAAGGGAAAAAAGTCGGGATAAATGAAAGAAATAAAGCCTGAGAGATGAAGGACGGAAGGGGAACAAAGGGGGCGTGGAGAGGAGGGGAGAAGGCGATAACATTAACTTCTCAACATGAAGAGCGGATCGAGGGCCAGGCGGAGTGGGTCGAGCGCGATGACGACGAGTCGAGTGGATCCCAGCCGAGCCAGGCGGAGTCACTGAGGAGTTCGAGGAGTTCGGCCCGCCGATGCCCCCCGATGGAGCGTACTCGACTTAGTGAATCGCCCTGGGGCCCATCGGCGACGTGGGCCACAGAAGCCCATCTGCGAGCGGGGCGCAAACGGTGTCGAGGAGGCGACTTCGGGCCACGATGACGACGTCGCGGGGGTCAGGAATCGAGAATCAGGCACCAGGAGTCCGAAGTCGATCAGGTTCGAGGACATCGCCGGAAGCACGTGCACCGTACGCCGTGACGATGGTCGCCGGCCAGAGGTGCAAAGTGTCGAATAAGGAATCGTTAAAAAAAATGCCACCTCTGTCGTCGTTTACACGGCGCCTTCACAACGAACGCGGGACTCCCAGATGACTCCCCGAGTGCCAGGCCGCGAGGACCCCCCTCAGGCCCGCCGCGCCCGGGGTGGGAGCGAGGACGAGGACGAGGACGAGTAGCAGGCGGCGACGTGGACGTCTTGGGGGTTTCAGTGCCGCGGTAATAAACTCCCAGTGCAACGATCGCCCCTGAGTCCGCCCGTGTTTTTTCGACCTTTTCATTACACCGAGAGCTCCGGGCGTACGTGCTGGACGGGAACGAGAGCAGAACGAGAGGCAGGGCGGGGGTGGAGACGTTGGCGTTGGCGGAAGACGAACTCTGTAGGATTTTAAGTAATTGTTTAAGATTTTTTCCTCCCATAAATCGTGGCCTGCGCCTGCCGCCCGCCTCCGCCAACCCTCAGGCACCCGGTGCTCGGAGCTCTCGAATGGCTCGTAGGATGAGAGCACGTCCTTTCTGCGGCCGCAGCACCATCTGGGCCCGGGCAATGAGACGGAGGGCCACAAAGCAAACGGCAGGAATAAAATGAACTTTTTTAACAACTGTGTAAAACTACTCGACTCGTTGCCGACCAGGACGATCGGGACGGCGAGGCCGAGCCCCGTACACGGCCGGCGACACCGACCAAGGAGCCGGGATCTGAGTCCGAGGCGGAGTCAGGAGTGGGTGAAGGATGAGGAGGGGCGGCTGCGGTTCGTCCACAGATGCAGATGCTCCCCTGTGTGCGTGGCGCGGCGTGGCTCGGTGAGTGTGTGTCTGTGTGTGTGTGTGTGAGTGGGGCAGCCGACCATGCGAGAACGTGCTCTGGGTGCCGGATGCCCTGGGCGAACGGGGCGGGGCGGGGCGGGTCCGTGCGGTTCGGGTCGGGGCTGCTCGGACGGCAACAAGTTAGAGCTCGGCTCGCAATTAGACGTATCCAGGGCGGAAGTGTGGGGAGGCGTCGTCTTGTCGCTTCCGCGGTCGCCTCCGAGGACCCTCAGACCCAGCGCCAACCTCGACCCGGGCTGGAGCCGATGCCGATGCCGAGGCTGAGGCTGGAGTTATCGACCGTGAGAACTTTTTGCAACCGCTTAGTTCGGGCCGAAAAAGCGAGTAATTGCATCTGAAAGACTCCCGGTGCTTTTTGCCGTTCTCTCAACTCCATTGTGTTTTCTCGTCGTGCTGTTGTTGCTGTAGTGTTTTTCTCATTTCGCCCTGCCTCTCTTTCATTTGATTTCATTTAATTTCGCATCGTTTCGTTTCGTTTTAATTCACTGTTTGTTCGCAACTTGTTTCGATTGTTCGTTAAGAAGTTCGGGCCGCCGAGCATTCGAGGACGCGCCATTGGGGCGATGGCCAGGATGGAGACGGAGGGCCGTTGCTGCGATCCCCTCAGCCTCCACAGGTCTCTGCCTCGAACGCTTCCGCTCCCATCGTCCGAAGGGCGAAACCGCCGGCGTTCACTCGCACTCCACCCGTGGGCCGCTGCGGTGCGACCCCAGCCCCCAGAGCATGTGAGGCTGGGGTCCCTCGGGGCGATCCCTTTCACTCCATTGGAGTCGGCTGCAGATTGATTGAAGCCCCATTTTCCGAATGCGAATCTGTAAAAGTTCCTAATATTTCACCTGACACCTGGACGACTGTGGCTGTGGCTGTTGCTGTTACTGTAGATCATGTCCTTTTGATTGTTGTTGCTTCTGCTGGTGTCCTCCTTCTGCGCTTCTTCTGTAGTTGTTGGGGACGTCTGTCATCCCTCTGTCAATTGCTGCTACTGCTTCCAATTTGCCCAGTGTCAGGTGCCCAGATTTTCCCACCCACACTCGCTGCCTTCGCCCGGAGAGCCTCGGGAGTGGGAGAGGGGGGCGACATAACGAGTTGGGGCGAGGCGTCGGAAAGGATTTTAATCTGCTCGAACGCTTCCTGAGAGGCCTTCGCCCACGACGGAAACCAAAAAAGCTATCATTGCGTTCCACGCACCCCCTCCGCCGTCCTCCGTCCGCCAGACCCGCGCTTCCAGCTCGCCGGGGAGATAATTTAATAACGCCGCCGGTGCGAGCCGCACTCGTAGGGCTGCCGGAGCGAATGGCCCGATCCAATCACCGCTAATCGCGGAGCTCGACGGCTCCAGGTCGCGCCGCATCCTCGAGCGAGTCCTTTGAAGCGCTCGCGCCTCTCGACTTGCACCCGGAGCCGGGCTTCTCGGGACACGACAGAAGTCCTCCTGCTTCTCTTCGCCCTCCTCCACCTTCCCACGGATCACAGACGGCCACACATGCGACGCTGCGAGTAATTTAATTATTTGCCCCGAGGCGGGTGTCGGCGGCGCCCGTGTGTCGCCCAAAGCCGTCTTGGGGCGGCCGAACGAAGCCGAGGAAGGAAGTACTGAAGGATCCTCGGGACGACGGCCCCCCAAGGGAAGCCCCAATGCGACTGGATTAGTCAGCACTTCGCCCAGACGGCCGCGGGGGAGGAGCAGCAGGAAGCGGCTGCCCAGCTGGAAGCCGGAGCGGAGAAGACGAAGTCGGAGCCGACATGGACGCGGACCGGAGCGGATCGGAGCGGACCGGAGATATTAACATTCGCCGAGGAAGCGAGGAGCGAACGTGATGACGACAAGTCCTTGCTTTGTTCGTCCCTCCGGTGTCCGCCCAGTCACAGTGGCGCGGTTGAGCTTGTGTTTGTCCTAGCGATAGAGTTGGTGTTGGTGCTGGAGGACGCCGGCAGCCGCCGAGAGTCGCATATTTATTGGTGTCCAAAGAGTATTTACTCACTCCGAGGCTCCCCGTCGGCCCCGGCACCAAGTCCGGCACCGGCTCCGACTACGACTCCGGTGGTCGGATCGGGTTGAGTTCGGTCTCGGTCTCGGTCCCAGTCCCAGAGCCAGTCCGTGATGGATGAGGCCACTGGTGTTTGTCTGGCTGATGTTCGGACTGATTTTATTTATGTGCCTTCGTGCAGTGCGGCAATAAAACGTGCGCCAAACAAAGGCCCCCCCACCCCTGGACGGGGCGATTTCCGCCGAGTGTGGATAAGTTTTAATTTTGTCCAAATGCACCGCCGAGTTGCGGCGCCAAGGCGCGGTCGTCCCGGGTCCTGGACGAGGACACTTTGCGGCCGCGTCGGCCCAATGGCCTACTTGGCCCACCTTCAGCACTTGGTCCAGAGTACGGACGCGAGTCCACGGTCCGAAACCAGGAGATTTGGACAGGTCCATTAGTGTTTTCGTTGGCCGCAACTATTCAACTATGGGAGAATCGGCGTTAAGTATATGATTATAATCACAAAATCACAAAATTCAAAATTTCCGCATTCCAAAATTGGCATCAAAAGCCGACTTCCACAGGAATTTCTCTGTATTATTTTGTGATTTCTGATGCTCATAGGTTTGACTGATTGTTGTGTAGGGAACAGGCGAAATTGGAAATCCTGCCTCGTCCACGTCCTCCTCCTCCTGTACCTGCTCCCGAGGGACACGCGCCACGCCCCTCCTCCTCCTCCTTCGGACGTCTTTCGATGCGGTCGACCCGACGTCGGCGCCGTGATTTCGCGTCCTCCCGATGGCGCTGCGGCGAATGTGAATGGATGGATTTTCCCCCTGGCAGTTAGTGTGCTCTTTATTGCCCATGTTGTTGTTGTTGTTGTTGTCGTAGTAGTTGTTGTTGGCAATGTGGATGCCATTATTGTTGCAATAAAGCATTTCTTTGAAGCAATAAATAATATTATGTTTCGCCGTGAATGTGATTTCGTGCAAATGGGTTGCTTTTCCAGCCCTGCATGTGCGACTGTGTGCGAGAGTTTGTGTGGGCCAGTGTATCTGTGTCGCTGTGTGTGTCGGGGTGTCCGTGAGTGCCTGAGGGTGGGAGTGGGAGGTTGCGATGATGTGGCTGAAACGGCGGACGATGACAGGTCGGCCACGTCGCGGCGATTTTTCTCACACATTTGCCCCGTCCTCGGCCGGGCCGTAATGAATAGTGAATTCATATAAATTTCAACCCCTCCCCCCCACACTATCTGCTGCAGCGAGTCCTTTAAAGGCTCCCCGTCCAGGAACATGAATTATTTCCGGGGGCGGCCGACAGTTGATGCTGCTGGATCGGATCGGCTCAGATCGGACGTCGTGATGGATGGCGGTGGAGGCGAGAAGGAGGCGCGAAGGAGGCGAGGGGAGGCGAGGGGAGGCGAGAAAGAGGCGAGAAGGAGGCGAGGATGAGTCGAAGCGGAGACGAGGTTGAATCGAGGTTGAGACGAGTGGATCAGTGGAAGAGATGACGAGGTTCAGTCGTGACGAAAGTAGTTCCCGCAGCACTGGCCTCCAGCGATCCATCCAGCCATCCCGAGCAACCCCATCCCTCGTCCCCAAACGCTGCGATAGGGTGGTGGAGCGGGCCCCGTTGATTGCGGTTATTTATGCAGAAATTGCTGTCGTTGCCGCTGTCAGGCGGCGCTCGGGAGCCCCGCAACCATTTGTCATTGATGAAAAGGGTTAGCGCCAGAGACTCGAGCCTCGAGCCTCGGGCCTCGAGTGTTCGGCAGCCCACTTTACACGAGTCCATCTTGTAATTGATATAATAATGCCGTGGGCCTCAGCTCCGCATTCAAATCCACAACCCGGTCCACATCGACATCCACATGGCCTGGCACAGCTCGGCCCACGACCTCGAGGACCCTTCAGCGCTCCGTCCCCCCTTTGTTCGGACTCACGTGTTCCGACACATGTTCGGGCCATTCGTCGTCCGTGCTGTACTTGGGCCGATCCGGCCGCTGTCTCGCTCAGCAACATCGGCGACAGCAACAACTGAGGCAGCGACCACAACAACAGCCACAACAATTACTACAACAATGACATTTGAGCTCGAATTAATGAATCCGGGCAAATCATATTTCATGTATCCGAGGCGATTCATTCCGGCCTGACATGTGTCACAGCAACGGCCGACCCCGACCCCGACCCGCCCATCGAATCCTCGTCGACCGACCGCCCGACTGCCCCCCGACAAAAGGGCCCTTGAGGCGTAGCTGCCGACCGGCGGGCTCGTCCTCCGCGGCCAATTAATGGGCCGTGGGTCGGGCTCCTCGGGGAGAGGCCGTTTAATTGCAGGCCAGCCCCACACCTGCGCTGTGGAGGGCTCGAATCACGCCGAGGCGAAGACCGGGTGAATCCGTCGTAAAATCAAAATTATGGGGTCGAGGGAGCTGGGTGGTGACTTCGTGCTGGGCCCGCGCAGTCTCCCCGCCGCCGGTGATTCAGTGATCACAGTTACGACCAAACGGAGACCCCCGAAGACCCTCTGTGGGTTTTGCTACTAATGAGGAATGGTGGGATCTCGGCGGTGGCTTCGACCGACCCCACCCGGTGGACTCTGGTGCCAATCGCAGCATCCAGAGCTGGGCCGCCCCCGGCCCCCGGCTCACGGTACTCGGCTCTCGATTTCCACTTGACGGAGCCTCGCTCGGGGCGGAATTGATTTCTTGAATGCACTCCCTGTGTGTCAACACATCAGAGCCAACAACCGCACGCTCGAACCGGCCACCCAAACACGTCTATTTGCATAGCATTGAGCTCGTTGTTTCCTCGAAGACACTTCCGCCCCAAGTGGTTCGTGTCCCTCCCTCGTTTCGTTTCGCTCGCCCCTCGAGCCCTCGCTGGCTCTGATACAATTCCATTCCGCATGCCGGTCGCTGGGCGACGCATCGTTGAGCTCTGATATTTTTAATGAACGATTACTTATTTCCGCCCGTCCCGCCCCTCGGCCGGCACCGCCTCGATCTCCCGACGGCGGAGGAGAGCGGGCGGCTGGCGGAAGACAAACAAAGGCGTCCGGCAGCACAAGACACCGACGAAGGCGACTCCTTCGAGGCGGCGAAGACACCTCGCCATCTCCACCGCAAGCCCGGCCGACCCTCCTCCGACCGCTCGCAGTCGAGTTGAGCTGAACCCGTCAACTGCAGTCGCCGTCCGGCTCTGTCTCCCTCTCCCTCTCCGTCTCCGCCCCTCGCACCGAGAAACTTTTCTCATTTCCTTTCTTGGCATCTGGGCAGCCGAGCCGTGTTGGGAGGAGGAGGAGGAAGAGGAAGTGATTTGACTAAACACACAATTCCTGCAAGCGACGAGTCCAACACGCTCTCAATGGGACGCAGGAAGCAGCTCCGGGCGAGTGGCGAGTGGCGAGTGGCGGGGGGAGGTCGGCGGATGGTTGATGGTTTCGTCCTGCGGAGATCGTGCAGTTGCATCGTGTTCAGTTTAAAATTTATTGTTGTTGTAATTAAATCCGAGAATCGTAATGAAAGCTAAAACTTAATTAAATTCACAATTGCAAGGGCTCAAGGGGCCGCCCGACCCAGTCCGGCCCGGCACGTCGAGCATGAGCCGGAAGCGGGGTTGGGCCCAGGAGGCATCTCTGGGAGGAGGAGCCAGTGGGAGGGGACTCGATTTATAGTGGAAGTTTTAAAGTTGTTGCCCGGTTGTGGGTCGGCTGTTCAAAAATCATGGAATTTAATGCGAACTCATTACTCTCGCCCGGGGGGCGGGGCCGGACCGGCGGCCTTCGGTCGGGGGAGATAAGGTTGCATTCCCGATGCAAGGACTCGACTCGACTCGACTCGGCGCCATGAATCTAAGCCCGATAAAGTACGAGTTGGCGTGAAGTTCGCAGAAAGTCCTTCGCAATTATGTTCTGTTCCTCCTCCCCCTAATCGGCCCGGGTCTTTTTTCTCCATCTGCGACTCGGACAACGAGGAATCAACGGTAAGCCACAGCTCTGCAAGCGAACCACATGAGCACCTTCAACTCCCCGGGCTCGATTGGGCAGGGCAGGACGGCCGGAAGATCCCGAATGTTGCTGGCAAATCGTTAATCTTTGCACAAGGAGACGTGCATAATTAAAGGACTTACTTCCGGTCGAGAGAGGAGGGTGGGGCCAGTGAAACACAAAGGGATATTTTCATAAATTATTTTATTTCTGTTATATCCATGTCATGTAGAATTTTACTCTCTATGGTTTTGTTACAACATTTTACTTATTCATTATTTTACAATCGCTTTGTTTTCAGCTTCCGGTTGTTTGGTTTTGGGTTTGGTTTTGCTTTTGCTTTTCTATCTGAAGGGTGCGGGGGCGGGGGGGAGCGGTTGGGTAGGACGTGGGCGTATGGTGTGGTTTAATAATTTAATTACTTTTATTAACTACTGAGCGCAGTTTATTGGCTTTTATTATTTGCTAGCTTTCAATATTGGTTTTCCATAGAATCGTTCTCAATTTTAGTTGGTTTGTTTTATTTTCTTTTTTTGAGTGTTTTTTTCTACAGCTTTCTGCATTTAATTCGGTTATTTAGAGGATTCTCAATTTGTTTTTTAGCTTTTAATTTAGTTATTGAGTTAGTGAACAACGGCTTTGAGTTCCCTTTGTTTAACTGTGTTTATCTTTACATTTATTAGTTTTACTACAATTATGTTAAAATATTGCTGATAACAATGAATTCCACTAGAAGGTACGTATGATCAAAGAAATAAAAACAAGACAAAAACATCAACGAAATCGTAAATCATCCAAGTTCTCAACACCGTAAATTCTCTCAACGTAGGCCTTAGGTATACAATATTTCAGCTAGGTTATTATTTCAAATAGTTCATTTCAATTTCAATTTCAATTTCAATTACAATTACTCTATATAATTAATAAGCGTTTCCTTTGGAAGAACTATGCTAAATACTCCCTTACTCGAACTATGCTCTAACTATATTAGCTCGTCGTCAGTACCCTAAGCTGCGGTCCATCGGCCACCTTCTCTCCTACCTCTACAGCGCCTGCTTATTAAACCTATTATTATTATAATTATTATTACTTCACCTGCTCGCTCTGCTGTGGCAACAGAACCCTCGAACGAACGAAATCAATTGTGTACGGGGTGTCGACGATGAGTCCTAAACTTAATGTGGGTCGATAGGTATAAAATGTCTACGATCATCAGTTGGCTTGAGCATGAGCATTTGTTCTGGTTGTTGTTACTGTAGTGGTTTTAGTTTTGGTTTTGATGTTGTTGTTGCGTCACAGAAGAATTCAGAGGACGGTTGCTCGCAACGAACCCAGGGTTTCCGAACTCAAGTGGTACAACGCGGTGACCGAACGCACCCCTCCATAAAAACTACGTACGCTAACTTAGGACTAGGAGTTCCCATCATGCCATACCATACCATATCATGTCGTATCTAAGTGGAGATGGAGATACCCTGATGCTGAGTTCTACTACTGCTCTATGTCTGCGAGGGGCTCCTCCTGGACGAGGGTCTCGTTTACAAAATAAACACCTATTTACAGATCTCTGTACCATGTACGTGTATTTTAGCCTAGTTATTCCCCGACCTTACGCTAGTTATCCTCATTATTATCCTACTTGGCGCAGACCTCGGGGCCTTGGAGGCCGGGTCCACGCGTTGGGCCGGCTGGGGGTGGGTGGCGAAGGGATCGTCGTGCGGGCTCTGCTCGGGGCTCATGTAATGGACTCTTCCGGAAATGTGAGAGCATTTGCGGTCAAATAGGTCTGCGATTTCCGGAACTGCATTAAGCAGGGCCCTCAGAAGGCTCCCTTCGCCGGGCCCGCCAGTCGGCGACTAGCCTAGGTTAGTCCAGGCTAGTTAGTCTAGGCTCTAGAGTCAATGCCTTAGCCTAGTTCATTTACAACTACATGGCCTGAACGTGCCGAAAGCGTAGAGTTGTCAATAATACAATAGTGTGCTATTGGTAGCCAGATATCAGATGAACTATACAGCTGCTATTATCGTTATTATTTGTATTATTATTCCGCATTTTGATTTGGATTCTGAGTTACTGAGTTACTGAGTTTCGTGTGAGTTCTCGTGAGCCTTGAATTAAAACCAGTTGGACATCGAATACCTTCCTAATATTTGATAGTTTTGTACTTCGCCATCGCTACGAACTAAATAAGAAACAAATCGATCGAGCGAACGACGACTTTATCGTAAATCATAACACGTAGATATAGCACTATTTTGTTTATATTGTTTCAGGACATCCTAAGGGTTCGCTTCTAGATATGGTTTCTGTCGTTGGTTTGGTTTAAATTCACGTTAGTTGGGCATGATATGTCTTGTCTATGTTGGAATCGAAAGCCTGAACCCAAGGTGGTCGAGAGGTCGACCAGAGGGGCCAGAGCGGCTGGGTCCCTGCTGGGTCCCATCGTCAGGGGCCTACTTCATTCTTCACTCATGTTGGGCAGGACGGCACAGGTCGGGCGCTTCTGCGGTTCCCCCTTCTAGAAGACCTCTCGCCTAACTAATTCGCTTAGTTCGCTCCCTCGAGGGAGCGCCTGTTGGACGAAGGTAAGCCCTAATGACAATTGATGCTATACTTACAAAAGTTGAAATATTCACTATCACTATCGTTAATTCAATACTCATTATCGTCTGGTTAGTATAAGAAGTATTTTGATATTCGCTATAAAAAGTACAGCTATGTACAGTACTAGGGGAGGAGGTCCTTAGACGAGACTTAATCCTAATCCTACGAGTTTGGCACAGTAAAAATATTTATAAAATATTTCCCCCATGGTCTCCACGATTCTGGCGTCTGCGAGCGCTGAACTACGACCATGTGCAAGGAGCACGTCTTGGCTGGTCCTGGCGGCACGGCGAGCGGGCGTCGGCGTCGGCAAGGGCGATTTTAATCACCCCATATGCATGATCTTCTTGAAGGCCTTGCGGAACTCGGGGTTGAAGATGGTGTAGATGACCGGGTTCACGAAGCTGTTGATGTAGCCCAGCCACGTGGTCAGGATGAAGGCGGTGACGCCCGGCCGGCAGTCCTTCTCGAACTTGGCGCACATCGCGTCCATGATGTTGCACGTGAAGAAGGGCACCCAGCAGAAGAGGAAGACGCCTGCAAGACACGGAGGGAAGGCGAGAAATGAGTTTCCTCTCGGTCGCCTCAGGCTCGCCTGGACCACTGGAGTGACAGACAGACAGACCAACAGACCAACCGACCGTTGGACGGACTCACCTAGGACGATGGCCAGGGTCTTCGTCGCCTTGCGCTCCTTCTTCGCCGAGGACTTCTCGCGCTTCTTCTTCGACGCCTTGTGCACCTTGTAGATGGTGAACCTGCCGGCGAGAGAGGGACAGAGAGGGGCGTGGTCAGAGGGAGAGCGACGACGGCGCGGCGGTGGCGGCCGGACTCACCTGGAGGCCTGCGAGTTCTTCTTGTCCTTGCGCGAGGAGCTCTTCGAGGTGGCCGACAGCGTGGAGTCGTTGCGGGCCAGGGTCATGGCCTCCTGGACGCCGTAGCGCACGAAGGACAGCGGCTTCATGGCCACGCTGTGGACGGTACGAGAACGAGAGCGAGAACGAGAGGTTGAGGTGAGATCGGGCGAGGCGGCGATCGGGGGATCATTGGCGGAGTAGTTCGAGTAGTTGAAGGTGATTAGGGAGGAGTTCGCAGGAGATCGGAGTAAGTCGGGGACGGGTCTTACCTGAGGGCCGGCTCCCGCTTTGGGGAGCCCTCGGCCGTGTTGCGCCGGCTGCTGAGGCTGCCGCGCTTGAGCGTCCCGCTGGCCACCGGGCTGTCGGGCGGCGAGGAATCGACGGCTCCTGCAAGGACAACGTCAACGTTTGATGGTGCATAACCAGAATCATGATTACCATTCGGATCAGCCACGACCAGCTGCGGCTGGGAGGTGATCTGAGCCACGACGCTGCTCGGTGGCGCAGGAGCGCAGGGACGAAAGGAAGAGAAGAAGCGAGAACAAAAGAAACGAGACAAAGGGAAAATTCTCCAATTAGCTATCGCGTTGACACAGAGACCAGGAGCGCTAATCTATGCATGTTACTTTTAAAACCCGCGGCCCGCGGTCCGGTGGTCCGTGGGTGCGGGGTGCAGGGGAGCCGTCAAGTCGTTAGCCCGTGGCAGTCGTCGTTAAACCCGGGAATCGAATCACGTCCGTCTCGCGGCGAGCGAATATGATAAGTTAATGGTCCATGAAACCAGGGTCGTTTCCTGGGTTCGTCCGACTCTGACCTTCGACTGGGGACACTGAAATACACGGAGCCACTTAGAGTCCGCCCATAAACCGATTAGAGTTGATGGCTTTTGTGGCTGTCGCCGTGGTGCGAGGAGCGTGTGGAACGAATCCTACTTCATTGCTTCAATTAAAAATATATCGACTGACGGCCATCGGAAAGGCGGGGAGCTGATTTTATGGCGAAGGTCAGAGAGAGAGAGAGCGAGACAGAAAGGGAGACACATAATAGTGTAGTTAATCCCCATATCGAAAACAATTTCTCTCCCCTGGTCAGTCCAATATCGGAAGCTAAGTTTTGGCAAACTCGTATTGATTCCAGTGGTTTCCGCAAGTGAAATTGAGCCGAGTTCACTTGGCGCACTGGGATCCTTTTAGCAAGTCCTCCGAGCGACCTCCTCACAGACATCTCGTCGGTCGCTGGCTCAGGGTATTACGATAGTCCTTAGAGTAGACTGGGGCGCACTGTCGCTCCAGCAATAAATCCTTCGACGGCCATAATTGGCCTGGAAGTTTCCCACGCCTCCGGCGGGCAGCCGATCGCAATCGGAACTTTTAATATTTCTAATGCGTAAGAGTGACAGGATAATAGATTCCTTGTGCATATTTAACTACATTATTGCAGATTTTGCACCGACGCGCTGGACGTCGACGTGAACACAAACAACACGGCCTTTGTTTGTGTGCTGTCAGGCAGGCAGGCTGGCTGGCAGTCTGTCTGTCGGTCTGTCTGTCTGTCGGTCTGTCGGTCTGCCGCTCGGTTGTTCGTTCAGTCGGGGTGTGGGTTCGTTTGCAGTTCCCATTAGTTGCCCCAACCCGTCCCCGGCCCCGGCCCCGGCCCACGGCGATACTCACTTTCCGGTCTCCTCGACAACCGTTGCCAGCATGAACTCTGTTGACTTGTCGTTAACGATGACATGACAATCATCGATATCGGGCGAAATTGCATTCTCGTCCTCCTCCTCGTTGGAGCCCGAGGCCGTGTTCGTCGCCTGCTCGTCGGGCTGGATGCGCCCGGCGTGCCTGCTGCTGTCCAGGGCGGTCTCCGCCAACCGCCTCGTCTGCGCGATGTTCTCGATGACACTTCCGCCCGTCAGCTCCGACAGATGGGGCTTCCTGGCGGCCCGCTGCTTCCGCGCCCGGCTCCGCAGCGCCTGTGGGGACGACGAGAGTCGGCTCGGTCAGTGCTCGATTACCGAGGTGTGGGGGGGTCGTGAGTGCTTCGGTTCGGTGTTTGGAGTGAGTGGGTTGAATGCAACAGGGCGTCGTTGCCGCTTCGCAAACACAATCAGGCCGAGGGAGGGCGGGAGTTGGAAGTGGGTGGTTGGGAGGTTGACAGGTTGGGAGGTTGGCAGGATGTGGGGTTGCGGGCTCTGCGGGAGCCGGTGCAAATATTGGCCGTCGCTGTCGTGCGCTCACCTTGAATATGTTCCAGTAGAGGAACACCATGATGATGCAGGGAATGTAGAAGCTGCTCAGGGACGAGTAGACGATGAAGTCCGTGTTGTAGAAGACGCACAGGTCGGGGTCCCGGTTCGGCGTGTTGTTCAGCCCCAGGACGATGGGCGACCCGATGGCCGCCGAAATCGCCCACACCAGCAGGATCGTCAGGCAGACGCGGCGGCTGTTTTTATGTTTCGCGTATTTTATTGGCTGCGTCACCGCGATGTACCTGGAAGCAAACACGCAGGCGTCACATGGCGTCATTGGATGCAGGTGCAGGATGCGACCATCACCATCGGCACCATTTAGGGGGTTGTTGGGCCGGTGCTGGTTGAGTTGAAGGGCAGAGGTGGACATGCTTTGTGGGGACGTGCCGGCAAATGGGACGAAATGGGATGAAGAGCGAGTCAAAGCGAACAAGTTGGATGAATTCGCAATTATGAGTTCTTTTCACGAGATCGCGGTGTGACGAAACAACACAAAACATTATTTAAAATGAAGAACAGTAAAAAATATGTGTGAAATTCAGTCGCTCCACAGATCGGCCAATATAGAATTGAACACCAATCGCTTGTAGCCTCCAAATTGAAGCCAATTGAAGGCTTTAAAGCGGTTGCACTGGGGGCTTTCAGGGTGTTCGTTGTCGTTGTTCAGACGGGAAATGAATTGAGAACGGAAAATTGGTATGAAAGTCCGCCAATGCCCAGACAATGGCGCGGCCCGGCAGGCGGAGTGGGTCAGCGGGGTCGGTTCTGTATTCGCGGCCGTCCCGAGCCCACTCGAATAATTATGCGTTGTTAGACGTGCGCCGGAAAGTTTGCGGATGACAGCTGTCAGAGCGTGTGAGGGTCGGCGGTGTGCGGCGTGCGGCCTGAGGCCTGAGGGGTGGCGACGACATTTTTCAACTCGCGCTCTGAGGGTGCCAGTGCCGGCTCCGGTTCCCGCTGGCCCGGGGCCTCGGCCTCGGTCTCGGCCGGCGTCTGATCGTGCGGCGAGGGCTCGCGGCGGCGCTCGGATTTCAAGGTGAATTTCGTGATTAAAATAATGAATAATAGACTTAGCATTTGAAGCGAATTCCGAGCATTTAATTAAATTTTGATTGATTACGCATCGCTGCAGGGAACGCGTTTTTTCCGCGATTCGCCGATTCGCCCCCCTCGCCCGACGGCAGCGAGCGTGGAGCGAAATACAAATTGGATTTGCGCTCTGAAAGGCTCCCAAATGGAGCTCCGACCCCCCACGCACGTCGACCCACCCCGACCTGGGCCCCGTGCGCGCCGCTCCGAGAGTTCCAAACAATCAGAGCAAATGCGAGATGAAATGAAAATACATGAAATTAAGTAAATTAAAATCGTGGACTCTCCCACCACATCCACAACCACATCGCGGCACGGGGCACGAACGCGAATTAAATGCGAATTTCCCGAAGGAACTCACCAGCCAGACGCTAGTTGGCAGCGTCGGCGACGCGTTCGCCCCATTCCAACTGCCCGATTGAATTGCGCTCCGGACCGTTTTTAATGGGATCCACAGCCGCCCCCGACCCACGCCCCGCCCGGATCGGATGCGTCCGGTTTTTGCGCCACCGAACGCCATCATTTATCACGGTCACGGACGCGGGGACCCGTGGACCTCGCTGCCCCTGGAGGACAGACGCACAGTCGATAATCATGCAAATGCGGCGTCTGGGGGGCTCGGGGGGATGTGCGTCGGGACTCACCTGTCTATGGATATTGCGACTAGATTAAATATCGATGAAGTGGAGCATATCACATCCATGGCTATGTAGAAATCACATACGAAGTTGGGCAGCGCCCAGATCCCGTTGAACTGCAAAGAAGAAGGAGAAAGAGAAAGATAAAGATAAACTCAGATCAGTCATTGCTGGCGAGTGGGTGGGGCTGTGGGCGACGACTCGATTACGGTGTGGCCACGCAGTCGATTTTTCTCCCACTGCGGATGCGGATTACGTGTGTTTTCAGTCTAATGTCAACAGTCGCCGTCCAGCGTATGGAGAGAACTTGATTAATTGTGCGTATCGGAAAGATTTTATCACTGCACTCGTGGAGAAGTCCGGTGATAATTGAAAGATAATTAAAAGCAAATAATGAATGTTTTCGCTACTCCGATGATTAATTACTGCCGCCCGATCGCACTGACTTCAGGAAATATGCAGCTTTATCATATGTTCGTTCATTTGTTTTGTTTGCGGTGATAAATGTTTTGTCTCCCTCACTCGCTCACTCGCTCACTCGCTAAATCGCCGATTCGGTGATTTATTTGCCGGTTTCGGAGCTCCTCATTACGATCGCCCGTCCCCAAGTCCCGCCTCCCAAGTCCATGGGCCGTCGTCCTCTGGGGACTCGGCCCGCCGCAGTCAATCGTCGACGTCGAGTCGGCCCGGAAGATTGATCGGCCATCCCTGCGGCAGACGTCGGCTCGACTAGTTCGGCCCGTGGCGAGTTCCGGGCGCAGAGGGAGCGACGGCAAAAGGTTTCTCGCCATCAGTGGCGAGGCCACGTCACCTGGAGGCGGCCTCCCGGAGACACGCGGCCGCCGGCGCCGCAGCGAGAGGCTGCAGGAGCTGCAGTCCTGGGTGCAGGCGCATCGCAATCAGGCGCAATCACGTGGACACGGCACATATGTAGATGGGAGCCATTTATCACGGTGTTGTGAACGAGCCACAGGCGCGGGGCCGAGGAGAGGCGGCGACGACGGAGACGAGGAAGACGGAGACGAAGACGACAGTCGGACGAAGTTGTGCCCAAGTTTTCGCATGAACTCGTCGTGTTCGCCATGAACTCCATAAATCAACGAAAGTTGGTCCTCTGATGGAAGGAGCCAAATCCACAAGTGTCATGCGTTCGCCGAGCAAATAATAAAGTTCCCGCAGCTAGTTCGAGCGTGTTCTCAGAGAGGGCGCCTCGAACCCCCCCCCCCCCCCCCTATCCTGCCTCCCCTCCGCGATAAGGCCATAAATTTGAGATATACGAGACAATTAAATTAAAGTTTCCTCGCCCCGGATGGCGGCGAGGCGCGGCGCGTCCTTTGGGCGCACGTCGCGCCGTCGTGCATATGTGCGTGTCTGCCGGTGTGTGTGTGGGGGGGGGGGGGTGGTAGGTTGTTGGTCTCCACCGGCAGGGCAGGCGTCTTACCGGATGGCGGCTTAATTGAGTCGCTCCCGCTGCCGGGGGTGGGTCGCGGAGGCCTCGGCCCAACTGCGGTCACTGCGGGCCGGACCTCGAGATGGAGGCGGGTCGGTCGTTTTCAAAAAC
Source organism: Coelopa pilipes (assembly GCA_947389925.1). Taxonomy (NCBI): domain Eukaryota; kingdom Metazoa; phylum Arthropoda; class Insecta; order Diptera; family Coelopidae; genus Coelopa; species Coelopa pilipes. The sequence goes on from OX376700.1 coordinate 2,912,335, forward strand.
CGCCGGCCCCTCCTACGTGCGGGGACAGGACCGTGGCCGTGGCGCCTGGAGCCGCACCGAATCCCACTTCGAGCTCTCATTGCCAGCGGCCGCCGCCGAGCCCCGGGCCCGCACTTGCGACAGCAAATTAGAATTTATTCCCTTTTCTGCGGCAGCCGCCGGGCCCCTCGACCTGCCCCACGCCCTCGTCCCCGTCCCCGCCTCATTGCGAAATGATGCGCAATTAAAGTTCCGAAGACGACGAAGGACGCCCAGGAGCCGCAACACGTACTCGACTACTAAGTTGTAGTGGTAGTGGTGCCGGGGCTGTGCGTGTGTGTGCTCATTTGGCATTCAACAATTTCATCAAAGAAATTAAACGAAGGCTGTGCGGGCGGCGGGCGGCGGTTGGAGGACGAACTGGTTTGGCTTCGAATTTTCGATTTATTTCCGAAATTCCTCTCGAATTTAGAACGGGTTTTTGGAATATTTCCATTGCCCCTCCTTTGCACCCAACCCACCGCCACGCCCCTCGTCCTGGGCGCTGGGCTTGTGGACGAAACCTTCGTGCTTTTCCCACCTCGAGGCGACGCCCTCTGGGCCTCACACATGCTTACAACCGTATGCGGTGGTGTGCGTGCGTGCGTGCGTGTGTGTGGGGGTTTGGGGGAAAGAGAGTGTGCGTGCGTGTGTGTGTGTGTGGAATTAATCTCTCTCGCTTGTGTTGTTTCGGTAGGAAATAAATTCAATTTTCTTCTCTAATTTGTTGGTTATAAGAATTACACGCCTCAGCAAGGATATTTATCCTCAAGTGCGCGTCGGGCACGAGCACATCGTCATCATCGTCGTCGTCGTCGACATCATCGTGGCCGCAGACGACCAACAACAGCAACACAACCGCAGCTCCATCGACAGCAATAACCACAATAAAAGCACAATAAAATAACGTATGCCAGCAACGCAGGATGGAACGAGGGACGACGGGAGGGTGGGAGGAAAGTCCTTCACCACACCCACCACCCCCCCCTCTCGTCCGAGCTGACCCGAGTCCGTGACGCCTCGTCCGCCCGGTGGATGCCAGAACAAGGGTCTTCCGCCCACCCTGAAGTCCGAGTTCCTCAAGCAGAAGAGAACTCTTCCGAGCGCGGAGAGCGGGAGGCGTTCGCACCACGCCCCTCCGGCGCCGCCCACCGGCGATGTCTGGACGTTTCCGCCCCCGGTGCCAATCACCGAGGCAGAAGTTGCTGCTGCTGCTGCTGCAATCGGTTCTTGACGTTTCTTATCTTCGGAATAACATAAGCTTTGCGCTTCGGACGTCCGATGCCTGCTGGTGTCCGTGGCATCCGACCACGACCACGGCCCCGCCCTCCGTCAGGCCCGTCAGCCGCCGACTGACAGCCGAAGATTGTACGGAGGACTGGACGGCCGAACGGATCGATGGGTGGCGGGTGTCCGTTGGCTGGGTGGGGTCGCGCCGACCTTTGTCCGTCCGTCCGTCCGTCTGTCTGCCCGTCTGTTCACTTGATTAAACACATTCCTGCACAGACGACGCGTTATCGAATTCACCCTTCGCCTCCTCGTCTCCTCGCCCCCTGTGGGTGGTGGGGTGCAGTGATAATGAAAGGAATGGAAATCGATCGGGGGCGGGGCTGGCGGTGCTGGCGGTGCTCGTGGACTTTGAAACTCCCCTCGCATTCCTGGGTTTATTGGAATTTTTATTTCGACGTTTGTAAAAACAATAAAATGGACCGAACCCCCACCCTCTGGCCGCAGGGTGCGTTTTAATGGCGCTTTTTATTGCTTGTTAACGTCTTTCGAATTCCGCCAATTTATGGTTGAACTTTTCAAAATCCATCCATTTCCGGTCGCAGTCAATCGATTCGACGGTCATTTCGCCTCCTCCCCCTCCGCCTCTGGGGGTGGCAGGAGTCGGCCAAGCCGGCCCTTCTGCACTTTATTGGCTCCCTATGGCCCGACACATGTTCCGCAGTCCCCTTGAGTGCGCCATAAAAGGCTCTGATTCTGATTCAGGATCCGAATCCCGAATTCCGAATTCCGAACTTCTTCGAGAAAGGGCGACAGAGCGCCAGAGGTCAGTCGGCCGCATGCGAGCACCACATTCAACGGCAACATTTCGTGCCACGTCCTTTGCGAGTAAATATTTAATAATTTATATTCATTTCGGAGATTTCTGAGTCTTCCGATCCGGTCCCGATCCGGAAGCTGGGCCGCTGTGCTGGCGTCTGGGTTGGAAGGATGGAAATTGGCAAAAATCCTCATGCAATCATCATGAAAGTAGTAAGGATTTCCAAACTCCAGCCATCTTTGCTCCGAGGACGAATTTGTCCAGGTTTCACCTCTCCGCCGCCCCGCATGAATCACCTGTTCTCTCGGCCACGTCGACGTCCTGGTGCTCGTCATCGTCTCGTCCTCGTTCGTCCCTTTGTCCGAGCTGACTCCGACGTCCTCGTCTTTGTCGGAGCGCTTCCTGTTGTGCGATTGTGCTGTTGATCTGTTGGACACCCCGCTATTGTCGTATTGCCCCGTCCCGCATTCATGGCCTGTGGTCGTCCACGGAGGGACGACTGTGTGTCGGTGTGCCAGACGGAGTCCTTCATCGTCCTGTCGCCGAGTTCTCTCATTTACTTGTGCAATTTCGGGCCGAAATTGAGCAAATTAATGCGAGCAGCTCCGATGGCTCCGCTCGATGCTTTATGAGCGCAATCACTGCGACAGAGAGACAGAGAGAGAGAGAGAGAGAGAGCAAAATAAATTATATTTCCAGCCAGTCGGTGGGGCTCGGTCGGGGTATCGGCAGCACCGTTGCGAAATTAGTATTTTGGTTGAAGGCATCTGGTCAAAAAGATGTTTCAACGGACTTTCCATGGAATTGTGCTCGGCAAAATTGGGATTGCGCAGTTTCTTATTTCGAACACCTCTTGTCTCGGGGACTTCTTTGAATGAATTGATTTCCCTGAATTCCCCTCATTCTGCAGAGATTCGAGATTGGTCGTGAAGCGTTCGAAGGGACGTGCGAGAGGGGTTGAATGGGCCAAAGGCAGGGATCTCGATGTCGGCCCGGCCGCAGTTCGAGACAATAACACGGATCAATGGCAGGAGCCCGCAATGACACGGTCCATTTCGGCGCTCACTGTATGACTAAATTGAGCCTCGACCCTTCCGGCACACGCCTCCCACACACACACACACACACACACAACCCCCCGGCCGATCACGTGCCCCGCCACCGGAATCACGTCCCGCGATTGAGCGCACAAAACACCGCCTTTGACGAACCGTCTCCGTCCGTGTCTGGCGCTCCATCGTCGCCCTCGTCCTTCCCGGGCCCACAGGACGACGATGCATGTTTTTAGCCATTCATAATGCCATCAAATAGGGGGCCAGCGGGAGGGACGGGGACGGGGACGGGGACGGCGGCTGCAGACACGGCATAGGAATCCATAATGGCGCGGCAGCCGCCCGTGTCCTGCGGATGCTCAGCCACTTCCGCACCTGCAACACGTTCCGTCAACAAAAATAATTCATTTGCGCCATTTTGCGGAACAATTTGCCCCATGTGCGGGCGTGGTGGGCGTGGCAGGCGTACGTGTGCCACACGAGGACGGCGTCCTCGGATCGCCGGCGCTGCAGTCGTCAAGCGCCGGGATGGCGGGGGACGGAGACGGGGACGGGGACGTGGGTCGTGGCGTTGCAAAAACGCTGCATTAGCGAGGTGTCTGTGGATGTCATTATTTCCGTAGTTCTTGTTGTTGTTGTTGTTGTACTGTTCGCCTCGTTGTTGCTGCCGCGCACTGTTTGTGAATCGTTGTCAAATGTCGAGCAAACGAAGCCGAAGCTGACGGCGGTGCCGGAGGTCGGGGACGGAGGGATTCGTGCAAATTAGCAAAAGTGACGGGCGACGACGCTGCACAATCAAAGGACCTCGGCTCGTTTGCCAGTCAGACACCCACGCACACCTGCAGCTCCCCTGGGGCGTCCCCAGGCCGCCCTTGCATTCGACGCCGACGCCTCACCGACCCAGACAAGGCGCGAATTCCTGTCCACCGATCCTCGATACGCCCTGAGTCCACTCGATCATTTGAGCCAACCTCGCCTTGGCCATCACAGGTCCAGGTCCCAGGTTCGCCCCTGTGCGTTGCTCCAAGGACTCCAACAGCGAACTGGCTCCGGCCCGACGGAGAGACGAAGACCGGCCGCAGCCTGCGGAGCGTGTAACGCCATGCGACGTGCGCTCCCGAACGCTTGAGTTCCACGCGGCGCACCTGGAGGTCGCTGGAAGGCGCGGCGCCGACACGTGACGACGACACCCGCCGAGGACAGCTGGAGGCAACGCTACGCACACGTCCCTCGAGCACCCCCCCCAGTCACCATCCCTAATTGGTCTCGCATTAGGTGGCTCCACGGCAACACAAGTCGTCGTCGTTGCGAGCACCAGCAATTGTTGCCGGCACTCGGATTTTAAAGTCAACATTTTAATTACGCGCCCTCGGTACTGTCGCCGTCGCCGTCGCCCTGGTTGTCGTCGTTGTTATTGTTACTGCAACTGTTATTGTTATGGCTCCTGTTGTGGGCTACATGGAGTTAATGCCTGGGGAAATAATTGCACTTCGTCGCATTTCGCATTTCCGGCTGCGAGGGCGTCAGCCATGGCGCCTCCTCCTCCCTCGCCTCCACTCGTTTGGAGGATGAAGTTCCACCGTTGACTTCCTTCTCGTGGGGCGTCATTAAGGGAATGCGTCGCCGACCCCCGGAAGGATTTCGCAATTTATCGGCATCGGAAAGTGATTAATTGACTCGGGGAAAGGAGTGGAGAAGCCGTAGTGGAAAAGTGGTGAAAACCATTCGCCGTTCGCCACTCAACAGGCAGCGGTTTAAGGAGAGCGAGGGCGACCCGAGGTTGGTGGAACTTCCTCCTTCTTTCCGTCCCTCGTCGCCGTGAGATCTCGCAAGCCCACCGGAACGGTAGGGAACTTGAAATATTCGCCCGCTGATCTCCCGGGGCGAGGACGGGCGCCGGCAGGAAGCGACCTTCCGGAGCCGATATTCGCCAGGTACCGAAGACTCCTGCGCCGACGGAAGCGGAAACGAAGTACGCCCGCGGCCCGAGGCGACGAGAGGCGCGCTGCGAGCGCCAGGCTGGCGAAATCCGGCGCATCCGGTGCGTGCGACGGAGGCCGGAAACACGGTGGAGACCCGGTTGCGCTGCAGCGGGAAGCAGCGAAAATAAACGTGTTGCTATCATTTTCGGCCTCGGCGGGGCGTGGCGGGGGCGTGGCTGGGGGCTGTGATTTAAAATGCGAAACATAAATCGCGAAACCGCGGAAAACCCGAAGAAAAACCGAAAGAAGCCAGGGAAAGCGAGATGGGGAGGGAAAGAGTGAGTGGGCTAGGGAGAGTGAGCGAGAGCGAGAGAGAGAGGCAGAGACAGAGCTTTAAATTAAATGAAATCTGCCGCTCTCACATTTGCGTGCGAATTCCACTTCTGCCAGGACACGGAGTTCTTCGTGTTGTTCTTGTTGCTGTCTACGGAAGCAACAGCAACAACAACAGCAATAACAACAACAATAATGACAACAGCAACAAGAAAACCAAAACAGACAACAGCAACAATAACAACAACAAGCACTACAACCAGCAACACATTCGCAACACGTGCTACGAACAACGTTTTTTGCGCGTCTCGGGAGCGGCGGGTCGTGGGTCGTGAGGGCGAGGGTGGAGACGCGGGACGCGGACGAGTGGCTGCTGCATCTCGTGGCTGCCAGAATCACCCCCTCCCCCTCCCCTCCTGCTCAACCGGCGTGGCGAGGTGCGCCGGAAGCGGAAGTCCTTAGCGAGTCCGAACGAGATGCGTTCAAAACGAGTTCCGCAAGTGGCTGACGAGGCCGGCGGCGCGTGGGGTCGGCGCAGTTGGCCGCCGCCGGCCGTGCTCGACGACCACAGCGTCTGGGGGGCCGTGGTCGAGGTCGGCCCTGCCCGCGGCTGATGGACGCGCCCTTCAGCTGGCGGCGGCTGAGGGCGAGGGTGCAGGGACTAAGCGTCCATTGCGCCTCGGTCGACGCCTCGTCGTGGTCGCCCTCGGCGCGATTTGTTATCCACGAAACGAGCTGCCGCAAACCGCCCCCGACCCACCCTGGGCCCTTCGCCTTAGTCAGCCGCGAACGAAATGCTCGCCAATTAATGGAGTCGATTCCAGACCGCGAAAATAATTAAATCGCATTAAAAGTTCGTCCACCGAAGAGCCGACGAGCCCAGCGAACCGGAGCCGGGTCGTTGCTGGGAACGAGGTCGTGGCCGGGACTTGTGGAAGCAACCGGTGCGCCCGGACTGCCCTCGACGCGGCAGCCGGCAGTCTGGAGCAGGGGCGGGAGCGGCAGACAATGGGAAGGACCGACTCGGGGCGCGCTTTCAATTATTTAAATCTAATTAAAACGCAGGAAACGGATCCAGCGACACAGACGGAAACGACAACGGAACCAGACCCAGCACCGGAGACGAGCAGATGTGCAGCGAACGCGGGACGACCCGACCCGACCCGACTCAAGCTCTCCGTCAAAATCAATGTGTTAATGCGACCAGTGTGTGTGCGTGTGGGCGCGGCTCCGTATGTGCGGGGCGTGCGTGCGCGGGGCGTATGAGCGCTAATGAGATCTGCTGCCAGGCGATACCGGGTACAGGCTTAACAAGTCGTTAAGATGCGCCTCGCCCCCCCGCGAGTGCCGGAGCCTTTAATGATTCAGACGTGCTGCCGACTCCGAGGACGACAACGACAACGACAACGACAACGACAACGAGGCCGCCATCTGTTGCTGGCAACAAAGGACGACGACGCCCGATTGTCGTTTTGAATTCGGTTGCTGTGCTCTTTGATTCCCCGCTGAAAGCCGTCCGCTCCCTAATGGGTCTTCCATCACTGTGGCGTGTCGACGGCAGTCCGACCACCCTTTGAGGTCCTCCCAAGGACGCTGTGAGCCAGTCTGAGTCACTCTGAGTCACTCTGTTGCCACCGCCGCCGACTTCTCGGCTCTGGGACGGCGTTCGCTGGGCCTGCTTCGCTCCACCCCTCTCATTAGCCCTGCAGCCGCCGCTCCCGATCCTCCTCCGTCTCCATGATCGAGTCAGGAGCTGTTGGGGGTCCGTCGCCGGTGATCGGGTGATCGGGTGATCGGGCGTCGTTTCGGAGCCATCAACTTTACGAGGACGCGCGAGGACGACGTCGTATTTGTCTTTGAGCACCTCGTCACTTAGGCTGTTGTTCCTCTACTTATGGCTGTTGCTGCCGCTGTTTACTGTTGTTCTTGTCGACGTGGTTGTTACGGCCAGGGTTGCTGGGGCTCTTATTATTGTCCTTGTTGTTGCGGCATAAACGCACACCCTTGAGTGAGCACGGAATCTTAAATCCTTTTATGTGCTCGTGCGATATACGGCCAGAGCCAGAGCAAGAGCGCGAGCCCGAGCCTCCGAGTCGCCTGAGTCGCCACTCAAGCGACGACCCCTCAGCTGTCGCCCCTCCTAAGAGAGCGGGCGGGAGAGGTGGACGAGGACCGACGACGGGCCACACTTAAGGACTATTTAGTCGAGCGTTAAATTTTTACGCCGCCGTGAGGCGGGAGGTGCGCGCAGGCCTCGGCTGGGAACAGCGTCGTTGCGCCAGGGGGAACCGACCGAGCGACGGACCCAGCGGGCGAGGGTTGGTCGGAAATGTTAATTAATATGTGTCTTATATGATGCCTCCTTCTTTCTCCTCCCGCCATCCCTCCATCCCTTGCGAGAGGCCGCTCCTCGAAGGGCTCCGTCCAGAGATCAGTCTCGGCCCCGCCCCCAGCCGTCGCCATTTGTCCATTGCAATTAAGCAGCCCTCGGGAGGGAGGAGCGTCTGCCACCTCCCACCCCCAGTCATTGGACTAATGCGTTGTCCGTCGGCCCCCGGCGAGAGATGGGTCCACGGCGTTGGAGCCCGACCCAGGGGTGGCTCCTGACCGCAAACACTGTTCGGCAGTTAGTGAGCGACCCTCCAACACCCCCAAGGTTGAGGTCGGAACATGACCAAATCACTTGCAATTATGCGGAACAATGGCATGGCGTTTCTGGCCAAGACGTGCCAGCGGAGTCGCTTTAATGAAAATTTCAATTTAAGAAATCATTTTTCACGGCACTGTGGCTGGGAGCTGGTAGATGGGGGGGACCGCAATAACTGCGATATTCATCGCATCTCATCATCTGGGCTGCGGGGAGCAGGAAATTAAAGCCATACAAATGGCCATGAAGGGCACCGGCCGGAGGGAGCCAGGGACAGCCCTCGACGGTTTCCCCAGGGACAACGTGACAACGTCAGGGCTGCCTCCCTCCCACGACAGACGGCTGTCTTCCCAGCGAGTCTGTCTCGAGGACTTGGCCGAACACACGGAGCCCACAGCAGGTCTTGGCATTGCACGCTATCCCAAGAGCATCGGAGTCGTTCCTCAGGCTCCGACCTCCAGACACCGACTCGCGGGCCGCCCCCAACGGAGGCCCTGAGAAGTTGGCCGAAATAGAAGAATAAGTTCCGGCTAGCGTGGTCGAGTCGATTTCGTGGGCTCCACGTGTGGCGCCGGCACGTGGGCAGCGGGTGCTCGCAAGGTCAGCCGGCGACTGCAGCGGGAAGCCGAGCCAATGATATGCAAATGAACGCCTGCCGAACATGCAGCCGAGGTCGGGGCCTGCACGAGAGGGGCGTCCACGCTGAAGGTCGCCGCCCATGCGATGAGGCCGGCCGGCCGGCAGGGAGGACGTGGGCGAGGACGAGGACGAGGACAGCTGGCTCCCGTACTTCGTAATCCTGTCCACTCAGTCCGGCCGCAGTCAGTCGTTCGATGTTGTTGTTGTGTTTAGTGGCGGGCCCCAGTCGGCGCCGTTGTTTAATTTATCACCGAGCAGTGATAAATTTCATTAGCATGGCTTTGAAGCGACAACAACGATGACGACACGAACGCCAACAACAACAACAATAGCAGCAATACATGCAGAGTGCATCAAGTAGTCGCGAGCACATGTAGAATAATGGCGAGCGCTTCCTTCCGCCGGCGAACACATGGTCGCCGTGCGCAGTTCCGCCTCCACATCCGCTTCCGGTTCGAGTGCTTGATGCGAGGTATGAAACGGGATGTCGCAGTGGCAGCTGGGCGAGGGGAGGAGACTCCGACGACGCGGATGTGAGGACGTTGATGTGGGGACGATGATGTGGAGAGCTTCATAAAACATTCCGCTCCCAGGACGATTGCGCCCGATGTTGCAGCCCGAGTTGCAGCCACCCGGGCGACGTGTCTGCGGCTGCCCTCTGCCAGGTCCCGTCCCCGGCCCTGTCGCTGCCCCGTCATTGCATCAGCATCAGCATCAGCCATCGGTGTCAGTTCGAGATGAAATGAGAGATCCTTCCTTTGAGTTCCTTTGAGAGCGATGACCGAAGACCTTCGAATAGTTTGTTCCATTTTCTCCGCCGTTTCTCTGCACTGTTGCTCGGACACTCAGTTTCGAGTTCTCGGAAGGAGCTGACGAAAATGAAACGAACTGTCGGCGCTGCTTCCCTTCCGTCCTCCTCCTTTGCCTTGCGCCATCTCCATCTCCGTTGCCGTTGCCGTCGCTTCCGAGTGACGGGCGAGGCGTTCGAGTCGTGCGGAGTGCTGCTCAGGGACATGTTGGAGCCTCGCACCAGGGATCCGGGCCGGGCTCCAAGGCTCTCCATCAGCCCAGTCTCTTCGTCAACCCCATCCATCGGCTGGAGTGGAGCAGAAACTGCAGCTTCCTTGTGGCCACAGTGGGCCAAGTTTCGCGCTTCACACGATGCTCTGCATTCACCACGAGCTTGGTCTGGGGCCCGGGGTGCAGGGCGCCTTCCCGAAGCCGCCAGTGGCCGCTGCTCCGTCGTGGCTGCCGCAGAGGCGCTGCCAGGTCACGTCTTCGGACCGAAAAATGCACGCAATGCGGATGGGGCTGCGGAAGCGGAAGCCGAAGTTTTAGCCAGGGTCGCCCCAGCTCATCGCCGACTCCCTCGAGGAGCAGGAGGCAGGAGGTGGTTGTAGGGTGAGTGGAGTCGGGTTGTCATCAAGTTCGCACTTTGGTCCCGCCATTTGAGCAGCCACAGCGTAAATATTTATATTTTCCAGAATACGGTCCGGCGCTCGTGCGCCATCGCAGATCTAATTAGGACGACAACGAGCGACGTCCACCCAGCCACCGTCCTCGCAGATGCCGCGAAATGTACTGCGGCCGGCGAATACAAATCAGGGGAGTCGACAGAGGACGGACGGACGGACGGACGGCTGCAGCACCGCCACCAGCAGCAGCTGCAGGAAGAAGCGGCAATTAGTTAAATTTAAATAAAGGACCCCAGCTGCGCGGGGAGCCGGGGACGCAGGGGCTCCGGGTCCATTAATTAGATGACAAGTGACCCTGCAACGTCTGCGCCGGCGGACGGACGGCCGAATGGACGGTTGGTTGGACGGTTGGACGCGGACTGATTAATTCAGGTCGCTCCGCTCATTAATTCGCATTCGCGGAGCGGCGACCACGGCCCCTTGGCGACCCTAGGCGGGGCGACAATAGCTCTAGGAACTCTAGGGACTCCAGGCGTCTCTGGGACGCCTACGTCACAATCCATGGCTCCCAATGGACTGGCGAGATTCGGTCGGGCAGCTGATTTATGAAGGTGTTCGTTCCCTCAGTAATCGACGGCTCTTCATCAGCGGGCCGACGGATGAGATTCGGGGCTTTTGGTTGGTTTCAACTTTAAAGTCTCTCATTTCAGTCACGAGCCTGGCGTCAGAATCCCCACAACGAGTCCCAGATTAGCACGAATCACAGGTCCGATCCATTCCATGATCTTCCAGTGATTGACCGGTCGTCGTCGTCATCATCGTCATCATCACCATTGTATTGGAAATGCTTCCTGAATTCCAAAAATGTCCATTATTTTTAGAATTTTGTCAGACCGATTTGTGTCAATCTTTGTCTGACTTTGAAGGTTTATATTCATGGTATTTATTTATTTATGAATTTGCACATTATTCTCTCTCGTCCATTCGTCCGTCCGTTCGTTCGTTTCGCCTGGTTTTGTTCCACTTGTGTTTGTTCTTCTACTCTCATTATTATTTTTGGGAAATTCTCTTTGGCGTAACTCGCTGGGAATTCGCGATAAATCCCAGAACATTCCGAAGCACTTGTCGAAACCATTTGTTGCCTTTGTTGGAACGGCAACAGCAATAACAACACGGATAACAAAAACGATAGCAACAAACTCGCCAACAGCAACAGCAACAACAACAGCAACAGCAACTGGCAACAACACCTGCCAGCAGCAGCTCCATGTTGTTGCTGTGGATGTTGGGGATTTCGTGCCAAAATAAATGTGTTAATTGTAAAGTGAAAGCAAACAAGGTGAAAGAGAAAGTACAACGAGGGACAGAAAGGAGGAGTAGGAGGAGGCGGCGGAAGGCTGGACGGAAAGGCGGAGAAGTAGGAGGGAGGGGGGGGGGGGGCGGAGGAGGAGTCGTGGAGAACCAACAGACTGTGAACAAACACAAAAAATTGCAGAGCAAATAAAATGGGGCATTGTCGAAATTTTGGGGCGTGTATTTGGCACACGGACACATGCACAGACACCGACCGACACAGGCATGGAAAGCACAAAATAAACCAAAATAAAATGAAAAAGAATACGAAATTCGAAATCCTGGCAACTACGGCGGAAGCGACCAAATAAATGTAAACAGCAGAAAACATCGATCGAGACACAGCGCCGAAATCTAATAAACTCCGAAATAACAAATATATGGGTGGGCTACACACAAGCGGAACAGAGCTCGTTTCCGGTTCCGGGCGCCACCGGATGCTGTTTTAATCCCCCAATATGTTGATAAGTACAGAGCACGGTTGACCGATCGGGCCAGTCCGTCATCGGTTCATTTCCAGGTCCCGGCCGACTGCGATTGTTCGGAATTGCCCGAGTGATTTCGATTCGAATTCCATCGAATAAAACGATTGACTCTGAATTTAATTGCCATATGGTGATTGAAATAATCATGATAATCCAAGAACCTCTGAGTCGACCTCCTCGTCTGAAGATCTCGATGGCCTCGAATGTCGCCACTCGTTTCATCCCATTTCACTCGCTGCCATCGTTGGCGTTGACCTCGGGGGGTCGGATCGCATTCCGCTGCAATTAAAGGGATTCGCGCGCAATTGGACGGCCGGAATCTGCCGGGCCCGAGGTCGCGAGGTCGCCATTGCTCCCGATGGCCGTGGCCGCGGGTGTCATCTCGATGGCGGGGGCGGGGGCGGGGGCGGAGGGCCCGGGCTCGTGGGGTCCGGAGCTGTAACTAATGCAGATGCTTAGCGACGATTCATTAATTACCGACGCCTGCCGCCGATTGATTAAATGCTGACGACGATGATTGATGAATCGCCAGAGGGGATGGGGGCGTGGATCGGCGATCCCCTGACTCCACCCAGATGCCCACAAAGTATCGACTCGATATCCGATACTTAATGACAATTTCCCCAAACACTGTCGGCGGCGTTGGCGGCGATGACGATGGCGTTGCGGTTCCGCCCGACTCATTCATTCAATTATGAAAATTACACTCGGATTACTTCAGCTCCAGGCAGCAGAGCGCGCCATCCAGCCATCCATCGATTCCTCCATCCGCCGTTGCGGCGTTCAAAACAAACCCAGACTTGGCGGGGCGCGTTCGGGAGATACAAACATGAAAATATGAGCGCCCTTGGTATCGGAGTCAGGCGCACCGACTCGACCCGCGCCGCCCCGCACCGCCCGCTCCAGCCCCGGCAGGTCGGGCCTTTGTTGTTGTGCATTCGCGCGGATCCCCAGCAGCGCGAGATGGCTTCGCACAAAGTGAATCCTCGTGGCGGTGGGTGGAGGAGGAGGCGATGGCGGAGCGCGTCCCAGCGTCTGCGGCGAAGTGGCTCCTGGTACCGATGGCGGCGCCCCTCGCCCGCACACCGGGGCCGCCAAGTGCACATTCAGCGGTACCCGGAGCGGTAGCAGGGGTGGTGCGGGATGAAGAGGGAGCGAGAGATTGAGATCCAGTTCAGCAAATAATTAGAATACGTCCTCGTTGTTGTTATTGCAGCCATTGTCGTCGACGTATTGTTGTGTTGCTGTTTTTTGTGCGTCCTTGTTGTTGTGCGTCGTTGTTGTTGTGTTGTTGCGGTTACTCCTTGTTGTTGTGCTTTTGTTGTCCTTATCGTCGACGACAATTGTCAATCGCCGTAAAGCGATCGCCGGAAATAAATCCGCCGGATGTTTGTGTGGCCCCAAAGGACCCGCCGACCGGCTGGAAGGAGGGCTCGCGGTCTCGGGTTTCTTTAAACCTCCTCCTCCGACCGGCCGCCCCCGGAGACATGGGTGTTTTTTTTCCTTCCTCTATCCCTTTATGTCTTCATTTCTCTCAGATTCCCCCGATAGATAGAGTGGAAAATCCTCGTACGGAACTCCGTCCATATGAATGCGATTCGATGGCACGAAATGGTGGGGGCTCCGGGGGGCGTGGCCACCGCAAGGCCGCCCCTCGACGTGGAGTTCAAGCACCCCGCAGTCGTCGTGCCTGCCCTGCCCGGACCCCATAAATTCCAGGAACTTCCACTTGGATCAGAAATAAATACCTCGAAACGGCACGGACCTCGAAACTTGGTCGTGGTCGGGAGGGCCTGCGCGAAGCCGGTCGCCCCTTTTGGCCCCCTTTGGGCCGGGCGCTCACGGGTGTCTGACGTGTGTGGGCGGAACTTGGCAAAAGCTGTTAACGTGACTTTTGTTTTCTTGGCAACGCGGTTGTCGTAGCAGTTGTTGTTGTCGTCGTAGTCGTCGTTGCCGTCAGCGTGGGTGTCGTCGCCGTTGACGTTGTTGTTGTTGCTGCTGGTGCGCGGCTGTTGTTGAAACAAGGACGCCTGCCCCGTTAATCCTGCGGAGCGCGCCGTCTCCACACTTGCGATTAAGATCGGAAATCTTGTTGATGTTCAAAGTTCGGTTCGGTTCGACTCGCGCCGCGTCGCATCGCCTCGCAGGGGCGTGGTTTGGGGTGGCTGGAGGGGTGCAATTTATGCCCCTAAAATATGCGTGCGCCCCGACGACAGAAGGCGCTACGTTCGGTTACGTCACGTCACCGCGTGTGCCAAAACTCGCTGCCGGGATGGGAACGAGAAGAGTGCCAGAGAGTGAGGGAAGGCGGGGGAACGAGAGGAGTCCAAGAGAGTGTGGGAGAGTGAGGGAGCAGATGAGTCTGAGAGGGAGGGCGAGCTCGTTGCAGCTGGCTTCGCGAATGCGCTCCGTCCGTAGGGATCGCCGTGGACCCGGCCCGATAGAGCGAGGATCCTGCATCCGGCGCGCTCCGCCCGGCCGATCGCAAGGCAGCCCAGTCCGTCTCTCAGTCGCCCCTCTCCCGACCATCTCTTGCCGCGGCGCTTCGCAGTCCGGGGCCCGACTTTCCATTCACTGCCTTTTGCCTGTGTAAACACATTAAGGAGGAGTTTTTCACGCACAACGCGTTCTTGATTCGGCAATAATTCAATTAAGGGTTGCCTCCACTGCAGATCCTGCGCCGAGTCCCTCGCGGCGGCGGAGTCGGAGTCGGAAGGGGAGCTTCGTGATCCTGAGGGGTCGGGGTCGGGGCCAAGCGGCCCTGAGGAGGCTCAGATCCTCCGAGGGCCGGGAAGCCGGGCGGCTTTTGGCGATGGGGTTTGACTTACATGCATTCCCTCTCTTTCTCTCCCTCTCACAGCCTCCCTCTTTTTCTCTCCCTATCTGCTTCCCGCCCTCTCCTTCCCTACCTCCCACCCCCCTCGAACTCGGCCATTCGATATTTTGATAACAATTTTATTTATTGCTCGAATCGTAAATTGAATTCCGAGCCTCGCATCCCGGCCAGGCAATAATTGATCCTGCGAAAGCTGCTCTCGCCCGTGTGCAGGACGAAGCCAACAACAACAACAGCAGCAACAGCACCAACACCAACACATCGAAATGGCCATAAAAAGCGCTCATAAAACGGCCGCCGTTCACCGCAGGAGCCCGGGTCGCCCCAGCCCCGCCCGGCTCGACCCAGCCCCGCTTCAATTAATCGAAGGACCTCGCATTCCATTTGCAAATGGACGCCCCGAGGGCAGGACGAGGGTGAAGAGGGGGTGGGGTCGAGTGGACAAATGAGAGACAGCCGGGCGTCGGGCCGTCGGGCCGTCGGGCCGTCGGTCGTCCCAGTCGCTCCCGGTCGATCCCACTCCGATCGGGAGCGCCGTCAACTCCTCATAACGCGGGACGAATGAAGTGCCGAGATTCCAATCGCGGCTCAGGGCTGAGGAACGCCTGGGCGCCTCCTTCGCTCCGTTATCGACGTCACCAGGGCCCCGTCCGCCTCCTTCGGCCTGGTCCGCCCCACTGGCTCCAGTCCTGCAGCCCTCGGGAGGGCGTCGAAAGGATGCGCAGTCGCCATAAATTACGAGTTATCGCAGCGGGCATCAGTCGAGATCCCGGACAAGCGGCTCGGCAATAAAAACGGCAGGCTCGAGGGCCCAGGGCAGGGGGTTCGGTGCGGCCCTGGGCGCTTTCGCCGCGGCCGGGGCGGGTCCGACCGCGGCTCCATCTTCGGCCGGAGTCCGTGGGCGACCCCGGTTGACATGGGTTCCGGGTCCAGCGGGGTTTCATCGCCCTGTCCGCCCGCCCGGCAGGTGCTGAGGTGAGAGCGGACTGCAGGAGCGGGAGTCGGAGGCGGTCGCCATAAATCTCGTACTCATAAAGAACTCAGCGCCGAATCGATAACGACAGGAGATGAGTCGAGTTCCGGCTCGGCCTGGCCCGTGGTCAGTCGCCGAGGGACCCCGGTCGCGGCAGAAATGTCAACGGGACTCGGGCACCCTCATCCTCCGCCCCCTGCTCCCCCGGCATCGCCACCCCACCCCTGCCCATTCGCGGTCCACCCTCGTCAGCTTCAACTAATAAGAAACTTTTTAAATAAATTCTGCGCCAAAGTTTCGAGCGTCGGGCGCAACTTTTGATCAACTTTTCGCCCAACAACATCCACTGACGCAACAATAATAGCGAAATGTTGCAAAAACAACTGCTACAATAACAATAATCGCTCTGACGACCTCAACAACAACGAGAACGACGAGGACGAGGACGATGACGATGACAATAACAACGGAAACAAAACGGCTACCGGCGACTGGTGGCCGCAATTTCGGGCATCGGACGTGGCCGGGAGGGCGAAATTTAATCATATGATTCGCGCGTCCGGGGCTGGCGGGGGTGGCCCGAGAACGGAGGACGCCGCGAGGTTAGACGTGGTCCTGGCGCAGTCGGTGCCGGCGCGCGTCCAGATGCAGCAGACACTCGGAAGTCGGGTGGCAGCAGACGAGTTGGGGGAGCGAGGAGGGTGAGGGGCGGCAGGATCCGGATCCGGGGAAAGGAGTCCGCTTCAAATTGCGCCTTGCCTAACGTTGCAATTAGGTGGGTCAAAATGTTGTCGCCAGAAAGTTGATCCGTTCGGCTCCAGCAGCTCCAGCAGCTTCGGCAGCTTCAATTCCATATAATTTCATTTGGCTTCATTCATTCCTTCATCCTTCGCCATGTTCGGTTAATTTTCCGCGAGTCCCAGTTCAAAGGCCGCCGTCACTGCCGCCCGCGGTCCTCCGCCAGCCCACGGCTTTTTACGACCTGAGCGCAATAAAAGCGTCCTCCGCCGAGCAGCCTCAGTTGCTCCTTTTTCTAGTGCTACCCCTGCTGAACTCGGCGTCGTAAACGAAGCACTTGCCGGGAGGACACTTGAGTCTACGAGGCATGGGAACTTTTCACCGCCTGCCCCTGCTCACGCGACCCCCGCGACCTCGACGCAGCCACCGGCGGATGGAGTGAGATGTCATCGCGCGCCGGGACCCGCCGGGAGCGGTCGCCGCTGCCTTCGAGCCGGAGTCCGAGACTTGCTAACAATGTCCACAACGAAAGTCCAACATTTCCGACCGCTGGCAGCTGAACTTTTGATTTATCTGCGAAGTTGGGCGCCGAGGGTGGGCCACGCCCACCTGGACCGAGAGATGGCCGGCCGCACACAGGGCCGCCGAGTCACAGAAGCAGCACGCGCTCGCCCCACGGCCCCCCCACCGGTCCCCGCCGGGCCCAATCAGCGGCCGAAGGCCATCTGCGACCCCCGCCCCCGAACCCGTTCCGTGGAGCGGAAAAAAGACCGACCGCGGTGGGTGGCGGCGACCAAAAAGCGCACAAATTATTGCGTTTTTTGCGAATTTTCGCCTCGCCCGGCCCCACCCCGTGGAGTTGTTTGTCTTGCCAGGGCCTTGTCGGTGGCTTGGCTATGGGGGAGAGTTGTTGTTGTTGTTGTAGTCGCAGTTGTTGTTGTTATCTGCACAAATCCGTGCGGTCAGCTGAGTCGTCGCCCGGCGTCAGGTACGCGGACGTGACTGCGACGGTAAAAGGTTTTCCTTGTCCTGCGGCGGATGCGTCTTCGAAGGCGTCGAAGGGCGGTTGGAGGGGTCTGGGCGGTTCAGCACTTGAACCATAATGGCGCCGTGAGTGAAATTTCATGAGCACGTAATAAAACACACACACACACCACTCACCCTCCCTGCTGGTGGCGGACAAAAATGGCGGACGCGTCGAAAATATGAGAGGAGCGAAGTGCATTCGATAAATCACTCCGCTGGACGGAAGCCGGGAAGCTGCGAAGGGATCGAACTCGGGCCGGGGGCGGGCTGGAGGTCATCGCAGAGGCGACAAAGTCAACCCTTCGTCTCTGGTCGCTCGACTTCCGGCACGGTTTCTCCCACCGAGCGACCCGGGGCTCAAGTGCTTGACCCCGGCACGCTGGGAGCGGTCGGAGTGGAGCCGAGTAAAGTGGAGTGAAAGCGGAGAGTGGGAACGAGGGTCATGATCACTCTCCCCCGACGCTTCTTGGCCAACAAGGCGAGCTCGAGCTTCCTTCGTCGCCGCCGCCACCCGGCGAGGCGCGGCGAGCCAAAGTTTCGCGCATAAATTCGCGGCCCCAGCGACATGATTAATGGAGTAACTAATTCAGGACCGTCTCGTCGCGCGGCGTTGCGTCGCCGAGGCCTTAAGTGCCGCTCGTGTTCAACACCCTGTAATGATTGCGCGCCATTTGTTTCTCTCGTGCGAAATCACTTCGTCAGCGATCAGGGCCAGCGTCGACTTCATTAGGCGGCGTCTGGGGTGCTGCGGGCTGGACTGGGACTGGACCGCGCTGGACGGGAGGGGGTCGGGGGTCGGTGGCCGGGGGTCGACGCAGCGCTCTTTGACACCCAGTGACTCGTGGCCGACTGTAATTTTGCGAACTCATTCATTTCCCGGGGGGAGGCCGACCCTCGTCCCCTCCTCCCCGGTTCTGGTCCCGGCCCGGCCCGGCCCGGCGCTGCTTCCTGTCGCCAATGGATCTTTCAGCAGGACGCGGACCCCTCACCCTCCGTCCCTGCCGCCGTCGGTCGAACGACTTCCGTCTGCCAACTTCGCCCCACTGCCGCGGGATGCGCGCCGGACTCGCCAACGACTTGGAAATACTTGCATGGGATTGTCGAACAGCATCCCGATCCCTCGCGAGAAAAACCACGCCCCCACCCCCTCTCCGGTGACCCTCCCCCTCGTCCCGGGCCCGACAAGGTGACCAGGTGCACGACGCAGAAACAAACGAGGAAACTTTCGCGCAACTTTGTCGATACCCCAGCGCCCGGCACCGGCCCCGGCCCCGGCTCCATCGAACGCGCCTCCACCGGGCGGCCATGTGTGGCCCCGACCTCGCATGGCTCGATGGAGCAGGTTGGGGCTGTGCGGGGTGCGGCCCGGGCTGTGCGCAAAACTTCCGCAAAGGCGGTTGCAAACTATCTGCAACAGCCAGCGACACCGGTCTCGCTGCGGCGCGGCCACCGAGTCCTGGCCAGCCACCTGAGTCCAGCGGGCGCGGACGAGGTGGATGCAAGCGGGCAGCCGCTGGGGCGACTGGGCGAGGGGTGTCAACCGTACTCGCATCCACACATGAAGCGAATGGCGATCGAGTTTGGAGGAGGCGGACGGAGACGGCACCGAGGGACCGGGAGATCGGGTTTTCGTGGCCGGTTGGGACCTGGAGATACCGAAAACTGGTTTTCTGAGGGTCGATGGAGACCTGTTGGTGCGAGGCACAGAGGATTCGATCGGAGGATTTTCGCGAGAAGTCGCTCGGACGAATAATCGCGACAGACGCTCAGGACGGCGCCGGACGTCGAGGGACTTCGTTACTCCAGCGCTACGGCCAGATGTTTGGCGGCTGCGTGATCGCATGAAGGTGGGGCTCGTGGGGAGTCCAGGGGAGTGGGCGGTGGGCTGTGGGTGGTGGGTGGTGGGAGGCGCTGAAAAGTTGGCGGAACTCGCCCACTTAATCGCCTTTCCATGGGCTTTAAATTTGTTGGCCCGAATTATTATTTTTATTTCTGTCATTGTCGGCTGTCGCTCGCCGTTTTATTCATTCACGACGCGCACTGGATCAGGAGTGGAAAGTTCGAAATGTGCGAGTTTTCCGAAGTAGTTTCTGTGCTTGTTGTCATTGTTTTTATTGTATTCGTAGGCTTTACTCGGCAACTTTAAATGTCAACAAAATGTTATGCATTAATTTCCGCCCCCCGGGGGATCGGGATCATATTAAATGCAGATGACATTCTGATTACTTAAAAGTTTCTGTTTTCCTTCGCTCGCCATTGTTCGCCTCGCCCACATCTCGCTGTCGCTGTCGCTGTCTCCGTCGCTGTCTCCGTGTCTGTCTCTAGATCCGTCTCTGTCTCTGTGCTAGTGTCCTCTCTGGTGTGGTGGCTGTCGGCGTTGTTGTTTTCATTGTTGTTGTACTGCTGTCAAAAACAATCCTGGCCTGACCCAAGTTCACGTTTGAATTTATTGACGACTCCTCGCCCGGACACTGGGCGCCTGCTGGAGGGAGGGACGAGGGGCCGCCCGTTTGTCATGATTTCCCTCGGCCCGAACGTGGCCGGCATTAGTATTTGTTGCTCCTTATCGACCATTATGGCTCCTTTGTTCGCAACTGGGTCCGCGTCATGACTGCGGCCGAAACTTGGCGCCCACCCTGCGTACGGCGAACCATCGCATCATCGGCCCGACCCTGCCCGGCCCGGCCCCACTCGAACTGGATCCGGATCTGTAGCTGGAACTGGAAATCGAACCGTCATTTATTACACGGCCGAAAATATTACATATTATCCGCTTTATGGAGTTTTTATTGGCCCTCCTCCGCCTCCTCCTGTGTCGCCCTTTGTTGGCCGCCAGCTCGCCATTGTAGGGCGAGAGGGAGAAGCTGAAACACGGGTTTCAACCACCGAGAACAACCGAAATCAACCCAAATTTTTCGCTATTGAATGAACTGCAAACCGCAAATAAAATCATTTAAAGCCATATTCAAAACAACCAGTGACTTCAGACCAGTCCGAATAACGAAATCTCACAACATGCCAGGGCAAACAACGCTGAAGGGATGAAGGCAATAAATTATGTAATGAATGAATTAGCAATAAGCAACCGATACAAACAAAACTCCTCGGAAGTGACTCGTACAAAAAGCCATCAGAGACTCCGGCGGAGGACGAGGAGGGCGGCAGAGGACTCCGAGGACCGGAGTCGCATCCTCAATGCGATTTTTGTGGAATCCACCCAGCTTTCCTTCCTGCTCGCCCTGCCGCCCACCACAGCCCAGGTCTCGTGGGACGGAAGTTGCTTCAAGTGTTTCCTGCGGAGTTCGCGCCACGTTTCGAACAAAATATAAAAACCCCAGCGGTAGGAGCAACAATAATAAAATTAAGTTTTTACGCTTTGTGGAAACATTAGGACGCGAAAGTTCGATAATATATCACAAAGTGGATAGGAAGGAAATAATGAAGGACGGCAGCGGCGGATCGGGGGCGGGAGCGAAATAAGAAAAGTTTCCCTCGAAACACTTGTAAATTAAACAGCAACAATAAAAGTGAGCGGCGAACGATTTGTTGGGTGAATTCGTGCATCGGAAAAGTTTCGGATATTAATTTTTAATGGTTCCACACGGAACACGCCACGGACCAACAACACGGGTTTCGCCCTGACCCTCCCTGACCGATGACCACGCCCTGCGCGGGAAATTGAATTAAGTTGCGATTTGATTAAAATCCGCGATTGCCTTCCATTTTCAATTCTTTGCACTTCTCACCTGTAATTCATCCGCAAATCGAGAGCGAGAGGTCTTGAGAAGAAGGAGCGAGAGATCAGAGGTCCAAGGACCTTGTGGTGATCGATCCTTCGAGTAGCGTTGGTAGGTCACATTCCCAGGCCCGGTGCGAAGAGTCGAAGAAACGCAATCCGCCTTCAACTCCTGGGCTTCTCGAGAAACCGAGTAATGATTTGATGCCTCATTGTTATTGCAGCAGCCTGGGCATCCGGTAGGGGAGGCTGTTGTTGTCTTTTGCCGCCCCAGAGGCTCGGCGTTGATTGCGAGCAGCTCCGGTCGATCAGGAACCCATTCGCGCCGAGCAAATGAACTTTTATTGCACCCGTTCGCCGTCCCGCCTCAGGCAGCTGGACGCACGAGTCCGAGCATGGGGCTGATGCTGATGGCTCCCTGATTAGACCCCGGGGGCGTGCCGAGGGCGTCCCGGCGGCACGCGTCAACCCTTCCCCCCCGACCCCGACCCCATCAGCAACGCCAACACATCTGCATATTTCACACAACTTAATGAACGGGAGGTACTTGGGAGATACCTGTGGACGGATGGACCGATGGGTGGGTTGATGACGGCGGACGGACGATGGATGGATGGATGGATGGTGGGTGGCCATTGCAGTAAATTCGGAAACGCACTCGTTGTTTACTCGGACATGTAAATTTGAGGAAATGGAAATCAATATTTTTAATCCAATTGAGGAGGCGGAATCGACGATTGCGGAGGCCTCTCCCAACGGCTCTCGCCGGGGGAAGGAGCAAGAGAAGGCGGTAGGTCCTCGAGCTTCGATCGCTGCATATGCCGATGGACGATAAATTCCCGGAACCATAACGAACGAAAGGTTTTCAAATTAATTTAATCGAATTTCAGAAGAATTCCTCGTAATGGCCCGTGGTCGTGGTTGTGCGTCCGAGGGGGCCGGCGGCGGATGCGTTGCCTGGGCATGAACGATGATGGTTCCCGACCGGTTGCGAGGGCCATTGAGACCAACTGAGTGGAAAACATGCTTTCTGAATGACCAGTGCTGAGTTCGACTCGACCGAGGACTTGGAACAAAGCGTGTGGTTGACGGAGCGATTCGAGGCGGTTGGAGAGAGTAAGGTAGGGAAAAACATTCTGATAGTGAGGAGTTGGCTTAAATACGGATCCGTCAAGCGGGCTCGGACGCGATCCCCATCGTTCGAGGTCACCGACGGCAACCCGCAAACCCTTGGTGCGCTCGAAGGGCCGGTGATCGAAGAGGATCAGGGGCCAGCCATGACGACACGGGACCCCCGAGAGCAGCAGCTCGAAACCGATTCGCAACTAATGACGTGGCCATCGCCCCTCAACGCAGCGAGGATGGCCCGAATTATTTATAGCCGGAGGGAGAGGTCGATGGCTGGGTTGACCGACCAAACGACCGACCGACCGACCGCCTGGCTGGCTCACCGACGGCTGCGGCCGAATTGGAATTTCAATAAAAGTTGTTGACTCCCCGACGAAATAACGAGCTCCGGCGCTGGCGGGCTGGAGGACGGGCGGAAGACATTCTTAAAATCGAACTGAGAAATTGGCGTGCGGTTGGCTGAGCTCGGCAGGGCCACCGACCGACCGATGGGGCGAGAGTCCTTGGCGCGGCGTCCCCGGCTTCCGCACGACGTGCTCCGGATGATTGACGCGCGAGTCGAGCTGCTGGAGCAGCCACCGTTCGGGCGACGCCCGGGCGGAGCGGAAGCCGACGAGACGGGCGGACGAGACGAGCCCAGACCAGACGAGTCGACTTCAGTCGAGTCGAGTCGAGTCGATGAAGTGACGGCGGTCGCCACTAAACAAATACATCTCCTGGATGGCGACGACCCAGAGGACGTCTGGCTCGGTCCAGGCCGGAGCGGAAGCGGAAGTGGAAGCACTCTAGGTGCCATCGCCTCCCATGCGGGGAGGAGGAGCTGTCGGGGGCTTTCGATCGCCAATCGATGTCTTTCGTCGACGTCGAGCGCCGCCGAGCGCGGAGGAAGCTGGAAAATGCTAATTCGATCCGAATAATTTCTAATGCAAATTTCGGGTATGCAGAGGCAGGAGCGGGGCCGAAGACGCCACACGCCCAGAAACAACAACAACAACGCGAGTATGCGAGGGATATGAAAAATGAAACATATAAATTTTTATGCGTCGCCATACATTTTTATTGGAATACCTCGAGTCGCTCACGCACACTCGCACGCAAACGCAAACGCACACAGAGCGCACGCACAGACAGAACACGCGTTCTCGCACACACCCACAGCCACCAGCATCTCCACGGACAGACGGACGGACGGATGGACGGACAGAAGGCGGCTTTTCATCTTCGACAGGGCCGAGGGGCGGGGCAGAAGACCGAAAATGGTTCAGGTCGATTTAAACCATCGGCGCTGCTCCCCCTCACACACACACACACACACACAGACACTGCCATGCACGGCACACATGTCTTCGGCGAGATGCCGGCGCATGGGGATCGTCGGGATCGGGGGGAGTCCAGGAACCGGGCGCGGAGCGATGGAGCTTCGAGGAGCTCTCGCTTTTATCGCCGTTCAAAATTCAAATGCGCCGGGCGGGGGGTGAAGGCGTGAGCGAGGGTGGGTGTGGCTGTGTCTGGGTCTGTGGGTGGGTGGCTGCGCCTGTCTGGGGGTGATGGGGAGGGTGAGGGTGACTGAGGGTGGGCCTGTGCTGTGTGCGAGTGCTCTGCGGTTGCTTTTGTTTTCGAGTCCGCATATGTTGTTGATGGCGATAAAAATCCCCGGTGCCCCACACCACGAGAGCGGAAATTCTTCGAAGCGCCCCCAACAATCTCCACCTTTCGCCCACATCCCCTCGCCGGAGTCGCCGCTCGGAACGAGGCAGAGTTTCGGCAAACAACGAGCCAAGAATAGGAGCGAGTTCGCTGTCGGCAGGATGGCCTGCCTAATTATTTAGAGAATTCATCGGAGCCACCTTCGTCCCAGGTGGGACGTGGAGATTGGGACATTGAGAACGAAGAAGCGCCCTGGATGTGGCGAAGATTGCAAACACATTCTCCGCCCACAGCCGGATCCCGGGGAGCTCGGAGCAAGACATGCGAGCCAAACGAGAGGATGCGAGGCAACGGAAGCCGGCTTCATGGCGAGAACTGAGGGTTGAAGCCGTCGTCCGAACGAACTGCGCGCGGAGAACACGTGAATCCCGAAATCTCGCGGAGGCCCGGGCTCAGGTTCGGCCCTCGAAGGTCGGCCCAGATGGGCAGGGTCAGAGCAACCGGAGCGGACGAGGGGCGCCCGATTATCATTATCGTTCGTCACACATAATCGCCGGCAAAATCCGGCATAAATTGATATCTGCGACCAGAAGTCGCCGGAAATGCCATCGGATCCGCCCACGGAGGGACGGGTTGGTTCGGCCCGCAACACCATCATCCCCAAGCTAAGACCCCCCCGAAGCGACGACCGCTTGGTCGCCTCGAAATCCGTGCAGCTCTTCGCTGAAGCCATCGGAGAGGCGGCGATGGCGACGTGGGATCCAACGTGATATGGTCTTCCTTGGGAGTCCTCGCGTGGACCGACGGGGACCCTATTCCACTCACTTCCACTCCGATTCCGAGCCCGTTTCCGGGAATTCGCCCCGGTCTCCGGCAATCGCTTCGCAGAGCCAACAAGTCCTGACGATGTCCTTGCCTCGCGCAACCATCCAGTGCCTTTAATTCGTCCTCAGGAAAGGGCGCGAGGGGGCCTGAGAGCATGTGCTTAATGAAGCCGGCGACGTCGGGTCCTCCAACGCGTCCCACTGCGCGACGCCCCACCGAGCGCGTGTCGTCGCCATCGAACGCCGGACTGATTTATTTGCTCCGGCGTCCGCCGCCCACGATGCACTCAACAGTTTTTATACATTTTTCATGCGCCTCGCTTAAGTTATATTTCTCTGTAAATAATGCAAATTCAACATCGGATCGCCACGGGGAGCCGTGCGGGGTGTGGGTTGGCCCCGTCGACAGCGCCAACCGGCTCGCTCGAGACGTGCCCGGCCCGTCGACGGGGGTGGACCCAAGCAGGAGTCGATGGCGGAGTCGGGGCTGCAGCCACGCCAAGTACGTTAAATGTCTCCGCGGCTCCGGCGACCTCCGCCCCGCACCGTGGGCGGCGAACGGACGGACTTGCTTTGCAACGGGTGCCCGGCCACGCCCCTCCACCTACTTCAGAACGTCGTGTCTCCCCGAGCTGAAACGAGGACGTTTTAAGAGCGCGAGAAGCAAAAATTGAAAATTGCCAAATTATGCGAGATTCATGAAATTCTCGCATAATTCAGAATTAGCCAATGTTGTGTTAGTTAAAATCATCACAAGATCATGTGGGAGCTAAAAAAATGCCTTCGATTTCCCCCCCTCGCCCACTGTGCGCGGCCGACTACGTGCTACATGCAACACAACAACAATGCACGATATTTGTCGAGGACACGAACCACTCACCCACACCTGCAAGGACTTTATTTGCTTCTATTTATTTGCCTGTGGTCGCAGATGCAGGGTCCGCGTGTGTGCGACATATTTATTTGTATTATATTTAATGTCGCTGCCAACTCGACTTCAAAGGGATCCGCTCGGCTCATCGGGTGGTGGGCGTGGACGGACGTGCCACGGTCTGGACGCGATGGCTCACGTCCCTTCGAACAAGCGGCCAAGCCATCGCCGACGATGACCGCGATGACCACGATGACCACGGGCTGGCGACGATCTGCACAATTTATGAGCCATCGTGGTCCGCACCTGGGGAGGCGAGACCGAATCCCCCCTCGCCGCAATTAATTTGCCGGGGGCGGGTCGAGCGGGCGAACTTGATGGATGGGTGAAAGGACGACGGGTCGAGTGGATGAATGAGGCGGAGGCGGAGGCGTGAGCGATGAAGTCGATGGCCGGGAGCTCGAGCGAGGGTCGGCGGCTGCGCTACGTCTGCAGCTCCTGCTTCGTCTCCGGCTCCTGCACTCAGTCACGACCGGGCGACCTGTTGCCGCTGCTCCGCCGCCGTTCGGCGTCCAGCGTCCGGGGCTGCCGCCCATCGCTCGTGGCGTGTCTCGACATGTTAATTTGTTGCACGCGGTCCGTTAATTTGCGGCCCGAGGTGGGTCGAGTCGAGTCGTGTCGAGTGGGGACTGGATTTAAGTGCTGGGGCCGCGGTCGGGCAGGTCGTCTTAATGGAAGGCCCCTCCCGCCCCCTCCACCGCCTGGTCCGACCTCCGCCAAGTCCATGGCCAAGGCGCAGGAAGACGCCAGGCGGCGACTCGAGCGAATTATTTTCAGGAGTGAAATCCTTCATTAGAACGTATAAATATTTAATACTAGAGTCGAGAGAGAGAGAGAGAGGGTGTGACCCAGGGCGAGCGAGGCGAATGCAAATGGCTTCATGGATCCGGCCCGAGCCGTCCGGCACTCCCTTGAAGGTCAAGGTTCCTCTGGTGTGCCGTGTTCTGCCGGATTAGAAACCCCTTGGGAGCACGGGGCCACTGAGTGAATCCGTCCCGAACTGATCCCCGGAAGTATCCAGAGACGACCCATTTGGCCTGATCCGATGGCAGCCCCCATCGCCTCGCATCAAGGCGCCCGTCTGCATAGTTGGAGGATTAAAACTCCAGCGCTGCTGATTCCGAAATTCAACCTCTATGGGGATTTTGCACTTATGCGGGATTTGGCCGGAAGGAGGACGGGCTGGTCCGCCTCCTCTAGGATGTGGACCAACGTGAGCCGAGCAGACACGTAGACCCCGTCGGCGGTCTCCGACTCCACCTACGACTCCACCTACGACTACGACTCCGACTCCGTGCGACGCCCCGACACGAGCGGCTGTCTTTTGAATGCATGTCTTCTGAATTTCGAATGGCGTAATTTCCGGCTGCGCTCATCCCTTTCAGGATACCTCCGGCGGACGGCACCTGCCGTGCAGCCAGAGCTCGGAATGAACGCATTCGACAGAACGCCGGAAGTGCTCGGAGCTGAACCGGAGCTCGAACCGGGATCAGACTAGTTTCGGCGAAGCAAAGCGGCAGCTGGGCGGGACTTCGTCGCCCTCTTCTACGCCCTCCTCTGATCTGTGCTGTATCGACGCTTCTAGACCAGGTTTAAGTCAGCGGAAGAGTTTGCTGGAGTCGACAGAGCGAGAGAGCGTGGAGAGCGTGGATTGGTCGAAAGTGCGTGAGTGCGTGTGTGCGTGGAGGATGAGGGGACGATGTTCGTTCGTTCAGTCATTCCTTCATTATTTTCGAAAGTTTCGGGAGCGGAAAAGCCATCCGAGGCGGAGGCGGAGGCGGACCGGGCGAAAGCCATTCGGGATAAGCGGACTGGATGACATCGAACCAACACATGCACACCAGCGCACACGTCCACATGCAGACAAAGTAGAGCCGTGCTCGGAGCGATGAATGAACACAAAGAAGGTGTGGGCGGCGACGGAGAGTCGGGAGGGAGACGAGAAAAATTCCGACGAGACGAAACTTTGCGAGATGAACTGTCGAAGACGGCACAAACTTCCCGGTTCTCATTCTTCACATCCACCGATCTCGCTCTCTCTCTCTCACACGCATGGTGTCGTCCTCCGACTAGGATCTGCTGAGAAAAACCTAATGACTACAATTAATATCGATCTTCGTGGCAAATAGTGCCGGAAAAGTTACTCGAGCGGGTTCACGGGGCGTCGGTGGACAGCGGATGGGAGGGACGAGGAAAGGTCAACGCAATCAAGTACAAAGGACACTTATGAGGAGGAGGAGGAGGAGGAGAACGAGGAGGTGGTCGGACGGACGTCGGCAATTCTCGAGCTTCTCCCCATGAAGACAAATGGATGGACGACTTCCCGACGTCAGGGTGAGTGTCGCATGGGTGTCGACGGCTGTGCCTGTGTCCATGGGTGGGTGCTGGTCGTGTGTGTGTGAGTGTGCGTGTGGGTGTGAGCTCGTGTCAATTTGCTTTTATGTCGACACATTACGATTCTATATTAACGCCTTTCTCTCCACTGGCTCCTCGCTTCCCAGCGCGGGGTCCGGCCGGGAGCTGCTGAAATTATGTCCCATAATCTGGCTCTGCGTCGAATGGGCCCGGGTGACAGCGTGGACCGAGTGGGCCGAGGCTAAAAAACGCTCTTCCTTCGTCCTCTCTCCCTCTCTCCTTCCGCCAACCGCAACCCCAGCCCCAAGCTCAACCCCAACTCACGAGCCCCGAAGATAGGGCGACGTCCGCCGATGCTCGGACGCAGCTTCGCTCCCTCGAGGCCCCAACCCCGCGCCGGCCGTGGTGTCTGTGCGTCCGTTGTCCGTTGTCCGACTCTCTGTCGGTCCGCCTGTCTGGGCGGCGGCCTGCCGTCTGTCGCCCTAATGCCTAAATAATAAGAGGATCGGCGAGTCCGCAATCTCTGCGCTCCTGCTCGGGGGAGGCGGGATGGGGGATGCGGAGGCTGGCGGCGGGAAGAGTTGACGAAGGCCACGAAAACACTTCGCCCATTCAATCGTCGTCGCTCCGTAAAGTGCTTTCTTTTGTGTCCTAATGTGATTTAGCAACATTCGTCTTCCTCCGCCACGTCCCGGCCCCCTCCCCCTCCCGCTGGGCCACCCGCCCACCGCCTGCGGAGGCGAGTGCGGCCCGGCGTCTGTGCCTCGAATAATAACCGCAGAGAGTCCTCTTATTTTTGCATTTCAGCTCCTCAGTCGCCTCGCCTCGCCTCGGCTCGTGTCGGAGCGTCCTTAAAGCGCGCTATTATTTTAAGCAAGGATTTCAATCTCGCCACGGATTTCATTCGCCGCCCACCACCGCTCGCTTCAGCTGTCATCCCGGCGAAAGTGTTTCCTCACGCAGCAATCACCAACATATGATGAATGGAGGCCCCTCCGCCCTCCGCAACCAACTCCCAGGTCTCGCCACCCACTCCTCGCTCGCAGCCTTGAGGGCGAGACGACAGAGCTTTTATTCAAATTATTCGAGAATTCTTAAATATTTATGTTAATGCTCTCCGTCGACGTTCGACCTTCGAGTCGCAGGGCGTGCGACCGACCGGGGCAGCAGGAGCGAAAGGACGGCGAGTCCTGCGCACAGCCCGTGGTCTCACCCGAGTCGCGGACTGGAACCGTGATTGCTTCGAAGAAGGGCCCTCAAGCGCAGTCCTCATGTAGTTCCACTAAAGCTCTGGGTAGCCGAATGAGGTTCCAGGCCAGCCAGCCCAGTCCAGCCCAGCCCAGCTCCAGGCTGTCAGCCATTCGTACATGTGCGTCTTCTCCGCAATATTCTATTAGATTCCTTTCTCCCGACCTGGCCTGGCCGGGTCGATCGATCAACAGATGACAGAATAAATCTTATGGCATTCGCATAAATCAAATTCTCTCGAGTGCTGTCGTGTTTGATTTCTTTCTCCATGCACTTGTGCGAACGACAGACAAGTGTTGGGCGGGGCTCGAGCCCGGTTTCGGTTTCGGTTCACGGCAAGGGCCGTTAAAGTGCCGCCCACGGACGCCGCAAGTCGTCCTCGTGGGACTGTGGCCGTGGTCAAACATTTATTGGACATCTGAAGACCCTCCGCCCAGACAGGGTCGGGGTCAGGGGGTGGGAAAAAGAGGGATCGCACTTACCAAAACGTAGACGGCGAACGGCATGACGACGACTGCCACGAGGAGATCCGCTATCGCCAGCGAAACGATAAAATAATTGGTGACCGTTTGCAGCGAGCGCTCGCGACACACGGACAGAATCACTAGAATGTTGCCGAACAGGGTCAGAATCGGGAAAAGTATCAGAATGAGCGCCCAGTAGTTGTGGTCAACTGCAATGGAGAAGAGGGCCGGAGTCAAATTCGATCTTATTGAGGGATTTAGTGGGTTTTTTTTTTGTTTTTTTTATCATGATGCGGGATAAGGGTAAGGTGACCTACCTTCACTTAAATCGGAGCAGGACGTCGATGTGAGATTCGTGCAATTAGTTCGATAGTCGAAATCGGTGATATTTGAACTATTTATTGTTGTTGTACCCGAAACCGCACTCCCGTTGTAGTTGTAGAAGTACTCCCCGAAGTCCTCCAGGAGCAGCATGAACGTGCTGCCCCCGCCGTTGCCCGCCCCCGGACCCGCTCCCGCTCCCGCACTCGCGCCCGCCCCCTCCCCGACGCCGCTGTTCGTGCTGCCGCCCTGCAGCAGCTCGACGCCCGTGCGCAGGGCGTGCTCGCTGCCGGACGCCCTGCCGCCGATGCCTAGGCCGCCCAGTCCGCCGCCGCCACCGCCGTCGAAGCTCTGGTGGAAGGAGGAGGTCGATGACGAGTTCCGGCCGCTGTCGTAGGCCAGGGTCTGCTGCAGGAAGTCGCCGCTGAAGCCCACCGCCGCGTAGTCGGCCTCGCCGTCGGCCGCCTCGGCGCTGTCGATCAGCGCGATGTCGTCGCCGATGGCCTCGCCCACCACCGTGCTGAGCAGGTGGCCCTCGCCGTCGGTGGTCGAGTAGTAGCCGAACGCGGGCGCCGCCGGATTCGGGCCCAGGTCTGGGTCTGCGTCTGTGCCTGGGCTTGGGTTTGGGTCCTGGCTGTGGCCCCGCTCCGGCAGCGACGACGAGGACGACGAGATGGCCTCCAGCAGGGCCGTCGACGTCCACGTGGCCTCCGCCTCGGCCTCGGCCTCGGTCTGCGCCTCGGTGACGTTGAGGCCGTCAACGGGCATCGATGTGAAGTTGCTGGAGCTCTGCGCCGGGCTCCAGATGGCGACGACGGCGTCCGCCTCCTCGTCGTCGTCGTAGAGCTTGAAGTAGTCCTGAGGATCGGCGAGGTCTGAGAGAGCGGGCGGCCCCGTCGTCGAGGAGGCGCTGGCGTTCAGCGCCATCTCCATCTCCACCTCCGCCGCCGCCGCCGCCTCCTCCAGCGCCTGCTGCCGCGGCTGCAGGGAGGTCATCGTGCGGCGCTGTCGCCGACGCTCCGAGTGTGTGTGTGTGGGTGAATGTGCGTGTGATGGATGGGGCTGTCGATCGGCGTCCGGCCGCGAATGCCGTCTGAGGCTGGGGTCACGTTCGGCGTGCTCGTGGACGACGCTGTTTCCGACGCCGTCCTGGTGCGGGCGACTTCCGGTCGGGCCAGAGAGCTTAGCTTCCGCCGTTGTCCTGGGTCCGCCGGCTGCTGGGGGACGCCGACATCTGCTGCCGCAGTTTCAATTAAAATGCAAACGAAGACGAAGCGCTGCGCAGGCGTCGCCTACCGCGGACGATTCACGAACTCTCGTCGTCGTTTCCTGCTCGCTGCTGCCGGGCGCACCTTCTTCCTGCGCTCATCGCCGGCCCTCGTCCTGTTGCTGCTGCTGCTGCTGCTGCTGGCTGGCTGCGTGGCTGGGCGTCGTACTGCGGCGAGGTCCTGCATAAAACATGTTGCCGCCGATGCAGCCCTGCAAATGGACAGAACAAGATTCAAATTAGTTTTGCAGGCATGCGACGTCATGCAGTGAACGTCGGACTGTCTGTTGTGTCGCTGTTGTTCTTGGTGTTTTTGTGCTTCCAGGGAGGTCTGTAGGTCCTGCTACGCCCTCGGCCCACCCCCTTTTCCGTCCCCCTTTTCCGTGGAGCTGACTGCGTTACTGGGAATTTATTTGTAATTCGTTGCCTGGAACTTTGTGTCGCAGCCTTTGTTCGAGGATTTAAAAGTTCCTCTTGTTTTCCACTTTCCGCCTCTCCCCGCTCCTTCCCTCCCTGCACTCGGTCGCTTTCCTCCTGCACACAATGCAGTTCTCTCTCCCCCTGCCTCGCGCACCAACCCCCGCCCGCCTGCTGAGACGAAACTTTTGTTGATTCGGTCACGAGATCAAAAGAAGCAGACGATTTCCGCAAGGTGTTTGCCCAGAGTTCGCTCCGCTCCGTCTTCGGCTGAGCTCCATGTGTGTGAGACGAGTGGCAAGTTTTACCCCTCCCCCCACCCCCCTCCTCCTCTCAAGCCATACGAGGGCCCTCAAAAGTGAAGTTGGGGAAACTCAGGACTTTTCCAAATGGGGGTTTTTCACAATTTTCGTACTTCTTGGAACGCTGTGTACTTTTGGACGCAAAGCCACAAGTTGCAGGGCCTCTTAATACCAGCAAATTAATCTGAAAAGCTTTCCTCGATATTCCGAAACTCCGGCCACCGATTTCCCACCAAATGGCTGCATTTGGCAACTTTGCCACTTTTTGATCCTTCCTGGAAATCAGTCCAGAAGCAAACCTTCATTGAATCTCTCCATCTACGCATTGGCGAATATTTTCCAACTGCCGTGAGTAGTTTGTGGCTGGCACACCTCGGCCTCCCTCCTGCCGCCACCGTCGTCCGCGGGTCCCGGGCCGAGCGCAATTCGCGAAAATCCTCCCGATGGCCGGCACAATTAGCATCGAATCATTGGCTGATGGAGGGCTCTTAGAGGCAGCAGAGAGAGAGAGAGAGGGAGAGACCAGGCTGAAGCGATCGCCCGTGGGCGGCGGGAGGCCCGAAAGCATTTCAATTACTGGCGGCAGGGAAGCCGAGGGGCTTCGGTGCGGTTCAGTCCACCGTGTTTCGAAGCCGTGCTCGCCGCTGCCTCCGGCTTCCGGTACTCCTAATTATCCGATGGCCTCAGAGCCCGAAATGCGAGTTCGCCTCCCCGCAGGTGCCGCGTGATTTTCGCGAATTTTAATCGAAAATCCGAAGAGAGACACAGGGAGATAGAGACAGAGAGGGAGGGAGGATTTAATTACAGAGAAATAGTTGGAGGACCCAGATCGAGGGGATTCGGAAGGTGAGCGGCGAGTGTCGGCGACGGGCCAGAAATCCTGGCACATCCTGTTCACACCTGCGCGCGGGGTGGCGGTGCCGGTGGCGGTGGCGACTGAATGATGACAGAAATGATCACGCATTCTCTCCCAATCCTATCGCGAGCCCGACGAAGGACCTCGTGGTGCGATTCGTCGACCATGCAGACAATTGGAGGGCCGGAGAATCGCGTTGTGCGATTCGCGTCAGCTCCGCCGGCTTTCGTAGATGCCCACGGAAGACGAGTTCGGGTGGAAGGACCTCTGCAGTGCCATCGCCCGGACACGGGCCCTTTCGACGAGCACCGCGAGACACATCATCGAGGAGTCTGTTCGACAGAGGACGTTCGCTCCACGTGGCAGCCTCGAGCCGGAAGGACTGGGTGGGTAGACGAGAGGAGAACAAGAGCAAGGAAGTAGAGAAATAGACATTCGCCGAAGACAGATCGATGCGGGGGGAGCCGAGTCGGGTGATGAGATTTGCGCATGGAAATGGAGTGTATGAAGTCCTGACGAGTGCCGTCAATCGTCTGGGGGGAGCCTCGGGCGGCGGCTGCGAGAGGGAGGCGACAGCA
This sequence comes from Coelopa pilipes, assembly GCA_947389925.1. NCBI lineage: Eukaryota > Metazoa > Arthropoda > Insecta > Diptera > Coelopidae > Coelopa > Coelopa pilipes. The sequence continues at coordinate 2,945,893 of OX376700.1, forward strand.
CAAAGGCAATCGATATAAACTCAATTTATTCCTTAATTTTGGACGCAGCGAAGCGCTCCGAACCTCCGAGAGCTTGACTTTGAATCCCAAATCAGCGGCGCCAACAAGTCTCCCGGAGCTCGGGAGGACGAAGCAAGACGCCGAGCAAAGAAAGGCCACCCCGCACCGGCCCCAGCCCGGCCCGATGCCCGCCACTCCGTAATGGAATTATTGCGAACCGCCCGGCCCTCCGCCGCCCAGTCGACTTGAGCTGACTTGAGTCGAGTCGAGTGGAGTTGAGTGGGTCGAGTGGGTCGAGGCGAGTGGCCGAGTCAATGTCCGGCAGCCCGCAGTCCGGCCAGAGATAACTAATTAGCTATTAATAGCCGCTATCTGGCTCTGCAGCGACGGACCCGCAGATGGATTTATGGGCGCCACCACCCTACACCCTCCACCGGCCACCCAACCACCCCGCGCCCTACTCGATGCCACTGGGCGGCGAGATTCAATAAAGGTCTCATATTTATTCATTTCGCTGCGCGTTCGACTCGACGCAGGGCTTGAATCGAATCGAACGAATCGAATCGAAGGAATCGAATCGAGTCTGCGGCCCCACACATCGGTCCGCGCCCCCACCCCTCACGCCACGGCCCCTCGCGCCAGCCTCGCTCCGTCCCTCAATCAATGCCATCTTCCAGGGAATCTAATTTCGCAGCCCGCCGCTATTTTCGTCGCCCACACGGGGGGCGTATTCGCAGATCGAAATTTAATTTATTTCTGACGAGGCGGGGACCTCGACGCCGGAAGACGAACCGGGGGGAATTCGCCGGAACCAGAACACAGGGTGGTTTCGACTGGGTCAAACGGGGCGTGGCCCCCCCTCACCCCCTCGGGCCCCTCGCCGGGCCAACGCCGAGTAAATTTAGAAAGAAGTCGCGCCGAGAAGCCCGAGGAGAGTCGGCCATGGCCGAAGATCCCTGACCAGAGGCTGAGGGTGATGGAGAGGCTGGGGCAGAGGCAGCGGCGGGTGCCAGGGAGCGACCCAATGAATCGAATTAATTTTACATCACGTCAGGGATGGTATCGATTATTGGGCCCACCCTGCCGACCCGGCCCCATTGACAGCCGGCTCCATGTGACAAACATGTGACCGACCGACCGGCTCGCGACACTTTGGGACTCGGCCCGCTGGTCTGCTGGTCTGCTGGTCCCGGCAATGGCTGGCTCTGCTGCTGCTGGGAATTGATTTCCGAAGAACTCTCGGAGCATAATTAGGTTTCCGGAATCACCTTGAATCCGGTGCGGAGTCAGGGCGAAGGACGACGTGGGAACGGCCTCTCTCTATGTCCTGGAGCAGACGTTGCACTTGCCGGCCGCTGGGGGATGACCATGATTGGGACAAATTGGAGGAAGCTTTCGAGCCGTGGCCGTGGAACGCCTTCAGGTACCTGTGGTATTTCTGTGGGGGACGGGGCTCGTTTGGGGGCAGGGGAAACGAGATTAGAAAACCGTATGCCGAGCCTTGGCGACTGGCTGCGATAATGACGACCCAGGGTGGGAGTCTGGTAATCCCGTTAGGAGGAGTGGGCGGCAGATGACTGTGCGTTTATTCGCGGCCAGAGATCGTCTGGCTTGAATTGGATTGGATCGTTGCCGGCCTCAGTTCCTGGTGATAAGTACTTCGTAAGCCGACTGAGGCGCATGAGGTCGACTAAGAGCCGAAAGCTAGGCTTAGATTGTGGCCCAGATTGTGGCCTAGATAAGGATCGCGTCGGGCCACTGCAGGTCTTCGACTCCCAACTGGAACTCGGAGAAAGGCATGCGCATTTTTGTACGATTTCATCACGCAGCTGAGAAATCACGAAACACTGTGCACGATTATCTCCCTGTCTCTCTCTTCGACTGGATTCTGTAAATTTCGTTAATCGGGCTAAATGCAACCTCACTCCAACAATGAACTACACTTAAAAATACACCCTTCCCCTCTAGCAGTCGCGCCTCACAAGCCCAAGGGTTGTTGGAAACCACTTGAATGAGAAAAACTTCCGCGGACGAAGAGCTCCATTTATGACCCCCCTCGGGCGGCTCGTTCGACGGAGCTCAATTATAGGAGTAATCTGCGGTGCCGCCTCCTCGACCCCTTGCAACGGCCGCTCTTAATGGCAGCTGGCCGGGAGTTGGCCACAAAATCAAATTCGAATCGTGAGCGCGCTGCGGCGTCTCCGAGGTCTCGGCCGGCGACCGCAGCTGCGAGTAATGCGCGCCCCAGGCAGAGGAGCTCCATGGGTCGCTCCATGGGTCGCTCCATGGTTCGCTCTGGGTCCGCTCTGAGTCCGCTCCCTCTACCGCTCCTGGGTCCTTGGATCGGGTGCGCGGCCGGGCCCCAGATCGAGTCGTAAATCTTCAGACGCGGACCGAGCTCGCTGGCCGTTCGACGACGTCCCCGCCGCGAGCTGCCCTCGCCGGCTGTGGCCGCGAATGTGGACGTGGCCGGTCTGGGTCCCGCAGGCGAACCGAGCCGAGGTGCAGGGACGACGGCGGGCGTCGAGCCCAGCTGCGGTCGCTCGAGCCGGAGTTCGTTGGACTCAGTGAAGCGGCTTCGGTCGGCCCTTCGATGACACTTTCGAAGCAATTAAGGATCCTTGCACGCTGGGGTCCGGGGGATTCGAATTTCGATTTCTTTTCCCCGTCCCCATCGCCCGCTGAATTTGTATTTTAATAGAAGAGCGCAAGGCAAAGGAAAATAAATTGAATTCACACGGAGAAAAGAAATCATGGAAATTGCAGAGCGAAAATTATTTACACTAACACCGGAAGCGAGGACGAGCACCGGGAGCAGCAGCGGAGGGGGCCAGGGACGTCGATGAGGGGTGGACACGAACAACAACGACTGGGCAACAACGTCAGCAACAGCAACATGGTCGTCGTCGTCGTCGTTGTTGTTCTTGTAGCCGTTGCCGTTGTCGTAGTCGATGCGTCGCCTTTGCAATTTGCCGTTCCCCTGGATATCATGGAGTCCTCGTAGAATGTCCTCGTTGTTTGCCCAGCGAGAGGCAGAGAGGGAGAGAGAGAGAGAGAGAGAGAGAGAGCACTGGGGAGTCCCCTGGCCGTGGAGCTTATGGAGCTTTAGGGGATGCTCCGCTCGTCGTCGCTCGCTGTTCTCGCTGTCCTCGCTGCCCTGCTGCCTCGTCTCGGTCTACTTTCCGTCTTTATTTTCTGAAAAATAAATTATAATGCATTATCATGGAGCGTCGCGTCGGACGCCAAGGAATTCGCTCGCTCGCTCCCGGTCGTTCGATATCGGGATATTACAACAATTTCGTAGCTCTTTTGTCAGTTTAGCAAGAACAACCATTCATTGCGAGGATGTCGTGGCTCCTCCGGGGCCCCGCCGCCCCGCCATCCCCCATGCCTCGGATGCTAATGGCATGCTTGAGCACTCGAGCCCACGTCTGCCGGAGTCACCAGACTCCCTCGGGTGACTCGGCGAGACCCAGAGTACAACGAAGTTATAGACACAGAGGTCTATATTTAGCCTACAATCTGGATGCTGGATGCTGGACGTGAGTCTCTCGGCTGATTTCTCCAAGGATTAGGCCAAGGGTGTTTCAACCCTGTCTGAAGTTCCTCGATTCCGACTTCATAGAACATTTTCAGAGTCCCTCGGAGTCCTGGAATCCCACAGTCTGTGGGATGATGAACTATTGATGAGTTCGCTCCACGTCCACTTTGAATAATTTGCAATAATTTTCCTCTCTCTCTCTCTCTCTGTAACAGCGGTAGGGTCTCGCGTTCTCAGAGCCCCGTCTTATGCGGCGCCCGGTCTCCGGTTCACGCCATGGCCTTGCGAGTTATTTTTCTAAATAAGTGTCAGCAGCGAGTTCCGTCCTTGCGGGGTGGTGTTGCGAGCAGGGGGAGGGGTTTGTGGCGGATCACTCGACGAGAAGAGATAAATTGATGTAATAATGGATTCCTCATTGGAGCTGATGTATTTATTATCTGCTCCACTTAAGGCTGTCGCAGCGATATTATCGCAAATTTGATCTGATTTTCCATTCTGTTGTCTTTGCCTCGCCATGTCTTTCGCGCTCTCTTCTCCCCCCCCCCCCCCTCTCTCTCACTCTCTGTGTCTATATGCCTGGGTCTGCGGCTCCCCCTGGAGCGATCCACGGAATCGTGTGGGTCGATTTCTGGCCGTTTTTCCCTCTGCAGGCGAATCGCGTCGTCCATGAATCGCGTCGTTGTCGCGATGAATCACTCGCAGAATCAAATTTAAATAAATCAATTAAAATTCAATAAACATGGGACAATAATTCATTTCGGAAAATAAATGCTCATTATTTGATGGGGAGGTCACGTGGCCGCGGCGGATCAGCACGAACCGCTGGGCAAACATTGTAATTAAAGTAAACAAAGAGTCCATGTCGATTCAATTAACGCGTGTTCGGGCCGTGAAAAGCCCCGACCCCGGACCCGGACCCGGCCCAGGCTCCGACCTGGCCGCACCACCGGACGCAGCATCGGAGTCCGGGGACTCGGAGCCTCCTCCGAGTTCGTGCTATTTTTACCGAGACCGCGGTCCGCGGGCCGGCCACGCACCTGTGGGTGCCGCCCGGCCATCGCCGCCGGCTTCCAATTTAGAACTATCGATTTTCCGAGCCGCATTTAAAATTAACAAGTGGAACCGTGGCAGCTCCGGGCGCTGCGTTCGGTACGAGCCACTGGGGAAATAAGGCCAGAAACGACTCCCCTGACCTTGGCTCGCACGCAGCCCTGCGAAGAGAGTTCAGAGGATTCGAATGCCGCCTCGCTCCACTAGGCATTAAATATTTGAAATATTCTACATATTAAATGGAAGGTATTTCGCTTAAGTTTAGTCTTAGCATGAATAATCAGAGAGACAGAGTGACACAGCTTGTAGTCCGATAATAGGATTATTAAATCGTTTAAATTCCCAAAACTAGGCCTTTGTCGATACTTCCGAGCAATTGCTATTGTAAGCAGCAATATTAGCAAGTCTCAGGAATTGTGCAAAAATCGATAATTTTGTGTATTCTCCGCCCACTCTCCCTCTCCACTACTCGTTGTACGTGATTGATTGGTCTTGCTTGCCACAAAATATCGGCTAAAAATGCTTAAAGACGAGAAATTTCAGGCAAGACCAAAGCAGAGGAAAGCGGAGAAGGCGACGAGACAAAAATTAATTTAGTTTCCCCTGGCCCTGGTCGGAGCAAGGGAGGAGGCGTTGCGTTCTCGCCGCACCAAGAGCAAGGTTTAATTGGGAGTACGGAGCTTGTGTTCTCGCCTCGGAGTAGGTTCAATTTTCGGTATCCAGTACACGATCACTAAATATTCATTGCTCCATCAGAGCTGTTGCTGGAGCTCCACCTTCTGCTGTCAATAACGACGACGGCAACAATTGGTTTGTGGTTGCAGCCACAATCACAGCAAAAATCGACATAACTGCAGAGGAAACAAACACAAATGCAACTAAAATGCTGTCAATTAGCAACGCAATCCGGATCCTGACGTGGGCCTTGTGTCAGATGCATTATTATTGAATTATTTAAGAATTTTTCTTCGATTTGCCTTCGCCCATGGTTCATTGGAATCATCGAGAGTTGAGTCCAAGGTCTCAGGGATCGTAGAGTTTTCAAAAATTTGAGTATTTCTGCTTCCAATCGTTCGTAGCCTCCAGACAAGTTTGCGTTTCCACAGTGGGAGGTTGCTCTAAGTGAAGTCTCAACACTGGTGAGTGAAGTTTCATCACTCGAACAGCATCAGCTTGCACGCTATTGGCTCGCTCTGATGTGCACAGCATTAGTTCTGCCACTGAAGGGCCTTCATGTAGGAAAATGTATTTAGTTTTGATATTGAAAACAAGCGGAATACACAAAAATGTTTAGTTTAAACACAAAGCACTTTCGCTTTGGCTTCGCATCGAGTTCAAGAGGAAGTACTTGGAAAGCTTCTGCTTCAGTCTAGTGCTAGTTGCAGCGCTGCAAATATGAAAATCAATTCCGATGGTTTCGGTTTTAATGCGGTACAAAAACAGCTTCCACTGCGAATGGCTGCAAATTCATTTCCATATTTTTTGGTGGAGTTTTCATCTCGATTTTAATCGTTGATGGTGTTTGATAAACGGTTCTGTGTTGTTTTTTTTTTTTTTGTTCCAACGAAATGCGAAAATATTTTCTATTCTAAATGTGAATTATGCGGGTTTCGCCCCGAAATTTCCGGCAATTTTAATTAGACATCCATGAAACGAGACTCGGTTTGAACCATTAAAACCACGGCTCCGGCTACGACTTTGGTTCCGAGAACTTTAAGCCACCTAACACCCAATCCAAATCAACTGCCAGCCATTAATAATGGAAGCTTTCCGCAATGCGAGATGCAAGTGGATCGACAAACCATGTAATGGTGGAGCATGAAATAAAACAATTCTTCATTTGCGGACGGAGTTTCGGGATTACGAGCACTAAAGTGATGAAAGTGTTTACTAATGGCAATTACTCCATTATCCGACTGCAAAGAGAGATAGTGGTTTTCCGACTCGTTCGCCCAGCACATTTAATTTCAAATATTAATCTCTTTGCGGAGAGTTATTTTATTATTTACACGTATGAAACTGATAAATAAATACATATACACACAAAATCGATAAACTTGCAGAGGAAACTCCTCCAGAACTCGGTCGTTTCCGGTGGAGAGCCGTAGGACATTGGGCCATGTAAGCCGAGCGCCTTGGGGCGGCAGGCTCCACATGCGAAATGTCTCTTGACACTTTTTTTCTCCCCTCCGGGCTTTGTAATTGACGCGAACACAATTGCGAGCAATTATAATTGATTCCCTCGCCCGCCGGCGCCGCAAACGACAACACTTCCCGATTGAGCATGTGTGTGTGGGTGAGTGAGGGGGCGGGGCCGGTCGTCCAGGCTCGAGGCGGAACACTAAGGGCAGAGCAATGCAACTGCTCGCCTCATGCGCCTCATTTCGCAATTTATCACAGATCCAACCGGCCTGTCAGCCGCCGGGAGGGGTGGGCGCGACTCGAGAGCGGGTCCTGGGCCGGGTCCCGGGGCGGCCGAATTGATTTCGCATTGTTGCTCCTCGTGCTTACAAATTGCCGTTTTATTGCCAACGACTGCCGGCAACTCTCCAACGGCAGCCGGAATCCCGAAATAAAGACAATTTACAGAAACGATTCGCCGCCGCCGCCGCCTGCCGTGAGGAGGGCGGGGATCGGGTTATCGTGGCATCGCCGAAAGTGGCGGAGCACGAGGAGCGGGACGGGGCGGGGAGGGCGGCCCGGATTAACACTAGTCCGGGTGGCCATGCCAGGGCTCCGGGTCAGGGTCCCGCCGTTGGGTATGGCGGAGGACCCGATCGATAAGCACGAGGTGAATGTGGGCTCTTCAACTAATGTGATCGATCATTCGCAGGCTTACGAGATTCCCTAGTTCTAGGTGCCAACGAACTGAAGGAGGCGCACTAAAATGGAAGTGATGTCATGGAAGTCATGTGATGGAAGTCATGTGAAGGAAGTGAAGTGAATGTGTTTCCCATAATTGCCCTCGATTCATCATTCTTAGTGCTCTAAATTGACTTTATACTACTTGGAAATTCAGACCTACGACTGATGGCTGAAAACTTCCCACAACCACGAAGGTAGTTCCGTAAATACTCCCACTAAACATGGCCAAGAGTTCGGAGAGCCTTGGCTTCCCATCAAATGCCTGAGGTCCAAACAGTTGCCTGGCAGAGGCAACGGCCTCCTGGGAGAGGGAAAAGAACAGACAGCGATTGTTTATTAATTAAATAAACAGCACCGAGATTCGGATCCGAGCGATAGTTGGCCGATCATCGGATACATTTAATTAGAGCGCCTCGTGTGTGCCCACCTCGAGCTTCCAAATGAACCGCAGGGGGCGGCGGGAGCTTCCTCGACAGCCGACTCTCCCTCCCCAGCCGCAAGGAGGAAATCTAATCCATTTTCCGGCGATTGAGGACGACGACGGAAACCGCATCCTGAGCCAGAACCAGAGTCTGAGTCTGAGCCGGCCCTCCGCCGTGCAATAAAAAGCCACACAATATTATTTGCCTATTTGAAGGTTCTGCTCCGAGCAGATCCCCGCCTCCACTCGGTGTCCCTCGTCCTCTCGGGGCGGTGCGGTTCGGTTCGGTTCGGGCCTCCCTCCACATTTATTACTGCCGACGCCCGTAATGAGATCCCGCAGCAGTCGCTCCTTGCAGTGATTCAGATCGTTAAGCAAGGCGAGGCTGTTGTTGCCATCCACCGCTCTTCCGCCCACACCCACGCCCTCGCCCACGCCCACGTCCTCCTTGCGTTCCGCAGAGGAATTCGGATCCGGCTCCGAGATTCCTTTCAATTTAACCAAGGATATTTGCCTGCCGTCCTGGTCCCGACTCCCTCGACTCCCTCCTCCATTGGCCGCCCCCTTCGCAGCAACTAGTGCAGAGACAACAACAGTCGGGGGACTCAGGCGGGAGCGCGGGTGGGTCTCGAGGCGTGGCTCAATAAAAACTACAACAAGGGGCAACAGCTGCGGTGACGCCGTCCGTAGCGAACGGCGATCCGCCGACCGAAGTCATATCCGAAAAATCCCCATGAAAAGGGTCGCACACACACACTCATACACACTCACACACACACACATCCAGCCACCAACGCACGCCTCGATTTCCGGTCGATGGGCCGTCGTCGCGCTTCGAATTTCGATGCCTTGCCGTGGTCAGGTCGAGGGCACCGAAAGATGAAGCGGCGCTCGATAGCTCGGGTTCCTCGGCTCCCTCGGTTACCTCAGCCTCAGCCTCTCCCTCAGCCCCTCCACCCCGACGCCCTTGAGCCTTGAGTCCGACAGAGGGCGCTGGAGTGTTTTTAAAGCTTTGCCTCGGCCCCCAGCGGAACCCGCCAAAGTCACTTCCATCATCCGGCGCAGCACCGGAGTCCACGATTTTCCAGTTGGCCTCCCGCAAGGCGCCCACGAGCAACTACGAGAGCCTCCTTCAACCCCCTTCCGACCCCCCCCCCACTATGTCCTTCGCTTTGCTGCGAAATCTTTTCACTTCCCGACTATTTAAATAAAGTGTTAAAAACCCTTGCTTCGCGTCAAAGTAGCATGAAATGCGCAAAGTAGTGCGGCCTGGCGGGAGAGAGAGAGAGGGGGGGACGATGGGACTCAACTTGCGAGAAAAGCTGGTGGAAGCCGGGCAAAGTGGAGAGCAAGCGAAAAGTTCGAGTCCGGTTGCAACAGCTTTGTATAATTAGTTGTAGAATCCTGTCGGAGCTTCCATTCACGGCGTGTCCTTCGGCTCCACTTTCGCGCCGATGCCCTACGGTCGGAAGCGTGTTCCTCACAGTTGCTCCCTCATCCCCTCCCCTTCCCTCCGCTTCCCTTTCCACTGACTCCGTCTGCTTCCTTAGCGACCTGCTGCCTTTGCACCGCTCACGATCCCCCACCCCACCCCACTTCACTCCGGCTCGGGTTCAGCATGAGGAGCTCTCATGCATCCTCTCTATCCTTCCTCTTCTATCCACTCTTATTCTAGTCCTTCGCCTCCTTGTAGGGCTCTCGGCCTCCCCGCCTCGAGGATCCCCCGTGACCGTGACCGGATCCATGGGATTCTGAGACCTCCACGTGGAACCTGCGCGGTCGACCCCGACCGACTCTACCGACCGGCTTGACCGCTTTCTACGCCCCACCCCCTGCGGCAGTGAGCGGAGCAATTATTAGCATGTACGAAACTCTGGATGGCTGAGCAAATTCTGCAAACTTCGAGGAGCGAAAGTATATGGAAGCCCGAAGTTTGCCTGCTCAAGAAGCCCTCGACGCGGGCTGCAGCGGGACCGACCGCCAGAGACCGGCGGCCGGAGGGGCGGACCGCAGCGTCGTCACCTCGGTTGTTTGTTTATTATTGGGCTCGGGTCGGCCGAGTGTGGCTTCGAGCGGCCACGAGGCGGAGCGGGGGCGGCAGCCATTGACAGCCTTGATCGAAAGGAAGCCCCCGGTCGGCGCACGTCGGTCTTCGGTCTAGACTCCAGACGGCTGGATTAAAAATTCAATTAACATTTGGCACCGCAATCATTCCTCCTCAGCACCTGAGTCGGAGCCGGAGCCGGAGCCGAAGCCCGACCAAATTGCGGGCGACTCAAGCTCTTTTTGGATGGGGAAAGGACCGAGTACTGGCGGCAGCTTCCACTTGTGGGGCTTCAGGCGCCTTCGGGTTGTGGCAACGAGTTCTCGAAATTGCCTGCAATTACGCCCCAGCCTCTGCCAGTCGTCGATGCTTCGGTTTGTGGCCTCATGAAATATTCAATTGTGCACAATTATGTATATGAGGGGACTCTTTCGGGAGAATTTTTCCCTTCTCCACTGATCCATCGGGGCAAGAGGCCTCCTCTTGATCTCGGGATCGCCACCTGTCAGCAGGGACAGCTTCCACTTGGCTGCGAACGGGTTCGCGCGGTGAAAATCCCACTCAAGAGAAACCTCCGCGTAGCCGAAGCCGAGGCACGTGTCGACGGCCGACGGCCGACGGACCCCTGATCCGCGGATCTGCGAGATTAACTCCGCCGTGAGCCCGGAGCTGAAGGTGGACCGTGGAGCATGGACAGGGCATTAGCGTTAATTATTCAACCGGAGTCGCGGACTGAGCCAGAGTTGAACCAATCACTTGGCCTTCCTCGGAGGGCTTCAGAAAGTCATTAACAGCACTGAGTTTTCCCAAGGAGCGAGAGGAGCGGGATGAGCGAGCGGCAGCGGCAGGAGAGGGCGGAAGGGACGGAAGGGACGGAAGGGGTGGCGGCAAGGAGTCGCAGTCCTTATCGGACCGTTATGTAAGCGTTAAATGACCTGCGAAAAATTCATTATTTATTCAGAAGAAGCACCAGCAACAACAACGGCTCCCGAGCGAACCCTTTACAACCTGAAGGAGCCGAGTCAGGGATGGGGTGGGAAGGGAAGGGAAGGAAGGGTGAGTCCTTTGCAGCGAGTGGAAAAGGCTCGCGGCGAGCAGAAGTACAAGGAGGAGAACTGGGCGGAGGAGCGAGAGCGAAGGAGGACGAGGAGTCACTGCGCGAACAAAGGAAATTCCATTTTTTGTAACTAATTAGCTTTCATTCGCCTTTCTTCGCCTGCCACTTCCCACCGCCCACCGAGCACCACCCACTACGGCCGCTGCCGCCACGACCACGACCATCTGTCCGCCGAGGCGGGGTGGCTCGGTCGGAGAAGGAGTCGCGGAGTCGATGCCACAACAAAGGGCGCGACTGGAGCAGCCATTGGAAGGATTGAAATCACTTGTTTTGATGGAAATCGGAATAAAAATCCCCGCCGGATCGGGTGGGGTTGGTGAAGGCAATGGGTCGGGGACCGGTTTGGGCTTCGGCATCGGCTTCGGGTCCGGGTCCGATCCATTTTTCCGTTTGTTGTTACTCCTCGTTGCGCTTGTTCTTGTTGTGTTTTATGGCCATTAATGGAGGGGATGGCGAGTTATCCCTGCTGATGGCAGGGGCGATGGCGCAAAGGGTTAATTCGGTTAATTAGCATTTATCAAAGCAGCGGCAATAAATTAGGGTCCTCAGGGCCGGACCCTCGCCGCCGCCCCAGTCACTCGCCGCTGACCACTTGAAAGGGTCCCGGGCCACCGCAGCGCCTGTCGTCCTGCCCACTCGTCGGTCGGACCGCAAAGGGAGTGATTTTAATGATATGCCGGCCCTTTGAGGCAACCACTCCGCGTGGCGGTGGCACCAACCACATCGCCCCAGGCGGGGTCCCTGCCCGGCTGAGGAGACCTCGTCGAAACCTGGCCCCGCCGAGTCCTCCAATTAGAACGAACTGCGCTCTCGAGCCAGGGGACGAGGATGGATCAACGAAATCTCCCCTGAAGTCGTCGGAAGTGGAGCCGAATCGGACGCGATCTCCGTGGAGTCCAACGAGGTGAATGAGGCGAACTTCAGGAAACTCCCGCGAAGTCGGCGAATGTCCTTCGAGTGGTCTGGCGAGACCGACGTCGAGAGGAATGGGAAAATCTTGTGAGCAACGAGCATCGTTCACTCCAGTTCCCGACAACCGGGTCGGGGCCTTGGAGCAGTCATTTGCGTACGAGTGCTCCGCATCATCCGAGCCATTAATCGGCCCGGTAATCCGCAATGATGGATGGCCTCGGGTCCTCCGGCCAGAAGCCAGGAGCCGGCCGTTCGCCCCGCCTTCCTGGCCCGCCGTCCTGGCCCGCCGTCCTGGCCCGGCCTAGACAATGGGCACTTGTATTGTTGGCCACCTCGAGGGCGCCATGAATTCGAAGTTGGCCAAGTAGTTAACCGAATTGTGGAAATTAAATGAAAACTCAACAACAACTGCATTCGGTCGAGTTCAGTCGAGAGCTGGGCTGAGCGGAGCAGAGTGGATCGGAATGGATGGCAAGGCATGGCTTGGCACGGCATGGACGGGACGGGTCGGGTCGGGACGGAGCGAAACTTTTTGTGCTCCGAGTGAGCGGAAACTCGTCCGACGTCGGAGCATTTTATTCTTATTGGCCAATGTTCGGTGTTGTGTGCGGTGTTTGGTTGTGTTGTGTTTTTGTCGGGATTTGCGAGGACAACGAGGCGAGTTTGGAATTTTCATATGGGACGCCTGTTATCGCTCCGAGTCTCCCAGACGCCCGATCAGCTCGCTGCAGGACTGTCATATGTGTCTTAGACACACACCAACACACTCACACTCACACACAGACACGGACTTCAAGTGGGAGTGTCAAAGGTCCTTCGCCACGAGGAGGATGAGCTAATGTTTGCTGCTCTCCGTTGTGCTTTCACTTTCAAGGACGTCGTTTGCAACTTTTCTCACGAACTTTGCTTGTCGAGCTGCTCCGAGAGCTGCAGCCAACGAACGAACGACGACGACAACGACGACGACGAACGACCGACCGACCGACCGACGAACGAGTCCTCGAGTGGAGGAGGCGTATGTGCAGGGATGCGCCGGATCTTGCTTTGACACCGAGTCTAAGCGACGATGAAGAGTTAATTTCGACGACATCATCCTCATCTCTTCATGGAGCACCATCGACCGGGAAATGAAGTTCTCCCTTTCAGGAGGGGAAGGAGGGGATGAAGATGCCGGCCCGATAAGGTAGAGGTTGGCTCTCAATCGCCACATCCGCCGCCAGTGGAATCGCAGAGCGGCCTCAACAGAGCACTCGAAGGTACAGAGGAGTCGAATCCGAACGACGGGCGAATGAAATAAACGAATGAAATAAACTCCCATTACCGGGCACGGACGAACCCCAATTCTGCTGAAATTCCATAATCCGTTTTCACGCAATTCGCCGTGCAGGTGCCCCAAGGTGGAGTGTTTGGAGGGGGAGCAGGTTTAAAGGATAACGACGGAAGGATAGATTCCGGGGACAATCGAAGGAAGGTGCAGGACAAAGAGGGAGAGAAAGAGAGTCGTTAGCGGACTTTCCCAAAGCCCCGTCGTCCAACCCCCGGACGTCCGCCAGGGTCGGCCGGTCGGTCACGTTCGCCCCGAGGAGCCTCAGCGACCGAGCAAGGCTCCAACTTCTGGGAACTAGTAATTGATCTGGAAGGAGAGGAGAGGCGAGGCAGTGGACACCAAATATTAAAAGTTCGCCAGCAATAATACACAGCGAGCAACTGAAGCGACGGCGACAAAAAGCCGGAAACGACAGGTGGGTGCGGGACGACTTTCGCCAGCCACCCCGGTCCCCGGCCCCTTAATTTATGCACCGCCATCCCGTATGCAGGACACGCGTGGAGGGCGGCGCTCGCAACTTCGGGCCCCGGGAACACCGCCGGCATAATTATTCGATACGCGGCGGCTCCGTGGGCAATGGGGGGGAAAAGTTTCGGAGCGAAATAAAAAACACACTAATCGCATGAAATTTGAGCTCAGAAGTTCCACCGCCGACGACTAGGAGGAGAGGGGAAGAGCACAAGGACGAGGACGTCGAGGATGTCGGAAAGTTTCGCCTTGTTGAAGCTGGGGCTGAGCCCGAGCGGCCCAAGCCAAAGCTCTCTGCCGGGGGAATCCACACGGATAACTAACGATGGCAGGGTTCGAACTTCGAAGTGATCAGGACTGATTTCGACCGGCCGAATGCGACGGCATGAGGACGATGATGAGGATGGACGGCTTGACTACTTTGATTTGTGACCGGGGAACCGATGATGGCGAAACGCAGGACTTCGCAGGGCCCGATGTGAGTAGGCGAAGTCGTAAGAGTTCCTCGAGAGGATGCGAACAGGGGGGAACCGAAGAACTTTCCTGGCCAGCCACACTTCCAGGAATTGTTTCACTCTGTTGTGACATATTCAACCATATCAATCAAGCAGCAGTCGACGAAGTAGATTCACGATAATCCCACATCCTGGAGGACAGTCGAGGAGTCGACAGAGATGATTCAAATATTTTATTCATAGTTCAGGATTGAATTCAGGGAACGAGGGACAGGTTGAGTTATGGAAGCACACACGAACATGTATCAATTAGTTGCAGAAAAGTGGGCTTGCAGGCCATGAGGATAACGAGAACGAGCGCCAGTTTGTCGGGACACAAACTTGGGGAATGCTCTCAAGCATATCCGACGATGGCCCCATCCGGCCCGAGCCCTGGGCCTAATTCTTATCACGACCTGAAGGACCTTTACGACATAATTGCGTTGTTTACGCCGTCGGGAGACCGATGCGAGGAGGCCGTCGTTGTAATCGCTGGCGGCGGCGGCGGCGGCGGCCGTAACTTTTACAATCCCATAATCCTTCCCAATAACGAGCGCCGAAAGTCGGGCGAATTGATACAAACACGCAAGGACATCGACACGCACACACTTGCCGAAGGACACTTCGCCGCGGCTCGTTTGCCGGTCGTCGCAGGCATCTCGTTCGCACTTAATTGCATCTCACTCATCGCAGAAGTTTTATCGAGTGCGACGTGCGGCTTGCGTGACTCCAATGCCAAAAGTGTCTCCTGGCGTCTCGGCGCCCGAACGCCTCCGATTTTATAAATATTAATGTCCGCCCCCCTGCCCCACACTCGCGCACATGTGTGCGCGGCACATCCGGCCCGGAAGCCCAAATTAGGCGCGTTCCCGGCCCGGCCCACTCGTCCATCCCTCCGGTCGGGTCCCGTTCGTGGCTTATTTACGAGTCTCCCATATCCATGTCGTAGTTGTTGCCGCTCCATAAACCGAAGCCAGTCGCAATTTACGACGACTGTCGTCCCGTGTCCGTGTCCCAGGCGCGGGGCGGACTCTAAATATTCGCTAATTTGATTTTTATTTCTGCAGCACCGTCGTCTCGAATGCCAATTAGACGTGGCACGCAGTTCCCGGAACTTCCGTCCCACGGCTCCAATTTCAGTTCGATTCGTTCAACCTCGGCGCGGCCCCCGAGGACGGGGCTGGGGCCGGGCCGGTGGGAGGTCGCCGAATCCCCCGCTCCACGAGCCGCTGAAGTCGCACGGAGCAGAAGAGCTCGTGGAAGACAGAACGAGGTCCTTGAAGAGCGTGAGCCTTGTGCTCAACTGCACAAACACGCGACGGGAGGCACGCGGCAGGCGCAGGCCTCCGGAGGCGAAGGACAGCCGCCCTGAAAGGACGTCGTTCGAAGGGACAGGCCGAGCAGATGCAGCGCCACACAATGGCCCACGTGGCCATTTGTCTTCCCTTTCATGGGGTCGCAGCTGGAGAAGGCGAGGTTCGAGCTCGCCGGGTCTGGGGATTCGCGGGAATTGTGAAAATTGGGGATTTGACAAATTAATTGAACACGCGGCGCCAACCGCCGAATCGCGACCCGCCCCTGAGGGAGACCGAGGCAGTCGGCAGCAACAACAGCGAGGACAATCAACGAAAACGAGTGACAAAAACTGACGGCTGCCAACTCGATACCGATCTCGACGGGCCGGGCCGGGGCTCCTGGGATGCTGGGATTCGGAGTCGTCTCCGTTCGCGGAGCCCACCAGGCCAAGAAGGGACCCCGACTACTGTCGCGGGAGGCAGAGTCGGCGTAATCGAAACACAAACGCTGTCTCTGTCCCTTGGTCTGTCTCGCCGACCGCGGCATCCGACAAATGGAGCGTCAGGCACAGGTCTGTCTCTGCCTCTGCCTCTGCCGCTCGTCGGTCGTTGGTCGGCCGGTCTCCGTCTCCGCTCGCGTGTGGGCCGGCGCTCCATTTGAATAATAAATAAATCCCGCTCAGGTCTGCGGCCATAAGTCGTTCTCGGGAACATGTCTCGTTCGCATAAACGTTTGTCCTAATGGCGCCATTTGCGTGACTCCCCCGCTCGCTCGAGCCCCCGCGGAAATAGTTTCGGGCCGAAAATACACGCGGCCTATTTTCGGCTGCCCTCGTGCCGTGGCGGCCGAGATGCTCTCGATGTCCTCGCCAGACGGGCCGACGTCTTCGGGGCGACTCCATTTGTATGTGTGTGTGTGTGCTCCGATGAATTATTTCCTCTGGGAAATTTATCATATTTCTCTGGACCCCTCCCTCGTCCCCAGCGACAGCCCTGACCCTGGCCCAGGCCCCTGCTCGCCCTCGATCCTGATTCCGTCCATTGCTAATCCCGGATCAAGCCAGGGGCGCCCGACGGCGGGGGACGGGAGCGGAATAAAACCGCTCTTTAATACCTGCTCATTATTTACCCTTCAACCGCAACCCGTCCCTCGTCCCCGTCCACGTTCTCACCACCGCCCTCGCCGCCTCCCCTCCCGTCGGGATGAGCCCAGCTTTCCTGGGAATCAGTTAATTAAAATTTCTGCACTCATTTGTTGTTGTTGATGCTACTCTTGGCATCGGTGCTGTTCTTGGCGTTGGCGTTGCTGTGGCTGTTGCTGGTGGTCTTGCGGTAACGTGACTCAAGTGCTAATGCGTCCTCCGGAACTTTTCCGCCTGGGCTCAAGACCGCTGTCCCTGTGCCGGGGAGAAAAAGACGTCCTGCGAAGACGTCCGGCGGACGACTGGGCCGAGAGAGGGCAAAGGGGAGAGCGAAATCACGGTGGGAAAGGACGAGAACCCCAGGACCAGCTGCATCTGCCGGGAAACAGACAGACAGGCAGACAGACAGAAGAGAGAGAGAGACAGACAGCCGTCCCCCTCGGCGGCCCTTCCGCAACTGGGCCACAGCCCGGCACGCAGCCGTCTTTAGACCTACTCGAGGCCGTTTCCCCATGGAGCAGAGCAGCGCAAGCAACGACCAACGACCGCATTCACTTCATCTTCCTCGAGGAGGCCGAGAGAAGGGTGAAGGGTGAATGGAGAAGAAGAAGCAGAGGCCACACGTGCTGGAGCCGGCCCGTCTCGAGTCGTGTTGTCGAGTCGAGTCCAGGAAGGAGCAACAAAGCCATCGGATCCGCAGCCCGCAGAGCTTTAGACGCTTGGAGGCCGCAGCGATTCGGTCGGTTCGGCCTGCGCATCTCCCGACTTGCGGGCGAAGCGACGGAGGGGGGCGGGGCAGCCCCAAAACTAATAACGGAGCGAGGGATCCTGCACACGGCTTGATTAATAGACCGGTCGCCCCCTGGTCTGCGTCGCCGCCTCGACCACGACCACGATTGCGACCACTTGCTGAAAGTGTTTCCACCTCTCCGTCGTCTTCTCCGTGTTCGCCTCCGTCTCCGTCTGTTTCTCTCCTTTTCGTCTTCCTGTCTTCCCCTCCGTCGCTGGCTGTGTTCGGGGCTTTAAACCGTGGATACCAAATAAATCTTCCGGCAAATATATTTATTTTCCATCCATGGCAACGCCGGATTATTCAAATTTGTTCTTTCGGCTTCAGACGCACGCACGCACACACTGAACACAGCACTCACAAACACACCCCAACACCGACACACGCACCCTCGACGCCGGGTCAGACGCCTGCCGTCGCTCGGAAGGACTTCCGAAGAACCGAACAGGCCGACGTCCTGGGATCACGGGTCGGTGAGGACTCGTGCTTGAGTCCGTGTTGTGTTGCTGTTGCTGTTGGTGTTCGTGGCTGTGGCTGTGGCTGTGTGCGTGCCGTGTTTGTGTTCGTCGATGTGTGTGCGTGGAGAACATTAAATTAAAACGCAATGGAAGGAGTCTGCCCGGAGAGGGAGGGGGCCGGCAAGGTCACTTGAGCACACGGCCTGGGTTGCGTGGGCGCTCACATGTGAGCGAGCGAGCGCCCGAATAATTCGCCAATTACGCCCCCGAACAGGACCAGGGCACGGCGGCTGCGGGCAGGGGCGTGGCCGCACTTGAGGCTCGAGCCAGTGATTTGCCGTCCTTGAACCGAGGACCCACGACCTCAGCCCGGTGGAAACTCGTAATTAATTCGATGAAGAAAGGACAAAGAAATCAGTGGAAAGAAAGAAACTACGAATGCGACCAGTGTGACGCCGAGGCCGAGGCCGAACGAACGGCGAGCGGGCCGCCCTAAAGGACATCATTATGCGTTATGAGCATCCCGTAATCCTTTAAGTGTTGCGAATCCCTCCATGAAGCCCTCCACCGAGCGGATCCCACGCACAGCTTCGTCTTCCGCCTCTTCCGCGAAATGGAAATCCTTCCATCCCGATTATTCGCCTGAGTGGAATCAGTTAATTGCGAGAAAATTAATTGAAAAGAGAATCCGCGCGTCGATGAGTCGATGGAGCCCACGACGAAGGCGGGCCGCTGACGAGAGGCACCTCGATGGCAGAGAGAGAGAGAGAGAGCGCGGGAGAGAGTGGGCGAACATGACGACAAGAGACGTGTGCATTGTCATCTGGCAACAGAGAGGGAGGGATGGCGGGAGAGAGGCAGAGCCATCTCCATACCCAGATTCTGCTGAACATCTCGATTGCGGACAAATAGAGCGGCTCCTGAGCTGGCAGCCCGATCGACGTCTCCGGCCTCTTCCCGGGGCACATTTCGGGAGTCCTGTCGCAAGGTGAACTTTTAAAGAACTCGAGATTTATGGACGGCAACTTTTATCACTCCGCAAATCACTCGCCAAGGTGGGGCGGACCAGCGGGCAGACAGACCGAGAGACAGACCGAGAGATAGACATTTGCGATATTAATGCGAAAACTCCGGCCCGTTTGCAGCAAACTTTCCTAATATACATATATTTTATTTATTGCCTCAATTTCTTTGTCTGCCACTCGGCCCGCGCCGCCCACGCGTGTCGTGTCGTGTCGTCCGTGCGAGCGGGGCGCCGGAGAAGGATTTATCGGAAAGCCCATAAAATGTCATTATTCAGCAAAACAGAGCAGTCGCATCCACCCACTCCACCCCTCCACCTTCGCTCGCCCACTAACTCCGGAACCTGGCCGAGTCCTTGTCTTTAAAGTGCTGACGAGACGGTCGCAAGATGGCGCTGACCTGGGCCAGGGTCCCAAATGAGCCTGGTTTCGGAGCCGTTTCGGCCCTGCCCACCTTCGCCTGATTTAAATACCGAAGAAGCCACCCTTTCGCAAGGTTCATCCCCCGGCGGAGGGGGAGGTCGGGCCGTTCCGGGCGACTCAGCGGAATCCGTGATGCTCTCGGCGACTCGGCGCAAAGTTGAATTTATTGCTCCGCCATCGAGAACACTCGACGACGTGCTCCACTCGCGCCAGGTGCGACTGCTCGGCTGCTCGACTGCACGACGGGAGGTGGAGGTGGAGAGCGGTGGGCTTTTGTTCTATTTATTCTTGGCCCTGACTCTGGCAATTGAGATTTGTCTCTTTGGGGTCCGCAGCAGGCCACGAAGGCGACAACGACAACGACCAGGTGGTCCCGGCCGTGCCCGAGGAGTCCGATCCTGGTCGTGGTCATGACGCAGTCTTCCATCAAGCAGTGCAGTGCAGATTCCAGCTTAGGCTGTCGCTGAGTCGCCCCCGCGCTCAACAAGTGGAGGCGACCAACGCGAACCCCCAAGTAAGGACCCCATGTTTACCGCAGCCCCTCCCTGATCTCGTCAATGGTCGGAGCAAATTCCTCTAATCCCCGCGATCCCGCAGGCTTCGACATCGGCCCACAGCTGAAGCAAACTCACTGTCGACTCCGCTTGACCCACGGCTGGCTCCGATGCTGGTGGTCGGGGCGGTGGTCCTTGGTCCTTGGGCCTTGCCGGATGCGACGATTCGTTTCGCTTGTCTAGATTTGTTTGTTGTTGTGGCCGATCGGCGGACACGGAACCACGAGCACACGATGGCCGGCAGACCCCACCACGATGGGGAGCCTGCGACGAGTCTCCCGCTGGGCGACGCGAATCACGGCCGCTTCACTGCGCTGAGGGTGGCGCCGTGCATCCGGATGCGCCACCAACACCCACGGCCCAGACGACGCGGACCCGGACACGAAAGCGGTGACGCCGTCGGACGCCGCCGGGACACCGGACGACCGCGATCACTTGTTACACCGCCCTGGAGGCCGCGAAGACGCCTCCGAGGTCGTCTCCGTGTGCGGGCGACTCTGTGAGTGTGTGTTTCGGGTGGGGGGATGTTGTGTGATGGGAGCTGGCTAAATGCACAATTAACGTAATTAGCAATGAATCGCTATCGCTGCGATGGCCGCGCACAAGCGCCGCGCAAAACGACCGACGACCGACGAACGACGAGCGACGACCGTCCAACGGCAGGCGGGAAGTAAAGAAAGAAGGAAGGACGAGCGCGTTATCTGCGGACGCCACAAGTTCGCTGGAGCCGCCTCCCGAAACCCCAACGCGGCTGCTGCGCTGCGACGCTGAACGTTGGATGCTGCCCGCGTTGGCAGCGCTCTCTGGCTCTGGCTCTGGCTCTGGCTCTGGGCACCGGACGCGCGACGGTCGCTCACTTCGACTTTGGATCCCGAGAAACACGTGCGAACACGACCAGATTTCGTAACCGACTGCCGATGTCGAAGTCGAAGTCGGAGCCGCGCCAGGACTCGAGTCTGTATCCACTTTCCGTCTCTCTCCCCCACTCTCGCTGGCTGTCGCTCTCTCTGGGCTCTGCTGCGGCCTGCGCTGCTCGTGCCGACTCGACTCGACTCGACTCGACTGTGCGGCTCTCCGCGTTCGATGTTCGAAAGTGTTCGAAGACCGAGTTCTCTATCGCTCTCTCTCACTTTCTCTCTCTCTCTCTCTGTGCTCTTTGCTTCCCCATCTCGGCTGCGTGGAGGGGAGGCTGGGGGCGCGCGCTTCCCGTCGGGATGCGCCGTTTGTTGCTCCTCGTCGTCGTCGGTCGGTCTAGGACTCTTCGCCTCTTGGACACGTGCTGTGGCCGGCCGGCGGAAGCGGCGCCCTCGGTTTGCCGGCAGGGGTCCCGCACTCCGATCAGCCGGCCGAGGAGGGGGTCCGCTGAGCCCCCGTCCCGCCTCTGATAACATTTTGACGCCGGTGCCCCAACCAAAAATACCCGAGGCCACTCAGACCGCGGTCCCCGCCTCCGTCCTGTCGAGCCGAGACATAAAATGCCGTTTGGAGCTAATTTGCTGCCGTTCGTCGGAGTGTTGAATTCTTAATTCGCTTCCGGAGTCCTGAGTCCGGAGTCTGGATCCTGGATCCGCTTAGATCTCAGGCCTAACTGGGCCCGCGAGGGCCATTCGGGGAGCCGGACGCAGATGATGAATTAGGAGCCGCGCGGAGCCATGAATTAACAATTGACCCCGGCGTAAATCTGCGGGGCGGGAGGCGGTAGGCGGGAGGCCTGGGAGTGGGGGTCGGTCGAGGCCGAAAACAACCCGTAATGGCCGGGGGCAGCGCGTTCAGCGGAAGCCATCACGCGTCCCGACCTGGTCTGGGGTCGGGGGCGGATCAGATCATCCGACCGCGGTTCATCGCTGCGATGTGAGTGGGGGGAGGACGAGGGACCTTCATCGAGCACCTCCTCCCCCACCACGCCCTTCCCTCGACACCCTTCTCAGAGAAAAACCCCCTGGATCCGCGACCAGGTCGCCCTCCTGTTCTGGCATCCACCTGGTCCACAACTCCGCCTCCGCCTCCGCCTCCGCCTCCCTGATATTGTTTCCATTTCTGCGAATTCATGCGATTCCACTCGCGATTCGGCGCGACTTCCGGACGAGAATGCGATTTGTTGGACACCTAAAACAAGCGGCCCTCGGTCCGCGTCCCGACGGCACCTGCAGCAACGCGCCCTCCTCCGCTCTTCCGCCGTCGTCCTTGTGCTTTCCTTGTCCATTTGTCATTCTCGCCTTCTCCCTGAAACAATGGACTGGATCCGACGGCGGGCCGATGGACTGCAGTGCGTTCCGATAACTGAGCGCGTGCTGGCCGGCGGGCCGTGGATGGGGGAGCGAGGGTTGTCGGTCCATTGTCGAGGCGAAACTTGCTTTAAAATCCCTTCGCCGCTCGACGGGGTTTTGTGCGAATTTGTTGGCGACTTTGTTTTGTGCTGGTTCTGGTGCTGGTGCTGGCGAGGCTGGCGGGCATTGTTAGAGCTGTGTCCACGTCGACGGCGTTGCCGCAGTCCAAACAACGCCATCAACGCGGAACTGAGTCCCGGCGGGGAAATTAGTCGACGTGCCAAAGGCACGCCGGTCCCCTCCCAACCCCCTCCCAACTCCGTGCGTGTCCACCCGGACTAGGACGACGTCCTCGAGAATGGGCGATCAAAGTTTTCGGCACTCGCTGCGACCGTCGCTGCTGCAGTGACGACGAAACGGGGCCGGGGGAGACTCAGTGGAAGGCATTGGCTCCATTACCCCGTTTCCCCTGGAGGGTGCCGGTTGAAAAAGTGGCAGCATCGGGAATATTTACGCCTGGAAGGACGCGTCGTAAACACCGCTGCGAAGAGGGAGCGGCTCCCTCGCCCAGAGAGCGGAGGCTGCAAACCGCATTCGCTCAAGAACAGCCCTCGTGGTTTCACGAGTGCGGGAGAACCTTAAAGGCGAAGCTGCAACGGAGGACCGGTGAGCAATGAGTGTCCATTTGTTGAACCGTTCGATCCGGTGCCGAGTGGGGCAGGCGCAGGAGCAGGAGCAGGAGAGGAGTCGCCTGACGCCTTTTAAAGCACTGGGTTCAAGCCCTGGCACTGGCCCCGCCCTTGGCCAGGCCGAAAGTAGGTGGATCGGAGTTAATTAGGGTTTCGTGAAAGGCATAAATTCGAAAAGCGCGCCCGGCAACAATCGCTCTGTCATGGCCATCATTGGTTATTGTTGCTGTCGTCGTCATCGTCGTCGTTGTCGATGGCGATGGCGATGTCGATGTCGTTATTGTTTTTGCCCTGTTTGTGCTCGCTGTTGTCGCTGTGTGGCAACATAATTGCGACTGCAGCAACAATGCATCGCGCCCACGTGTGCCGGGCACTGTGTGGGTGTGGGTGTGTTTGTGTTTGTGTCCTGATTGGCATATCCATTTTCATTTATCGTATAATGACTCAATCACCCACACAAACTCGCGCACACCGAACGCCGTGTTGTCGGACGCGGGGGTGGCAACAACAAATCCTATTGACAACAAAATCACGTCGTCGAACAGCAACATCAGCGCCAACAACAACACAAGCAACGACAGTGGCAGTGGCAGTGGAAATCGCAACAATATCAGGGCGCTTCTGTCGATTGCACTCGCCGGCGATAAATTTTAAATTCCAGCAACATTAAACGTTTTAATGGCGCGCGCGTTATCCTGCGTGCGAGGTCCTGCCCGACCGCCCGACCACGCGGCCTCGGCGGGGTGGGGGACGCGCGCCCTGGATCGCCTTGGATCAGTGCGAAGTCCCTCGGCCTCGAATCCTCTCGGAGTCCTCGAAAGGGCTCGGCCTCCTCCTCTCCCTCTCCCTCTCACTCTCGCTCTCCCGGCCGAGTTCCACCACCCTAATTCCCAGGGCCGGATCGCCCTTCCGGCACCCACCCCCCTGGGCCGCATCCGCTCCCACCCGCACTCCACTGGCACTGCATAATTTGGCAGTCATTTGGAAGCTCGCGTAATAATTACCGAATTTCGCGAACTCATGCTGAGCTCAGACGAGGCACTAAAATCGCCCCTGCCCTCCACCCTCCACCCTCAACCCACTGCCCACAGCCCTCAGCCCCCGACCACTCTACGGCCCTTCGGCGCTTCGTCTGCGGGGCATCGTAAACACTTTACGACGCGATGATGCCTGCGTAGTTATTTATTTTGAGCTCTTATTAATGTTGTTGCTGCTCCCATTGTTGCTCGACCCGGCTCGACTCGCTGGCTCCCACACGGCTGGTGTTGCTCGCCCTTGTTGTTGGCATTGCCAGGATGCAGCCCGGGCTCCTGGCGGTAGCGAAATGCGGGGAATCTCCACCTAATGCACTCGCATAAAAAACAATCTGTCTGGAAGTGCCCCCGCCCCCAGACCCCTCGCCAACCAAGGACGCCCCGGAGCTTCTTCACTCCGTGCAAAAATATCCACATCTGCATCACACACTCGCCCGCCCATGAGCGAGCGAACGAGCGAGTGAGTGAGTACGAGCAACTGAGTGAGCGACTGAGTGAGCGAGCGAGAGGGAGAGCGTGTTTATTGCGAACATCAACCGTTTGAAGTCCCCCGCCAGGCAGGGGGCCATGAACCAGATATAAAATAAATTTATATCGAGCAGCTGTGTATTTTGAGACACTTTTTCCGTTTTATGAATTCGGCAGATCCTCCCCGGCGGATCCTGGGACATCACGAGCGGCGGGCACAATTAAGGGGACGGGGGAATCGGCTGTCCAGGATACACAACAGAACATAAGACACAGCAAAACCCGGGGGTCCCTCCCGAGCGACTCAATTCCGTTGAGTTCGTGTAGACCCAACTAGTAATTGAATAACATTTCTGGGAGTGCGGTGGGTCTGCGCGTCGGAGGGTCGGAATCGCAACGAAATCCGCTCTGCAAGTCAATTGCTTGATCCCCCTGGGCATTTGATAATTTTCTCCATTAATTTCTCCTTTCCAGCACGAAGTCTTCAGACCTCAATCGGAGTCGGGTCCCGAAAATGAACCCGTTCCAAAGGCGGTTCCCGGAATTCGGGGTCCATGAAATAATTATGCAGACCTCCCGGCCTCTGCGGGGCGATTGGCGGCCTGGTGGGCTCGTTGAGGAGGGCTTTTAAAAGTTCCAGCCACTCAGCCACTTGTGTCATAATTTCGCACAAGCACACGTTGTTAAACTCCATGAGTTGTCGGGGGCGGCCGCAAACGACACAGCGCAACAACAACGACGACGACGAGGACGACGACGCCGATGAGTTCCGCTGTCGGGGGCCGTGACACGAATTACATGGCATCGCCCACCGCGCCCGGGCTCTGGAAACAATTAGTTGTTCCATAAATAAATCACACGCCCAAGTTAGACGCGACCCGACATCGCATCGCATCGCATCACACGGAGCACATGACATGACATGCGGTGTCGTCGGCACCACCTCCACCCCCAACCCCGACCCCGACCCCTCCCTCAGCTCGACAGCCAAAGGGTTGACGGCCCGCGGACAAAGTGTGCAGTTATTTTCGCTCCTGTCAATCAGGATCTCCACGTGCGTGGAGCCGCGCACAAAGGACTCGGCACCGACACTTGCCCGAGGCGTTGACAAGCGACGAGAGGGTGGCGGCGGATGGGGCTCCGTTGCCGCCCGACCGGGCCGCGGTGACCGGTGCGACTCTAATGAGGGCCGGGCGTCCTTTGAGCGCTGCGTCTCGCGCTCCGGTTGTCAGCTCCGGTTGTCAGTTCGTCAGACTCAGGTGTCCCGACGAGAGGCGGTCGTTAACGCCGTTCGTCTCGGGACTCGCCCTCGTTGCATGCAGGAGCCATGGGCTGGGCCTCGGTGAGGGTTGAGGATTCAATTAGCTTGGCAGATCCAGGCGAGAAGTTGAAAAAACACAACTGCGCCCAGTCGGCGAGAAATCGGGGCTCTTCCACAAATAAATAACTTCATTCTTCGCTTCGTTATTTTTTCTCGTCCTTTCACGTGCACGTGAAGAGGACCGAGGCTCACGTGGTCAGCTGAGCGTGATCCTGGCCTCGTCTCCCTCCTGGCCCTGGTCTCCTCCCCAGTCTTCAGGAGGGAACACACGCAGGCCGGAGGGATTCGCGGGCGGAACAAGAAGTTATGACGGACGCCACTGGAGGCAATTTCTATGCAAAACATCGGGATTTCGCCTCCTTCGATTGGATGAGGAGGGTTGCTTCGACCTCCGAATTGCTCCAATCATGGCTAATTTACTTCGCTCCCCGAGGGGCAACCGCCATAAAGTGCATTTCGCTCCAACGAGCCGATGTGAAGGTCGAGAGGTCGCCCTGACCCCTGGCCTCTGGAACCATGTGGAGCGGAGGAGTGGACGCCGACTGAAGCCAACATCTTTAAGCCCTGTGAAAGCACTCGTTTGACTCTAAGGCTTTTCCGCCCCGGTCCCTGGAGCAGGCGACCTGTTGTTGCTCGACTACTCGCCTCCGCTCCCGCCGGCAGGCCTCCCTCAGAGAGGGTTTCAATTTTAATTTGCGCGACTTTCAGCCCGGCGCGGTCCTGGAAACAAAGCGTCCTCGGCGACGGCACAAAGGACCCATTTGGCTCCACTTGGCAGCGAACGGCTGGCTGCCTCCGACTGTCGAACCTGCGTCGGCCTGCATTCGGTTCGCCTCCTCCGCTTCCGCGAGTGCTCCGGGCCGGGACTCGGTCGGTTCCTCTCCTCGTCTCCCCGGTGCTCAAGAGCTCGGACCTCGGACGTTTTTATGGCTCTTGCAATGGGACGGACAGGCGGACGGACGGACGCCGTTTCATTTGAAATGCCTTTCAATGTTATTGTTGTTGTAATTGCATTTGTTACAGTTGCTGCAAACACTTGTTTTGTGCGACTCCGGCCACTGCCAAATGACGGTCGGGGGTTGGTGGAAGACGAGTCACGTCGCTGCGGAAATGCACAACATGCGGATGCTGAAATATTCACGGGCTCCTCAGGCAACGAGTGCTTTGTGGACGCCGTCGCCGCCGCCGCCGGGCGAATTCTGGCGGAGATCGCGGGATTTTTCAGCGCCCACCGAGGGGCGGGAGGCGCCGCTCTGGGCCGGCATCCGAGCAGCATACTTGATCTAATTAGGACCACGACGGCGTCCCGCCTTTCCAGTAGCCCGAAGACGACGCCTGTTGCATATAAATCAGTGGAGAGCTGTGGGCTGGGGAGGAGCGATGAGAAGCGCCGCTGATGGATCCCAGGGGTGGCGAACTCAACGAGGGCCATCTCGAAACAGCCGGCGAGGCAAACGACCGGACTCCGGACAATGGGAGCTAATTGCCGTTGGGCCACGCTCGGCGATCGACGTCCAGCGAGGTCCAGGAAAGAGTGACCGACACATGTGGGTCATGGAGACCATGGAGACAATGAGGGTCCAATGAAAATCCGGTTTTCGAGGTCGGAAAACAAGGCCGACCTCTGAAGAGAGTCTGTTTTCAGTGGCCCCCGAAGCAGCGAGGGCCAGGAGCAGCCCTGGAGCTCAATTGGGTAGAAGGGCAGTCACTGGTCGATGGATCTCATAAAAGACGCATATTTTGGACGATGCAAAGGAGGCGATCGCAAGACGGCAGAAACTGCAAGTGGATACGAATAATAAGAACGGGTTCGTTGGCGCGACGAGTGGTCGAATTAGTGGTAAAAGTGAGTGGAGTCCAGTAGGGGCAGGAGGAAGGTGGTTGAAGACGTTGCCGGCAGGAGACGACGCGTCGATAAAGTTGAAATTGAAAACACAACAGCGCAATAAACCGGGCTTCGGCCCAGTCGGGGCGACTGGAGGGGGCGCGAGGGAGCCGCCCACATAGTAGAAGCTGGAAGAATGGCGAATGGCTTGACATTGGCTCGATGTACACACATGGCACAAGCCCACGCACACACGCTCACACACACAGACGAACAGAGGCAACGCTCGGTGACATATTAAACGGAAATTTATGCGAGTTGCCATGGAGACGAATGCGTTGTCGAGGCGAATCGCTTTTATCCCGTTGGTCCTTGTGTGTGAAAATTGGACCCGAAGCCAACCGCAATGTTCTGCCGATGCCCCTGCCCTGCCCTGCCCAGCCCAGCCCTCAACCTTCGCGTTGCTGCTGCGAACACGACGAAGTAATTACAACTGCTGCCGGCTCCTGTGACAGCATCGGGCTGGGCTGCGCTGGCCTGGGCTGTTCTGGCCTGCTCCTGGAGCAGCTCCGCACGCTCGACACCGACACCGGCTCCGAGCACTTCTCTTGATTTACGGCCACTTCAACTCCTTCCATTAAAAATCCATTACGGGGCTTCCAACGACACCGGGGCTGCGGCGTCGGCCACCCTTCAATAGGCATTGGTTGCGATGTTCGAGGACTCGGTCGACACCCACTTCCAACGGATCCATCGACTCCTGTCGGGTGCCAAACACTAGAGCGCGATCCAAAACCGTGTCTCCCGGCTCGTCTTCCGGCCGAGGGAACCTCGTCGTCAGCTGATTTAATTAGAGGACGCCTGGGGAAGCGTGGGCCGATGAGACTCCACGTGTGCTGCGGGGCGTATGAGCGATGGCAAAGACGCGTGATGGGGGGTGAAGGTGGGGCGTCTGAGGTCGCCGTCGGCGGAGCTCGGATTATTTTCGCTTAATCTGAAAGTGTTTTCGCAACACTTGCGTCGGGTTGGGCGCGGGCGCCATGCGGTCTGTCAGTCATTCATTGCTGCGCTTCGAAAGACACTCATGCTGTTTTCATTCAGCCAAAGCCAAGGCTCACTCCAGCTGGCAACGCAGGGCCTCCCGCTCGCACTCCCGCCTCTCTTCTCCTCGCCTCGTTCGGCCACGCCTCCAAACCCGGGCCTCGTCACTTCCTCAATCGCTGCGGCGACCCTGGTTCGTTTTAATTAGAGCCCCTACCTCGCCACGCCTGCCCCCAGCTCCAGTTTCCCCTCATGTATTTATCTTCCCTCTGTCTATCCACTATCTGTCTGCCTGTCTGCCTATCTGTCTGGGTGCCTGGGTGCCTGTCCCACAATTTCATTCGACATGAATTCAATTCCTCGCCCAGATTTCGGTTTCGATGTTGCGAGAACGAGTGCGGGTGTGGGCGGGGGTGTGGATTTGGTTGTGGTGGTTTATGTGCATGTGCATGGGTTCGCCATAGACACTCAGCCATTCACTCACACATGCACGCAAACCGCTCTATCACGTCGACGCCAGCCGAAGTGTAAACAAATTAAAGCGAAATAATTTACACCAAATGAATTTCTAATCATCTAATTTGACGATTGTCACGCGAAGCTATTTGCTAATAGCCGGGCACATGTACGTGTGTGCATGTACATAGGAATGCGTGTGTATGTGTGTGTGTGTGGATGTGTGCTTAGTGTCTCTGAGAGATCAGGAGAGATACCGGAGGATCTCCTTACTGGCGATCGGCCGTTTAAGGCGATGGGAGAAACTCGATTGCAGGGAATCAGAACAGAGTGAAAAGAATGAAAGAGGAGGAAGACGGATCATTTCCTCTCTCTCTCTCTTTCTCTCAGTCGCCCTCCCTCTGCTGGTGACGACTGTGTTCCTCCAGCTCGAGCGTCACAAGGAACGACGGTCCTTCAACCGTTTTCCCTGCGCATCTGCACCGACCAGGGCAGAAAATTAAACTGCTTCAAAGGACCCGCGAGGACCTCTTCGGGCAACCGCGGAGGAGGTTTTCACGAACTCGAGCAGGCTTCTGGAGAGTCACAAACGCCTGAAGGCCCTCGCCTTCACACACACACACACACACTCAGACCTGGGCCGGGATTTCGCGAAATTGGATTTTGCGAATGACTTTAAATTACCGTCACGAGGACGTGGAGGGGAGGTGGAAGGCGGGGTGGGGCGGGGTCCAAGGACAGGAATCTGAGTGTGTGTGTGTGTGTGTGCGATGACAAGGCAACCACCGTGTGGCGGGCGCGCAACCACCCGGCCTGAATTGACGTGGATTCGCAATTACGCCGCGACAGACAGACGGACAGACAATCGTTGGCTGAGACGTCTCCGACACGACCCACTTCCGGCCCGCAGATGGGCCTAATGCGTTTGTAATTGTGTCGCCAGCCCGAGGGTCGGGCGCAACCGGGACCGAGACCGGGCCTCGGTTGTTTTCCCCATATGCATTTCTTCTGTTTTTGCGGGGCACGGGCGCGGAAACGTCGAAGAGCAGCCGAATTTCCGGATCATTAAATATCCATTTTGTGCTCACGTGGAGGATCCTCGGTCGTCATCAACACATGTCTCCGAAAGCCGCGTATCTGGCTAATCTGAATCCCGACCGGGGTGTCCAGGGTCTGAATAATTCAAAGTCAACTCGCACAGGTCACCTCGCCAGCAGTAAACACCATAAATCGTGGATGGATCTGGGGCTGGGGTCGGTTGCAGTGGGCGCAAGGAGGACGAAGGTCCTTAGAACGAGGGTCGGAGGAACCTGGTAGAGCTGAACTGATTGTGGAATAAATGGTTGTGGGAAGGGGGGGACCTTCGAGGACCTTCGTGCGGCTTATTTGAATTTATATAAAGTATAATTACAGAGGACGCTCTGGCCAGGTCGACAGTGGCGCCTGATTTGCTAATTTTATTTGCGTTGCCATAAACACCTCTCTCTGCCATCGCCCCTTCCACCTCGAGGGACAGGTCGAGTCAGCACCGGCACCAGCTCAAACGACCTCCATTCAAACAAGGGTCAGACACGTGAACGAAAATGTGCAAATTCCGAAATCACGCCACTTTGAACACGGGCCGGCCTCAGCGCCCGCCTGCCCAAGTTAATTGCGAAATCCGCCACCGGACGCCGCACGGCCTGGCTGGACACGTGGAGGCGGATTAAAAAAAAATGTTTGCAAAAATTAAAATACTATTTTGGGAAGGAAAAACCCTGTGTTAAATTAAGTCAAATTAGAATCCATTTGAAATTATGAATGTTTTATAACAACACGAGCCGCCCACAGAGACTGATTGAACTAGGGCAGGGTTTTAATGCAAAATCATACTTCAAAATATTCTAAAAAAATCACAATTAAAAGCATTCATTAATTCCACTTTGGTACTACTGTGCGGGCTCGGCCAGGTGGCGGCTTCGACCGCGTGCCGACTGCACCGCGCGGACGCGGGGGCCGCCGACGGTAGCCGGAATGAGAGGGGGAGCAGTCCAGAATTCCAAATCCGATTGTGAGGGCCACGCGCGTGCATATTTCGCAAATATAGCTGTTTGCGACGGCCCGCCGGAAGTGGGCACCCAACTTCCGGCGGCCATCGGCGGGCCATCGCTCCATTCCGCCGAATTGCGCGAGGGCGCATTTCCTGTCGGCGGTTTTTGCGCGAAATTAGTTTGCGATGCCCTGGTCACTGTTTGGACGTTGCTCAGACGGCCCGCCAGGCTGGCCGTGTATTTCGCTCCATTCAAACTCGAGCTGCCGCCGATGCTGCCCGCAAAACACCCTTTGAAAGTTCTGTGCCGCGAAATATTGAGTCGGTTCTCAATGCAATCGACTGGACTGTCCACTGATAAACTTCAATAATACCATTACTCAAGAGAATTCGATGGTTTCGGATTCTCTGACCCGTTTCATTTCAGCGAAATTTCAACCACAATTATTTCAGCCTCTATTTCTGATCAACAGACTCAGCTTCTGGACAATTCTAAGCAACTCCTGCTGCCATTTGTCCCGTGCAGACCCGAATTCTATAGGAACCTGCTGCTGAGTTCGTGATCGTGTTCATGGTTTGTGGGCTAGAAATTCCTGGAGACTAAAGATAATGCTTTCATTCGTCACAATTGGGCATGGGAGTAACTGGAATCGGACTTTGAACGACTTTCGTGATTAATGATGGAATCCGATTCAGAGAAAACATAATTCGGAACCTTCCTCCGCTCAATCGGCATCGTGGTGTTTCGGAGGAGCCGTCAACGCCATCAACGCCCCGATTTGGGTCGAAGGGAGACGGAGGGCGGACTTCGACAAGAGAGAGTGGGAGGGTCGAGAGTCGAGAATGGGACTCTGCGACAAGCGCCGGCTGACCGCAACGACGCCCTTGGTTGGTCGGGCAGAAATCACCGAGGAAGACGCAAGAACAAAAAAGCCAAAGGCGACAAGAGGCCCTCGTCACGCTGGCTGGCGTGAACTGGGAGGGCGGGGGACCCACGGCTCGACATCGTCCTGTTTCCGGAGCTTCGCTGGCCGTCGGTCTGTTCAGAAGTTCAAGGACGCCCTCGCGCCGACGTCAAATGGCTCGGAAGGGATTTCCAAGGACATTTCCTCAGAAATCGACGGCTGATCGACCGGCACCGGTGCCTGACGACAGGCCCTTGATAAGGCGGATTTGCGCCGTGGCTGGAAGGGCGGAGAAAATTCTTTTGGCGAATTCTGTAATTATGTCCTTTCACCGAAGTGTGCGGCATGTGCTCAGCCCAAGGCAGGCGGAGCGGGACCTGGTCGAAGGCGGGAGTTTGTGCTGGCGTCGGTGGTGCCGGAACCTTGGGTGGGGCTGCCCTGGTTCACCTGGTGGAACCTCGTTCCAGGACACATCCACATCCAGATCCTCCCGAACCCACGCCGCATCGACCGCCTCCTGCACATCGCCGCAGAGGGCGGTTCCGGAAGGACCGACCTACGTCGATGGAGCTCCGGAAAGGACTCCGAAATAAAATCAAATGGAATGTAATTCCACGTGTAGATTCCCATCGCGATTGCAAATGTTGCGTGAATAAAATTGTCAGAAAGTTGATGGCAATAATTTTGAACAATTCCAACAGGGAGAGAGCGAGGCAATAACAAAACCAGCAGTGACGACCGCAGCAACAACAATGAAAAGCTCGCCGCAACTTCGAAGTGGTGGCTCGCCGTGGCTCCCTGGCGAACCCAGTCCGCCCTGGACACGTCCGTCGTACCACGTCGTGCCCCGCCGCACCGCCCTCCCCCACCCTCTCCCGGTCGAGGCAAATGACGCAAATTGAATAAAGTTAAGAGTTTTGATAACAACTCATAAAAGAAACTGAGGGGGTGCGGCTGGGCAGGGGGGTTGAATCGTTATGAATCGCCGCGCCACGTGCTGCGCATTTTATTGGCCTTCACATTTTTCGGTGCGAAAACATTCGCCGGAAACACCTTCTAGTGTCGGCAAATAGTCGGCGGGCGACGGTGGAAACATTTGCCCGGGCAGGGGGAGGAGGCGGAGACGCGATCGAGCCAGTCATTTGCCGCGGGCTCGACTGAGTTCGAGGTTGCGCATACGCCCAGCGGCCCGCGCCGTGGGCGAGTTTGGCGTCGCTCATACGCCAAGTGAACCCAAAGCCCGGGTATTTCCCCGGACATGTTTATCCTGGAGCCGCCGACTCGTGAGAGAACTCGCGGCGCAGGTCGCTGGAGTCCGCATTCGACAGGCCGTGGCTTAAAACGACAGCCCGAATAAAGCCCTCACATGTTGTGGTTATTTATGCAAATAGAGAGAGCTTGAGAGGAAAATATATGGGAAGAATTATGCCGGAATTCGAACAATAGAATCTGGTGGCCCTAAACAAAAACCACGGTCAAGCAGTGGAAGGCTAAATAAATATTTCAAAATCTCTCTCTCGCTCTCTCTCTCTCTCTCGTTTGAAAGGCGGCCTCGCGAACCACCGAGGCCTTGATACGACCATTTTTGGGTTTTTTGTCTTTCGCTTTTCGCGATAGCAATTTTACAACTTGGCCGTTTTTGGCTTTGTTCTTTTGTGTATTTAAAATAAAAATCCATAAAACGTCACCGAGCGAGCGAATGCACGAGTTTCGCCAGCGATGCCGGAGTCAACAAAGAAAAACCAATTTTACGGTCACTTAAATATGAAAAAAAGCAACAACAACAACAACAAAAGTCGGAGCACCATCAACAGCACCGAACAGAGCAGAGCACAGTGGAGAACAAGAACAAAAGGAATATTTCATTTGTCGCTCGAGGGACGGGCGCTGCTTGTGCGGGACAACAAGATGAAGTACGAAATTGATATACGACGACTTTTGTCGGCGGACACTGTTGGTGTTGTCGTTGTTGTTGTTGTTGTCATTGTCACTGTGAGCGAGGACGAATCACATTCGAACCTAATGAACTCGTGCTCCCGGAACCGCCCAGGTAGAAGACATTTTATTGCGATCATAAAGACGTTCGTCTCGCCTGGCGCCTCCGCACACCCTGTCCAAAGAAGGTCCTCGACCGCATACAAAAATTTCCGAGGATCCCCAGAAGTCTCCGAAGCATCCTCGTTCGGCACTCAGTCCTGTCGTCTCCCCCTGTCTGAGGCGCCGCGGGCATTCGAGGGATCGCCTCGCACTTCCCGGAATTCCATAAGTTCCCAGCAACAACAAGATCCGATCTCCAATTACGAGTAACGAGACCGAGACTTTTCCATCTAATTGGAGGGCATTCGAAGACAATTTACTTTTAATTGCCCGCTTATTGAACTGACTGATGTTGTTTTTGAGGTGCCTGCCCCTGAGGCGATGGGGTCGCCCGTGAGTAAATATAGAGGATTCGTTCTATTTGCGACCAGGCGTTGCAACTTCGTGGAAAAATAGAAACATTGCTTTTTGCCTCATCGTCTCATCGGAAAAAACCCGGACCCTGCCTTGGAGGAATCACGCCGTCGACCGAATGTCGTTGAACCCTTCTGGGCTGCCCCTCGCTGACCGCCACAGCCGCTGTTGTTCTGTAATCCAATTGTAGCACAAATTAACCTGATTATGCATTCAATTAACGTGCAAACAGCAGCCGGCCGGCTCAGGGACTCCGACTCCGAGGATTGTGGAGGCTTCCGTGGGATCTCCTGCCTCGTGGGTCGACCTCGTCCTCGTCGACGCGGGACAGGTGCGAGAATCCATTTATAGAAAGACCTGGCCCGGCTGCCGAGGATTTTAAGTTATGGTGCTGTCGGAAAAGTTCCTCCCGTGAATCCCTTTTAAAATTCTTTCGCTAACCTTTCCTGACTCTCTCTCTCTCTCTCTCTTTCTTTTCTTCCTCCCTTGCCCTTTCTTTTCCTCCACTATTTATCTCTGTTTCCCTCTCTTAATTCGGCCTTCACTACACGTGTACACACATAAGTTTGTGCGGAGCAGATCCTCCGGCAGGTCCTCGCCCCGCTCCCGTCCCCTGGTCTTGCCCACCCCCCCCCTCCCCCTTTCCACCACTGGCCAACGTGGCCCACTGTGCCGAGGCTGCCGTGGGCAACAATAAATACTGTTGCTTCTGCACACACCGACATCATTTGTTGCTGTTGTCATTCTTGTTGTTATAGTTGTCATTGTGAGTGTCGTTGGTATTGTTGTTGTTGCCGTTGCTTTTGTCGGTTTTGTTCTGGGTCTTGTTGTAATAATTGTTGTTGTTGTTGTTGTTCTTGTTGTTGTTGCATAAATAAATTTATATAAATATTTGTACGTTTTTATAAAGCGCGACATATTTTTTCACGCCGCCTCCCGGTCGCGAGCGGCGACATCAAAAGCAGCCGCGCGCCCATTTCACGCGCCTCCCACCACCACCCCGACCATCGGCCCATGTCCTTCCCCGTCCTTCTCTCCAGGACGCTGCCGGGTGAGCTCCAGCAACCCCCGACCCGTCCGCTGCCCCGGTGCACTCGCGACGCGCTGACAACGAGAGCTGGTCATGCGGACGACGATGTGTGGAATTTATGAAGCACCACCAGCACCGGCTCCACTTGCCCTCGCCCTCGCCGTGGCCGTCGGCGGTGGATCCACCTGGGGGAGAGGAGAAGGCATCGTGGATGAGGCGCGCCTGGCTCGACGGCGCGACAAAATATTCCATCAAAGGAATTAATTTCCGTGCCTTGCGCTGACAGCGAAAAACGAGGCGCCGGCTTGGGGCGCGCGGGGCGATGGGGTTGTGAGGGGGCGGAGGAGGAACAACCGGCTCCACAAGCGACTTCCTGAAACTGCGGCTGCGACCTGTTGCTGCGGGTCGGGGACCGGGCGTCGGTGGTCGGGGGTTGCGGGTTGGGGGTTTTTGGGGCTCGGGTTTGCAGGTTCGTGCGGGTGACACGTTAATGAGAAAAGAAGCTTCGCCCTTGGAGAGAGGGCCACGAACGGGGTCGCAGGACTAGCGAAAGGATTTCGCGGCCGCCCCTCAATCGAGGAAATTAATTTTGAATCATTGGGAAAATATTTGCGCTCGCCCGACGAGCCCGGTATCAGTCGGTGTTGTTGTTGCTATTGTTGTTTTGGTTGTTGTTGTCTGGAGCGCTTGTTGGTGTCGAAGTTGTTGTGATAGCAAGTTGATTCGGTGTCAGTCTCGCAGGATACAAAATTACGCCCTAGAAGACAAACAAAGCGAAGGATACCAAAAGAAAGCGAAAACAAACACAGCAGCAGGGCGGGCGAGGAGGGCCCTGCAGAGCATAAGGGATGAAAGATTTATTTAACTTTTTCTCGCTCGATGAACTTCCACAAAGGAGTGAAAAATTAAGCGCATCCACCTCGCACACACCGAAGCAGGCTCAGACACGCACATAAAGACCCAACACCAGGGTTTCGGCGCCCTCCGAAGGGAGCAGATGCCGCTGCTCCTGCTGCTGCCTCGACCTACTCGACCTACGCTCGACGTTCGTCTTGTCAACCGCACACAGGACGCCCTGCTCGTCCTTGCATGGAAACCGAACCCACTACTTTTCCCCACGGCCTCTCGGCAGTGGAACCCGCCAGTGGCTCACGTACATGCACATGTTACCAGAGCCCGGGGAGGGGCGAGGCGTCTTTGTGGAGATTTACTTTCTTGTTGACGCATTAAAACGTTTTATTAACACTTTCCCTCCGAAACGGAGCGAACGAGCTTGGAGAAACTTTCCGGCTCTCATTTGTGTGTGTGCGACGGGGCCCGCACGTGTATGCGTGAGCCACAATAGTGCGAAGTCAGCCAGCCGAGGGGCGCTGGGGGCGCAACGAGTTCGGGGCCCCGCTCGAACGTGCTAATAAGTCGCCTCGGCTCCTTGTAGGAGTTCGTCGCCAGCACTCGCAGCCCTGGGCCGCCCTCCGTCTCGGAGAAGACCCGGACGAAAAGCGACGGAAGTGACGCAAGAACCCTCCGTTAATTCATTTTCTGCCACGCAAAGTGCTTCCTTTTGTGTCTTAATGCGATTCATCCCCCCGCCTCCGCCTCCGTCGCCGCCGGGCCCGCCCGACACCCGTCCGCACTTAATTCCAGATGACGAACGCGATCCCCGCCCAGCAACCCCTCCATGCGACTCGAATATTAAGCGAGATCCGTGTCGGGCCGAGAGAGGTCGAGGGGCGAGGTGGCGGGAACGGCTCGCCAGGAGTCCTTTCGTCAATATTTTGTGGACACTTCGGCGGGCCTTTTCGCAGATCACCAGCCACCACGGTCGCCAACACTCGCCCTCCCCAGCCGTCCCCGCTACCCCAGCCAGTCGCCAGTCCTGGCCGGAAGGGGGTCCTGCCCCACTGCATTTCCGAGTGTTACAAATGACTGTCGCTTAAATTGAAAATTCGGTTCACACTGTGTCTCTCCATCTCGCCCCCTCTCTCACTCTCTGTCCGTCCGTCCGTCTGTCAGTCATTCGGAGAGCCGACCTCGCTCCGGCGATGAGAGCTGCCAACGTCGCAGGAATGACTTTTCGATACGCGCGCCGTTGATCAATGGGTCCGATTGCGGGGTCTGAGACGCGCCACGCCCACGCCCCCGACCGCCAGCCGTCGGCACGGGATAACAGAGTCGGAGTTGTATTTCCGCTAGCAGTTCCAATCAATCAGCGGATGACACGATACACTCGCATAAATCAAATCGCGCGGCTCCTTCGACTGGTGTCGCCATCGTCGCTTCCCGCTGCTGTTTGCTTAGCCTCGGATTTATGAGCGGGGTGCGGGGTTAGCGTGAAGGAAAACGCGTGTCTGGGGCGACTCCAGCTGACGAGTGAGATTTTTAAATGGAGCACATCCGTCTCCCACACGTACATATTTGCACATCCCGCCACCCAGCCACCCAGCGGCATCCGAGGCGGGCTGACGCCAG
Organism: Coelopa pilipes; assembly: GCA_947389925.1. Taxonomy (NCBI): domain Eukaryota; kingdom Metazoa; phylum Arthropoda; class Insecta; order Diptera; family Coelopidae; genus Coelopa; species Coelopa pilipes. The sequence goes on from OX376700.1 coordinate 2,983,801, forward strand.
CTATTTACCTTTCGCCTCGCTCACGATCTCCCCCTCGCTGGGCTCAAGGTCGAAAGGCGCCTGGAAACTCACATTTTGAGGAGAGAACGTCTAATCATAGAGAGCCCGAGTCCAGACCCAGTCCAGGGTTCACGTGGCGTGGCGTGATCCGAGCCAAAGGACTCCCAAGCATGCGACGAGACTCAGGCCACCAGTCGGGCGTGATTTTCAACCCGTCCGAGGACGTTGGTTGTCCTTCCACCGGTGGCAGGATGTCGTGACCCTCGCCATTTAGAGAGTGATTAGCAGCAGCAGGGCCGAGAACGTGGCGAGTCCCGAACACCACATTTAAAAATAGAAATGCACACATACAAATCTGAATAGGAGGCGAAATATGGAGTGTAGAAGTTGACAAAAATATGGGGATACGAATTTGGAGCAATAGTCTAGTGATTTGGGCCCCTGCTTCTGCCACAAAATTATTTCAGGAATTATTTCAGAGTCCAAACCCTTCAACTCATTGATCGTCATCGACGGGAGCAGCTTTGGGAGCAGCTGTGAAGACCGGTGACACCAGCCTCGGGGAGGGGGCGCCAAGGACTTCGTAGTCGGTAAGCCGAGAGACGAAATAAAAATGCTCTTTCTTTGACAGCGACCAATGGGGAAGCTCGAGGACACCGACTCAATCCATCAGGGTCGACTGGCCAGGAGCCTCCACCCTCATCCTCTCGCTTATCCCCACGATCAGAGCTACACGGGGAATCGAGATGGAAAGCTCGTTAATCAGACGAACCTGAGTCACGAGCACAGCCTGGCGACGGGGCGGCAACGGCCTCGTCGTCTCCATGAATAGTCCATTGTCCTCTTAATTATCGAGGTGCCAAGGACCCGGGCGCAAAGGACTCCCAGGTCGTCGCGGAGCAAGAGTTCAGCGTGGCGGAGCCGTCGTCCGGAGTCGCGTCAGCTGTTGGACATCTCGAGGGAGCCGGCGGCTGGAGTGGCCTCACCATGTGCGCCCCCTGTGACCTTGGCCGGGCACGTTGGACGTCGGAGACAGGTCCATAATTAAAGTACCCTCAGGCGACGAGGGCACCTGGGCACCACGCAGTCCCTTCGCCGCTAATTTCCTCTCGGCCCGCGCGGCCGGCACGCCTGGGCCCTGGACATGCATGCATTAATGATATTTTTATCTCGTGCGTTTGTCGTTGCGGCTGCGTGTCGTCCGGACGACGGATGCCCGCTGGCTTGGGTGCTTTAATTTCGGAAATGGGATTCTCGTCGCCCCCGCCGGCCCTGGCCGCCGGTGCTGCCCGGTCTGTGTGCATGCCATGTAGATTTCCCGAAACCAAGCCCGAGTTCGAGTTCGAGTTCGAGGCTCGCATGGCGTGTCCTCTGCGCGCTTCGCTCCCAAAGGTCGCCGGCTTAATCTGCTCCCCACATCGGCTCTTTCAGCAGGACCTCTCTATTTGTTGCACATCGCCGTCGTGTGCAGGACGCTCGATGGCAGGTCGTGATTTGATGGACGATGTGAGGACGGTTCCCGCCCCTCCGCGCCGGCCCTTTGACTCGTTTAAAGCCACAATGAAAGCAATTTATTAATGCGACCGACGTGGGGAGACCCGCCGTCCGTCCGTCCGTCCGTCGGGGGTCCGTGGGGAGCGGCCGTGAGTTACAAATAATTCGAAGAATCCGATAATGCGCCGCGCGGTATCCGCCGCAAGTGGTTTCCGGTTTCTCAGCGAACGCTTGCTTTCTTGCTTCGCCAACCTCTTCCCGACCGGGTCCCTTGGTGCGCGGGACGGCTTCGTGAGAAGGGTTTCGACTCGAATTGAGTCGATTCGACCCGGCCCGGGTCCGTGGCCGGGAGGCGGGCGGTGGGAGGCGGGGTTCAAATCGAATTCAATTTATTTCCGTATTCTATGAGGGATTTCTTGATTTCCTTTATTTGCTTTGCTTTTGTCGAGATAAATGGTAACCTGATAAGAGTCTCCCACAGCAGCTCCCACAGCTCCGGCAGGCAGGCAGGACGCCACGCATGTCCTGGCCGCACAATGGCGAGCTCCGGCTCGGTGTCCCCGTCGACACAGAGTTGGTTGACATTCCTAAGCGGCTTAGAATAATCCAGCGGCAAACACCGGCGACCCCCATTTGAATGTCTTCGCAGGGCGAGCGAAAGTGCGATGTCGACGCCTCCGGTGGTCAATCAGTGCCTCCGAGCAGGGCCTCCATTGATCGCTGACAGGACGAGACACCTGCATGGGTCCATTGAAGTATGGACCGGTGTTTAAATAGCGGAATCCACAGCACCCAGGAATCTGCCATGCAAGTCAAATGACACCCAGTCCGATGGAGCCCCTGCAGGGTCCCTCCAAGTGCCCTCGACCAATCTCGTGGAAAACGCATGAGTTATTGTCGAAACTTATTAAAACCGAAAACAATGAATAAATCCTTCAATGAAGTCGAGTCAGAATTTAATTAATTCCTGCTTTCCATTGTTGTTGTGGCGTTGCATCATCCTCTCGACAGGTTTTTTTGGTGAAAATGACTCTGTTGACCACACAGTTATTATGGCCATAATTTACTCTTCCGTCCCCACATCCTCTTAACTTGTGCTCTAAAATTTTGATTAAATTTAAGTCCTTTTGCACTCGTTTCCTCGTGAGCTTTAATCATACGGTGCTCGGATCTCGACAACCATCGGGCAGGGATTCGTTGCCAGGTCCTTCCTCCACTGCGTGGGTCGGTCGCGCCGAGAGGACCGGATTCCAAAGACTTGTGGCTTGGTTTTCGAGGCCAGCCGGTCTGGCGCTGGCCTCTCGTCTGACCGCCGCCCGCCCTGGGCCGCGACTACCTTGAGCAAACGGCGGCTGCCAAGTGGACCTCGTTTTCCCAGGACGCGCGGCGCCACTTTAAAGCCTTTTGCTCGCCCCGTCGCAACCGCCCCGCTCACCTGCTCCGCCGCCGCCGCCGCCGCCGCACGTCGGGCAACGGCGATTACGGTCCCTTAAATCAGACGGCGTCTGCATCCTGCAGGCCCTGCATCATCCGCTGCTATCGCGAAGAGGGCGGCCGCGCTCGTAGCTCTCGGTCTGTTTATCTCCGGTCGTCTGTCTCCAGCCGCTTCCGGAAATATGCACGAAAACGAGCAGCTTCCGGTGGATGCCGGCACACGGCAGGCGTCGTGGGCAGAGCCGGGCGACGGCGAGGGCGAAGGGGGCCGGCCGCGGACGACGGAATGCAATGTGAATCGTGGAAGCCCAAAGACTTTGTCCGCGCTCGCTCGTGGGCAGATAAACTAGAAACGGTTTCGCTACCCGGCGCCTCCACGAAAGGGCCTGAGACCTGGGAGGCCGGGCAGACGTCGTTGGTCCTGGGCGGACTCGGTCGCGGTCGCGGCTGCGAAGTCGTTAAAAATTAAACACGTCAAGGGCTTTCGATCGCAGCTGACGCCGCAAATTATAAATTAACGAGGCCGCCGCGATGAAAGCGAACACGAGAACGAGAGCGTGAGCGAGACGGACAGATGCATTTAACGAAACACGCATAAATTTGGCCCACACCCTCGTGTGCTCTGGCTGGGCTGCGCACGTGAAGAGAGCTGTCCGCGAGGACTCGGCCTGGTTTATGGAGGACCCACAATTAACTTGTTGGCGCTCAATTAACATGCAATTAACTGGCTCGCCCGTCGGTAGAATTCAATCGCACAACTTAATCCTAATTAATTGGTCGCCCGAGATCCGGCTGCGGCACGAATTTAAGGATTTAAGCAGTCGCTTCAATTCAATCGACCATCAGGCTGGATTCCTGTCTGTCCCTCGGATGACCAGACCGGAGCAGGACCGGAAGGAGCAGTGACGACGATGGCGAAAATGAAAATAAATCGCGTTCACACGGCGCTGAGAGTCGCGGAAATTGCACAACGAAAACCATTCGCCCCGACACCGGAAGCGCATAAAGCGGAGCGCGGTCCGCCCGTGGCGACTGATTGAGTGGTTGGCTGAGATGGTCAGGAGGCGGCCCCATGCGCTCCGGCTTCAAATGGACCCGACACTAAATCTTAAACTCACTCTTTACCCGACGTCCACGTCCACGTCCACGTCGTCGTCGCCATCTTCGTCCTCGTCTTCGTCCTCCGCCCCGTGCACTTTGTAGCTTTTGTAGCTGCCGCCCGACTTCGCAGCTCGCCGTTTTTCTCTCTCGACGATTTTAATCGTCCATCTTCAGATTCCCGCCGGTCCACGGAGTCGCACTTCGCCTGCTGGCTGTTTCTTCTTCTTCTGCTCCTAGATTCTGGTCCCCATTCGTGATGCTCCAGCTTCAGCTCCAGTTCCCGACCCGCCATTCGAGTTATCCAATAAAGCGTTTTATCTGAATGCGATGTCTCGATTTTTTCCCAGGTCCTTGCGCAATATCCTTTTTGTTTGATGCCATAAGTCCTCATTAATTGCCACCGGTGGTGGGGGCGGGGATCGTTTCATTAACTGAAGGGCAATCGAAGCGGCGCCACGAAGTCGATCGAGCTCGACGCCGACGTCAGCGAGGGAGGAGGAGGCCTAATTAGGTGTTCATTAAATATTGTTCTCGGAACTCCACAGTTGTTGCTTAAATTCAACATACAACTGGTGCAGACGGGAGGAAGGAGGAGAAAAAGTGGGTTCCGAGTCCATCGTCAGCTCGGTGACGATGAATCACTGTGGGAACAAGGGACTCCTTTCGCCCTCCTGCCAGGGTGCGTGTTTTAAATCTCCAAACCTGCCTGGACATCATCCCGCCTGCCTGTGGCGTGCGCCCGCCTCATTCGTTCTCCTCTCTGGCCATGTGGACCGACTGGGGCTTTCGACGCCGGCCTTTGTTTGGCATCAATCTATCTGAAGTGTTTCGGACATCGGTCTTAAAGAGCCATCGGAGCTGATTGTGATTTATTTTAACTGGAATAACAAACAGCTCATGATGTAAACCTCTCTCCGAGCCAGTGGGGAAGGCGGAGGTGGAGGTGGAGGTGGACAATGGGCCAGCTCCCTTCAGAGTCGATCAATGGCACACCGATGAGAGGCTGACGGTCGGAGTGAAAATCAGAGCTCCTCACACAGTTCCCTCTCGCCCTCGGGCCCTCGTCGAACGTGGAGCCCAAGTCGAAGCCTGTCGACCGCTGACGCCCCTCGGACCCGGCTCCGAGAGATCACGGAGAGGCGCTCGAAGCGTGTGGCGACCAGGGTCGGCACAAAGCACGATGCGGAGCCACACGGACGACGCATCAAAGGACGGTCCACACTATTCGAGGAGGGGCGAAAGTGAAAGGCAGGTACAGGGACATGGGCCGGGACGACGAAAATGCTGCGATGAAGCCACTTCAGGACTTCGCCACCAGCTTCGGCTGTGCTCCCTCCATTCGACGAGTGCAGGGCGAGGCCTTTCGCACCAGGCCGGTCGGTCGGTCGTCGGATGTTGTCGGAATGCATTCATCGCGGCTGTGAGCGCCGTTCGCTGGCCGTCCTGGCGCTGTACATGGGGAGCAAAATCAATGGCAGAGTGGCTGCCATTCAAATCCCGACCCAAATGAGTCGGGACCGAGTCGAGGACGACGTCTTCGCAACGACTGCCAGCTTGCGATTCCACACAAATACACACGCACACGCAGAAGCACGCACAGCACGAACACACGCACGCCGAGGCTGCCGAAATCTCGGTGTTCGTCCCCCAACGACAAGGACAAGGAGCAGCAGCAGCAGCACCAGGCAATTGTTCCTCCGACAAATATTGATCCAGCATCCCCGCCCCATACATATGTATGTTCGTCTGTACCTACGCTCGGTCCTGTACATAGAGGGCCGGCGGGGGCGGGGGCAGGGGCAGGGGCGACCGAGCAACAGCTTGTGGCTTGTCAGCTGTCATATCGCTCACGAGCGCTGGCAAAAACCCAGCTCCGCCGGAGCCCGGAAAATTCGGAGGGGACTCGGAGGCAAACCGTGACGACTGCCGCTGGGGCGAGGAGGTGGCGAGGAGGTGGCGAGGGTGGAGCATGGAGGACGGGAAGGAGGCTTCCCTGACTCCACTGGTGCCTCCCACCCCCGTCCACGCATCGAATTTCACTCACTTTTAAAATTGAATGCGGAGTCGGCAACAGCACCAGCAGCCAGCAGGAGGGGGTGCGGGAACTTGTTGAGCGCTCGCTCGGTCGTTCGGAGCTGCGCTAACATCACTTAGTCGTTGGCAACTATTGAGTCCCCGCTCCCCCGCCCACTTAGGGCCGTTTAAATGTGGATCGGTCCAACGGGTGCTGAGTGGATTCCGCGGAGAATCCCATTCGAGGGGTGTCGCCGCCTTCGGCAGTGGCTTCGAAGCACTCGGTGACGCCGCCATGGACTGCGACGCCTCGATAGGGAGGCGGACGGAGTGTCCGCGAAAGTTGACAGAAGCAAGTTTGCGGAAATTTAAATTTCAGTATCTTCGCGGAATGCGCAAACACGTCGTCCTTAGTTACACGGCGACAACTTCGCGGCGGCGAAACTTTCGCTCGGGCTTCGCACGGCTGCCCCGCGCCCACTCGCTGTCCGTCCGTCCGTCCGTCTGTCACCGTCTGCGGTTGCGAAAGTTGCCGGCTCCCAAATGAAGTGTTAAAAACACCTGCCCGGCTCCGGAATATGCGTGGATATGAATACGAAATCGTACCGAAATCGGCTCCCGAGAATAAGGAGCGGGAACCGACCTCCGGCTGTTTATTTCAGGACGATGGACATCAAACGCTTTGTGCTGACCAAAACCCGCCCAAGCGATGATGCAAGAACCCATTGAGTGGGACGGGACCGAAATCATGTCTTCCGTTTGGCCATTTCTCCGTCTGACGCATGTCCACCCGTCGCGGACCCTTTGGCCGCGAGTCCTTTGGCTCGTGCGCCGGGCCCTGGAGCGGAGCTTGGCATGCGGTTGTAGAAGTCCTTTCCGGCAGCCAGTGGCCCGTGACGAACTCGCCGCTGCCTCCGCCCAGCCGCTGGAGCTGGATCGGGAGCGGGAGCGGGATCGGAAATGGGAATGAAAGTGGGTAATTTTCCAGAACAAAGGAAGGACACTCTTTTATTAACTAATTAGCTTATTTTGTAGTCCTGTCGGCCGTTACTTTTTACTCCCATCGCCGCGGGCCGCCCCAGCCCCCTCCCTCGCCCGCCTGGCCCAGCAGAAGCTGCTTAAAATGGCGTTCACTGAGGAGGGAAATCATTTGTTTTGATTAAAATTGAAATAAAAGCCCTGCGAAGAGCGGCGGGGAGGGGGCGAGAGGAGGGGCGTGGCCATAAATTGCACGGTCCACGGGGCGCCCGGAGACGATTGATATAATCAATGCGAGGAGCTGCGTTCGCTGCGCTGACAAGGAAGGGATTATTTTTATTGATCTCCCCTTCGCTCTCGCTCTCTCTCTCTCTCCCTTTGTCTTTCCCACAGCCGCTGCTGCCAAAGGATACGAGCATCCTGCATTCATGGTTATTACCTTTGCTTTCGGAATTCGTTTCCCTCCCTCCTCCGCTCCTCGCGCCCTGGCGAGCTCTGCTCCGGGAGTTCGCAATTAACTTTAAATTAAATCGCCAGAGCGACGCGACTTTGAGCGAATCCTGCGGCCTGCACGGCCCAGTCGGCATCAGGCACACACGCATTCACTCATACAAAAACACGCATTCACTCGCACAAAAACGCGCGCTCACACACGCACACACGGAGACACCGCTGCAGTGCCGCTGCCGGCGCGAGCCCGGCCAGTGGCCCGAAATCGTCATGTGATCGCCGACAACCGCCCACCCCGCACGAAGAGCCGGTGTGTGAGTGTGCCTGAGTGTGTGTGGGTGTGGGGGCGGACGACAATGTGTCTGTCTGCGTGTCCTATTTGCTTGTTGGCTTGTATTGCGGTGAGCCAAAAGTCCTTTTCCATGTAACGTCAAGCGATGTTTTTGCTGTCCAACTTATTGTGACTCTTGTTACTGTGTCCATGTTGTTGTTGTTGTTGTTGTTCTCATTGTTATTGTATTGTTTGTTACCGAGATTGTTGCTGTTGTCGCTGTTGTTGGCTGGATATTGTGTTCGATTCTCGCAACTTTATCAAAATTTATTACAGTTGTTTGAACTTGTTACGGCTGCAGTCGCAGGACCCGAGGGCGCCCCGTGTCCTTGCGAGGACATGCGTGCTGCGTCTTCCGCTCGTTCCGAGGGCCGAGGGCCGATGCCCGACGGTCGATGGCCGATGGTCGATGCCCGACGGTCGACTTGGACAGCTGAGCACACCTTGGTTGATGCCGCTCTCGAAGCCAGAGGTCCCGGTGGCCCCCGGGGACCCGCCCCGCCCCAGAGTCGGGCGGAGCCCATTCGAGAAGCAACTCAAATATTTAGCATATTGGAGCCCTTTCGAACGCCTCCTCGGAGAGTGAATGGAAATTTGAGGAAATGCTCCGAGGATGCCGGCAAGGATACAATAAGGGCACGCGATACCAAAGGACGGCAGGGATGAGAACGAAGGCAGAGCGAAAACGAAACAACACGAAGACGAAACAACAAGCACAACGAGCACAACAACCACATCGCCAATCTCAACCTCTTCGCCGTCTTTGAGACTCCGCAAAGTTTCTCGGACGCCGACTCGACCTCAACCTTGTTTCCCCGATTCTATTGATACTCTGGCTGGAATTTATTTATGGCTTTGTGTTCCTAATGTTCGGCCGTGTTGTTATGACTGTTGTCGGTCGGGAGTCGTTTCCGAGCTTGTTGCTTGCTGTTGGTTTTCCAGCACACCCCAAGTAGGTCATAACCATGGGCGGCGGCGACCTCGTTGAAAACTTTGACTCAACATTTGTCGGAGAAGTCAAAGCGACTCCTTCATGCGTCCCCGACTTCGTCCTCTGTCCGTGGCCCACCGGCTGGCTGTGGCATCCAACTCTGCCAACCACACTCCCTCCCTCCCATTTGTGCGCTCCTTTGTGCCCAGTCGAAGGAGACGCGCTTGGAGGGATGGGGAACCCTTTGAACTCCCGGTCCGGTCAACTTTACGACTCGTCCGAAAGAAATTAATATCACAGTCGGACACTCGCATCCTCGGTCCGCGCCTAATTGCATCCCACCAATCATGGCCATTCCAGGGACCGCGACATGGAGTTGCGTGACCGGAATGCGTGGCCACGTGGGCCTTGGCCGAGTGACCGCCACGCCTCGGCTGGGAAATGTCAGAGTCGCCGGCCAGGGCAGGACTCGCAGGATCACAGCAGCGGGAGTTGCTTTAAAACAGTGACGCCCGGATGCCTCCTCCCTCACCTCACCTCAACCCAACCCAACCCAATCGATATCGAGGCGCCCCACCCGCCCAGTCGACACTTGGCATTAGAGAGAGAGACCGAGTGGCCCCGGTCGCAGGGCACCGGGCGCGAATCGTTTTGCGTTTCGCCTCGCTGGCAGAAGCTCCGGCGCCGGAAGGGGGAAACAACACGAACTCGAACTCGTAAACATTTCGCCACGAGCCCTTGGCGTCGGAATCAAGGGCTTTTTATGGAAATTAATGGATCGCTTGTGGGTGGAGGAGATCGGGGCCAGAGCGCCTCCGGGCTAATAGGACATGGTTAATGATGATTGCCAGTCGGTGCCGGCCTTGGCAGCCGGTTAGCAGCACAATCGCCAAGTCTTTCTCGGCACGTCAATGTCAGGAGCCCGATTGGAGGCCATTAAAAATGGAAACGGAAACGGATACGGAAATAACACCATCGCGAGGCGCAAGGACCTGCCTAGCGATAGCAATCTAGACGAGGGTCGAAGCGTTGGCGAGGTAATGAAAATTCTTTGTTCTTGACCGGCTGCCCGGGTCGGGGGCACGCAGCAGGCCGCCAAATCCTTACCGAAAAAGCAAAAGCAAAAACTGTTTTCTCTTCCCCAGAAAACCCGCGTCATCTGTCATCAGGAGTCGCCGATTAATGTTGAAGGGCGAAATTGAAACCGAAACGCTTCGGTCCGGCTGGAATGCGGACTGGGTCCAGGCTCCATCGACACCGTCCATCGACAACGCCAGACACATCGACGCCATGCAGCACAGAGGACTCCGTGTCAATGACAATAATTTAATCATTACATGCACACCCGATGTATTTGTCCTGGTGGCCGGCTTGTGGTGAACCAGCCTGCCGCCGTGTCTGCGACCTCTCGTCGCCTGGCCAACGTATTTCAAAGTCGTCGCCAGGCACCGCATAAATTACCAGCCATTGAGATAGTCGAATTATCGATTTTCCACCGGGGGGAGGCTGCGGGACTCGCCTTTCAAGTCACTCGGAGAGCTTGCAATTAAAGCGACCGAAGGTCCTTCGAGGAACATTCCTATTAAACACTTTTTGGAATAAGCAACAGCTTACAGAAGCCCACACAACTCTCGGGACTCCGCCTCGAATGCGACGGCGACCGGAGCGGGGACCCCGGGAGAGGATCGGGTGAGATTTTCCCGAACGACCTCTTCACCATATATTACCATATGTTGATGAATTGTGGGCTCAATTACGAGGATGCGAGGATGCGTGAGGCCGTTCCCAGGACGAGCACGAGTACGAGTACGAGTAGGCGGCTCCACTACTGAGAGCATTATCACGTAGCTCGTAAAACTGAAATGAGCCCCAATTAAGGGATTTTATGAAAATCACTCGATGGTATGAAGCCATTAAAGAGGACCCAAGGAATCGGGCCGCGGCCCCCGATCGAGTTGAGAAGTTTATTGATTTTTCGAGTGCGGCGAGTGGCGAGTGGGCGGCCTCGCACTCGTAAAAAACAGGGATCCACTGCCCGGCCCGAGGCTATTTTCGGAGGATGTCGAGCCAGAAATATGCCCGGTAATGGCTCTTCCGCATTTTGGAGAACTTTAAAATTGTTTACATGGGGGATTTTATGTTATTGTCCGGGGCACGCTGTGTGGGTGTCCTCGCATTTCATCGCAAGGACTTCCACCGAACCACCACTGATGTGGAAGGGCGATTCAAGGGAAGTTCTCCGGAGGAGGGGAGAAACACAGAAAGCCCGAAGCTCCCCAGTGTCCCAGAGGTCTCGGCGCCGTAAACACATTTGAATCTGATGAACGTCCCGACCCCGCCCTTCTTCGAGGTCACTACCATTGGTTTCGCAAGCCTTCGGAAGCCTCGAATCGTTATTTAAATTCCAGTAATTCCCTCATCGGCAACCACAGCAGTTGGCAGTTGGCCTTGGCTTAGGTGCCCAGGGTTCGTGGATCGTGGATCGGGGGTCGGGGTCGGGGATCGGGTGATGCAACCTGTTTGCCAATTAAAATGAAATCCCTCCATAATTTGCAATAATCACTTAATCCCCCTGCATTTCCTGTGGCTCCTCGTCGTCGGCGGAGTCATCGCAATTATCAGAGGGCGACGCCGGGCGGGGCAGGGCCAGACCAGACCAGACCCGGGTCCTGGTCGTGGTCGCAGGGGGCGAAGAGAACAAAGTCGAACAACTGGTCTCATGCCATCGTCCTCGTCCTCATCCTCGTCCTTGTCGACGTTGGAAATCGCAGACATCGGAATCGAATTAGGACGGCTCGCGGACGCGCTCTCGATGTGGGTTTCGTGGCAACATGTTAATGAGCTCTCCGTCCCTTTCGCCCTCCCTTCCGTCCTGGTCCTCGCTCCGGTCCTGGCCCTGGTCCGAGTTCCGGGTCCGCGAAAAGCCATCCGAAACTGCAACGAAATCTGGTCCTGGCTGCTCCTCCTCCTCCTCCTCCCCCTGCCGCTGTCCTCCGTCCATCCGTGTTGGTCCCCGTCCTCGCTCGGTAAAGTGAGACAAATGCTCGTGCCAGAGCTGCCAGATCGCCGCACCGTTCCCTTCAACCGGTCGCCGAGTCGAAAAAAAGTGATTCATTTGCGTCATTTTGCGAAACAATTCCCGGGCAGACGAGGACGAGCGACATGGGATCCGTTCGACTAAAGCGCGGGAATCGAGGCAGAGCGGGAGAGACGGGTGAGAGTGAGATAGAGGAAGGGGGGGGAGGGGACGGGTTCGTCCTGCATTAGCATAGCTCTTGCTGTTGCCTTATTGTGGTCCTGGCATGTCGTTGACGTTGTTGCAGTCTGAGTTGTTGCTGTCCCGTTCTTGTAGCCGTGTTGTTGCTACTGCTGTCGTCGTCTACGTACATTGTTTGCGAATCCGCGTCAAGCTTTGAGCAAATTTACTAGGACATGGAAGCCACCCACCAACCCCCACCCTCTCCCCACACCCCCTCAGCCGTCGTCCTCGCTCACGGAAAATTAGCACAAATGTTATTAAAACAATAGACACATGACAAACATCAGTCGGTGGCGTTGTTGTTGTCGTCGGTGTTGTTGTTTTTTTGTCGTCGTGTTTGTTGTCGTTTTTGTTGTTGTTGTCGTTGTGAGCAATTGTCCAAAGTGCAGTGGACGAGGGGCCGTTGGGGAGACAGAGCCGGAGGCAGCGAAATTACGCAGAGTGGTTTCGAGCCGCTGGTCATTAGCGGTTGGGGACGCGTCCCGGCGGTGTTGGAGTTGGAGGACGAGTTGTTGACGGGCGCAATTCGGGGACACAGGTGTCCAGTCCATCTCGAGGCTCACGTTTCGCCGACCTCAGGGGACGGGGTTTGCTCGACGACTCATCCTTCGTGGGTTGGTGCGCCAAACCAACACAAATCGTGGAGAGTAGAAATTTTGTCCACCGATCCTTGTATTGTGTGGGTTTTGTGTGCTGTCGCTGCCTGTGAATGCGAGAAAAACGAACAAAATAAATATGAAAAGTCTAAAAAATTCATGTTTTCGCAAAACAAATCGAATTGGATCAGAGAAATGCATACGGGAAGTAATTGCATGAATTATGGAGATCAACAACAATTGCACAGAGAACGAAGCTGCAGTCGGAAAACACACTGGGACATAAAGTTGGAATAATGAGCGTGTGTGTGTGTATGCGTGCAACATTGTGTGCGAACTTAAAACTTAATTAAATATGAACTCCTATTGATTGGATTTTAATCCACTCGAACCTCACTCGAGCATCCTGTGCGATTCGGTGAACCCAAGTGCAACTCAAATATTATCCGGTTTCCACAGAATCCTGTGAGGAGTCGCAGGCTTCCGGGGAGTCGAGTCGGGGCGGTGCGGTGCGGAGTGGGTCGAGGCGGAAGCGGAAACGCATAAAACCCAATTTTTTCTCGCTTCTGGAAATTCATTTGCCATGCGATGTTTACGCAGCAGAAAATATGATGACAGACGACGACAGGACGCGACGGGGCGCCTGGCGGGGGGGCGGAGGCGGGCGGCAGACCGGGCGAAGACGACGCTCCTCATCATAGCAACGTCTTCTTGCCTGCTTTTATATACTTTTCTCGATGTGCGTGTTCGTCGTGTCTCTCGACCCCATCAGCCTTTCATCTCCTCAAAGAGTCCGCTGCAATCGCGGCCGGTGGGCGGTGGGCGGTGGGCGTTGGTTGGACCCAAAGACACTGGCTCCTTGAGTCGACGACGTCGTCTTGCGGACGTCCTCTGGAAACATTAATGGCATTAAGAACCCCGCCCGGCCGGCGGAGCCGTGGCTCTGATTCCTTTGCCGCGGACTCGAGCGCTCGCTCGAGCAGATTTCCGTTCGTCGTCCTTGCACAAACATCGTCAGTTCCAGGGGATCGAAATCGAAATCGAAGTCAAAGTCGATGTTGATGTTGATGTCGAAGTCGAGGTTGAAGTCGAGCTCGTCCTCGTGTGGGCTCCGGCGACCTCGAGGGGTGCGCCAGAGGACTCTCGAGTCATTGCACAGTGGTTCGCTTCACTTCGGCAGCGAGGACCCAGGACCGAGTCTTCACTTCAATCTCGACACGCCGCAAGAGGACGCGGTGCCGTACGAAGCTCGAGGTGAGACGTCTCTCGTCCTCCCTGGGGGCACGGGCAGGAGAGCTCAGGAGGTTCGACTCGCACGACGTCGGACAGGCACGACGATTAAAACTCCGTTATTAACGGGGCTCCAAGGCATTTATGGAGTGCTGCAATTACTGCGCACGCGACCCGCTCCAACCTGGCCGTCCTGGCCTCGACCGCGACCGCGACGGCTGGCCGTGGTCCGCGGAAATATCAACATGCAAATTCGCTAAACGCCGCTCGGCCACCTCAAGGTCAAGGTGGCCGAGCCCCAGCCTTCAACTTGGCCCCCGACGAGGAGCCTTCGAGCCACGTCTTCTTCCGGAACTCGTGACCTGACGGCGCCTCCGCTCACGCAGCCCGCGTCGACGGCACCTCGAAGCAGGACCCGTTGATCCCATCACGACAGGGAACGAGGGAATTCGCCTTCGCTTCGATTCTGCCACGCCCCCGAGCCGGCGTATTCGGCGCACGGCCTCGATGGCAATTTCCGCGAAATGCAAATGCGCTCGGGGAAGCAGAGCCACAAGAAGCGAAAACAATTGCGTGCCGCGAGTCGTTGTTGGCTCATGGGTGTGCGTGAGGTCTGGCTTTGGTGGACACCCTGTGACCAGCTCTTGGACCGGCTTCGATCGGCTGAGGGATGGCAACCGGGTGGGAGCTCGCAGAGATGCCTCCGGTCGTCACCGGAAGTAGTCGTTGACCTCGGCGCTCGGGAGGCCATCCCACATCTTGATAAACTCTCATCAACTGCTCGTAATGATTAGCGAAAAACAGGCTGCCCCAACACTCTGGTGATGCCCTCGGGGCCTTCGCTCCGCCGTCCACCTTGACTCGCCCACGTCCCCCCTCTCTCCATCCCTCCTCGTGGCGCTTCGGTCGAGCCTTCGGAGCCCTCGGGCAATAAATAACTCTACTATCTGCTGAAAAATCTTGCCCGAGACAATCCGTAAAAATAACCACGTTCGTGCCGCAGCCCCGACAAAGGTCGGCCTCGACCCGCCGCTCCGCGCCGTACGGCAGATATTTCAGGATTAGTCGGACGACGGACCGATGGGCCGATAGGATTGCGTTGACACTTGGCTTTCCGACGGCGCAATTTGTGGTCCCGTCCCATCCCCTCTGACTCCGGCGGAGACTCCCTGACCCTCACGGTCTAGATCTCGTCCTGGAGAAACATCTTTACTTTTTCCTCATCCTCTCTCTTTCTCGCCATGAGTCCGGCCGACGTCGAGGCGTGGAATCCGGCCTGATGTCGTCATTAATGCCAAGAGCGTGGTGTCCCTGCCTCCTCAAGCCAACCCCGGGCCCCGAGGCCGCGATCGGCGGAAAATGGGGAGGTTGAAGACGTCTGAATGCGGAACAAACGGCTGCAAGGGAGGACGGCAGGTACTTGGGGAGGACGGGGAGGGGACTCGGCGCCCGGGTCCTGCAGCCCATCCTCCCACCTCGAGTCGGAGGGGCCTGCGAGCCGAGTGTAAAACGGCTAAACTGGAGTTTTATGATGTTAATCAAATTCCTGACGAGGGTTCAAAGAAAGGACTCCAAATTATTCCTCTCTCGCCTGACATCTGTCCGAGTTGGCAACCAGCCGACCGAATGGACGGACGGACGGACCGACATTTTGCGTGTGTGGGTTCGCAACTACACGGAGAGAAATTTTATCCTCCAAACTGACGACGAGGCGGATGCACCTTTGGGGAACCGTGGGGTTCGGGGCACGCCCTGCCCTTTGGGAACGAAGCCAACCGGTGGAAGCGACGGGCCGGATGGTGGGGTGGGAATGGCGCGGGAGGAGGAGGGAGGCGGCGGAGGCTTGATTAGAGGATTAGGAGGCGTGGAGAAGAGAACGGGAGGGCTGAGAGCGACTCCTGCCGCTCAGGGCTCGCGGCGCCGGTTCGGGCTTCGATCCACGCCACTGCGGGGACTGCGGGGACTGCGAGGACTGCGAGGACTGCGCGGAACCCGTGGCGGCGGAGGTGGAGGTGGAGGCGGCAGGCTGAGAGGCCCTCAATCGACCCCAATCAAAGACACGTTGATTGGGGTCGATTAAAATCCTCTTTCGGCTGACACTCAGCCCACGCTCCCACTCACCTTTCCTATCGAATAGCGACGAACAGCAGGCAGAAGGACAGACAGACAGACAGACGGAAAGACGGACGGATGGACGGACAATTGGTGTCTATTTATGAACGCGCTTCGCGGTTGACACGAGTATTTACTGGATAAAGTTGAGCATCCGCCAGACAAATTTATCACGTCGGATGAATTTGCAGGCGGCGTCGACACCGGGCCCGAAGCGCTCAATGGGCTCTGTGTGTGTGTGAATGAGTGTGTATGTGTTTGTGTAAATATTTACATAATGTGTTGATTCCGGCGAATATTCTGGGAATATTGATTTGCATTTGTCGTCATCGAAGCCACACATCTGGCGGCTCGGGGCACGCCCTCGCAGCTCCCGACGAAACTCCAGCCAAGGCCAGGCTCTGGCGGGTCCTTTGAGACCCAAGTCGATGTCACGGGATCGAAAATCGACGCCTCGAAGTCAGCTCCGGCTCTTCCACTCCTGCCGGATGGACATCGCATGAACACATCTTGGCACATCCGCCTCATGGCGCGCCCACGGTGGCTCGTCCTGAGAGTGGTTGGGGAAGGGGGTCGCCATGAAAGGGATCCGCGAGTGTCCGCTTCGGCACGGCCCACCCCGCCTCGCCTCCACCGAGACGAAGTTCATAAATTGAAATTAATTTTGATCATTAGGAAAATATTTGTTCTGCGAAAAACTTTTCAAACATAATTATTAAGAAAGTTCCGCCGTGGGAGCGCGGGAGTCGGGCGCAGCTCCGGTGCCCAGCTGCCGAGGGACGAGGACGAGCGAAAAAAACTCTCGGCAAACACAGGGCAGCGGAGCGGGTGCGCAGGAAGGCTGAGGCTGATGGCAACGGCCTCGAAAGGAAGGATTTATTTGACTTCTTCGCCTTGGATGGATTTGTTTAAAAATTCGCCGAGACCGAGCGGCGTCGAACTCGGTGTGTTCTCGAGCGGAGAAGGCCAGATACCAGACCGTGGATGTATCACCCTCACATCCGCATGACCCTGTGTGTGTGTGTATGTGTGTGTTTGCACGCAAGGATGCTTTCATGTCGAAGTATTAAAACGATGTATCGCAGGCGTCTTTGGCGCGCCATCAGGACTAGAGCGGGCTGCAGCGTCGCCTTCCGCACGATTTCGCTCGCCCCAGCACTCGCCGAAGGATTTACTCGCGATTCAGGCCCCGGGTGGAGACGGAGAGGCGACGTGTGGGGGGGGGGTTGGGCGGATCGTTTTCTCCACACCCGCCGCAATCGTTGCACGCGCGGCTCCGACGTTGCCCGGCTCCCACAGCGTCTGCTCGCTTTCGTGCTCGGCCCAGCAGCGGCGGCCGCCGCCCACGGTCCCTTGGATCCGTTGCAGCCGCCGACCGAGAACCGACAACCGCCGCCCCCGCACGCCGCACGCCGACGACTGCAATTGAAACATTCGATATTTTATCGTTCGAGCCACGGTTTGACTCCTCGCCACATAAATCGGAGCCACGAACTCGGGGGGCGGCCGCACCCGAGCTCGCCGCTGACGCCACTCAGTTTTGATGAATGGCTACATTTTCGCCCCCTCCCGCGGACCCGCGCCATCGATCACCGTCACCGGCGCAGCGTTGCCAGCTGTCTGCGCCGGCACCTATCAGATGGCGCGCTGCGGTGGCCACCGGCACGGCACGGCGGCGGCGATGGTTGTCGATGATAGATTCGCTGACACGGGCGACGATGAACCGCGTGTGTCCCGCCCAGGGGTGCCTGGGGTTGGGTCGGATTTGGTGGGTCGCCGGTTGAGTCTCGCTGGGCCAGATGTGGTCGGCTCCCCCACTCCCGCACAGAGGTTTGAATTTCAAATGCAATGCGAACGCCGCGAATGTGTTCGACCCTGGTCGAGACAATTGAAAACGGTGACGGCTCCAGGACCAATCAATTTCTGGTCAACAGCGAGGATCCTCGCCTAACTGAGAGAGAAGCCAAAGTACTCCGGGAGTCCGCTCGCTCTCATCGTCGGTGGCCGGCCGGTTGGGGGTGCCCGATGGGAGCCACCCCGAAACCCACCCGCCAGACTCGCGCAGAGCCCGCGGATCCCGGCGGCTCCGCCAGACACCGGCAACAAGCGGGCGAGATAAAACTTTCGGCACTTTGTTTCCGATGCATCCGCTTCCGGCGTCGTCTCCGTCGCCCGATGCAACGGCCGGCGTCCGATAGGGTTTCCCTTATTCCGACCGTCCGCCGGTCGCCGTCCACCCCCTCCTCCCGCAAAGCCAGAACGAAGCGATTGACTCGAAGCAGGATTAGGACGGCAGCAACAGCTGCGGGTGGCGTGGCGTGCAGAGGGCGTGAGAGAGGTAGGAGAGGGGGGCCGGCTCCGGAGCCTCCATGCCGTCGGAGTCGGAGGCAAGTCCTGCCAATTGCAGGACCCTCGGTGTCTATCAATCAAGTCCTTGCGGCTGGCCGAGCGCTCTATTTGCAAATGGATTACCGAAAGCTGCTTAGGAGGCGAGGCGAGCCGAGCAGGGCCAGGGACGTCGGAATCCGTCGCCGTCGACTCCGACTACGACGGCCATCTGGCTGAGAACCCTTGCGGCCGCCCCGGTCCTCGACCACAGGGTAGCTGCTAGAGTACGTTCTCGCCTCGCAGTAATAACGGGACAGGGGGCGGGGCGGCCGGCCCAGCTGGCAGCGGACCCTTCGCAATGCTCTAAAATCGAAAAACCCTCGATATTTATTGGCAGCGAAGCCGCACCGGATCCTGTCCGAGTGCCCTGCGAGCCACGGACACCTGGCACGGCACGACGACGAGGGCGCCCCCGGGGACGACGACATGCGGAGGGCTGCTAATGGACGCCCATATGTCCTGGACCGGGGGCGTTGCGATGGAGCTGCTCATGTGGAAAACCAATGCAAATAAATAAGAATTTGCAGGACTGGGGGCTGCTCGGCCGAGGGCCGCTCCCTGCTCGCCCCCGAAACAATTAAGAAACACTTAATGGAGCCGAGAAACGCTTAATAGTTAATTACAGGCTGCCCGAGCCCGCCTCCCACCGCCCCGCCGGTCCGTTGACGCCGGGACGCCGCCGCCTCCGAAGTGGGTCAGGGCGCCCAGACGACACTCACGTAGTATGCGAATGAGCCAAGTTCCGCCCTGATGCCAACTTTGTTGTCGATAACTTCGTTATGCAGCCAACGCCCCGCCGTCACCGTCGCCATCGCCACCAAACCCGGGCCTGAGCAAACTTTCCTCCCGCCTCCCGCCGGCGGGCTCGGAGGCAGGCCTCCTGTTGCTATCGATCCGGGCCCGGAATTAATCGGAATCGAGTTATTATCGATTGGCCTCCTCTCTCGGCCGGAGCCAGGTTTTCGCCTCGGCCTTGAGCTGGCCGGCAGCCTCCCTCGGTGCCCGCCTCCTGGAGCCCGGACTCTGCCGACTCGACGCCCCTGACCGCCGACGAGTGTCGCTGGCTGGCTGTGACAACAATTAGCCACGTTCCCACTTGGCGGGAGGCCGTCGCAGTCGGGCCGAGGCGCTCGAAGGAGTCGCAGACATGCGACGGAATGCCGGAAACACACGCACGCACAAACACACGCACCCACAGACCACACTCAATGGGGCGGCTGGCATCGCGTGTGCCGAGCAACAACGGAGTCCTCGATAAAGGACGCGTCGAGGGTGTCGTGATTGAAAACACTTAAGGAGTTATTAGATTAGAGAACGCAAATTACATCCTTGAAACTGCGAGGGATAAACTTGCGTGCGATGGCCGGAGGGGCGGCGGGCGGTCGGGTGAGGGATGAGACTGTTTGAGGGCGTCAGACACGAGCCACTATCGCCGGGACTCGAGATGATAAAGAGCCGCCGCCAACGACATGGAGGCGAGCGACCGAATGTCAGGGAGTCGGCGTCGGAGTCGGAGTCGACGTCATCGTCTTTGAAACCGCTCGAGTGGATCCAATCCGATTGTCTTCAGGAGTTCGGATCCCGGCGACTGATTAACGAGGGCAATCAAGGAGACCAACTTCCATTTCCTCTTTTTCACGCCTCCGCATCCGCATCACTCACAGCCGGCTCCTTCAGAGGGAAAACACGCGAAACCACTTCGGGATTCGGTTCGTGGAAGGCTTAGAAACACCCTCAAAACCGAGAGGATGCAACGGCTCCTGGGAGGATTTCGGTCCTTTCTTAGGAATCGGAATCGGTTGATTGCGGCGCAGTTGGTTCCATGACGACCTGAGCCGTTCGTCCTTGGCCACAGGCTCGATCGCCTTCTTTACCACCCTCCCCACTCCGGGCCTGAGCCCTTCCCCGAACCTGTGGCTGACGGCTCGGAGGACGTTGAAACTCGAGACGTCGGAACCCGCCGAGAGACCCACTGGAAGTAGACGAAATCCCTGCCAGCGGCTGAGAGCGATCAGGTGCAAACTCAACAACATCGGGGGTCGTTCGTCATACAATTTTTCGGAAGGAACGTAGACTGGAACGGACAGACAGGCAGACGGACAGGCAGACGGACGGATGGACCCACAGACCAACAGACAGACGGACGGACGACTGTGGCGAGCTGCGATCATGGATAAAGTCAGAAAACCGTAAAGCGCCATTGGAATTACATGCTGTCAGTGGTCGATACTGTTGTTGTTGTGGTGGTTGTTGTTGTTGTTGTTGTTGTTGTTGTTGTTGTGGTCACGGCACCCCTTCAGCCACCGCCCGTATTTATTTCAATTATTTTGCCGTTGTTTTAAAATTAATCGCCGCCGGGCATCGCATTGTTTCATGTAATCAGAGTGAAGCAATGCATAAATAAGAACGAATTAAACCGCTCCATTACTCACAAGTAACGGCTCGCTTGAGGGACGGACGGACGGACGGATGGGCGGACGGACGCGGGCCACGCCTCGCCGCCAACCCGTGTAATCCGGCTGTCGGGGTCATCAGCGATCGGATCAGGGGCGGCGGAGGGACCGCAGGCGAGTCCGTCCCACCCGGTTCCCAGGACCGCCCGGCCACTCTGGCATTGAGGGGCCTCGCAGTCGCCGAGGAGGTTAGAAGAGGACTCTTTGCGAGGGTCACGACTCGCAACTCACGTGACGAACGTCAACCGCCCACCGCCCCCGCCCCCCATTAAGCTGTCGTCAAGTGCTGCGCGTCCCGAGCGAAATTCATAAATTTATTAAACACCCATTAGCCCTGCGAACGGTGGACATAAAGCAGATGGAGACGACCTTTTGGCTAATTTTCGGCCACCACTCTGTTCCTCCCTCCTCTCATAATCCCGACCATTAGGGCGGCCATCAGGGAATCCGTGGGATCAGACCCTTCGACAGGGGCTTCTGGGCACTGGTGGGTCGCGGTCCCTTCGACAGGGCCACTGAGCCGGACAACGGAGGCCGTCTGCAGCGCAGGGACGACTCGGGCCACTGATAGTCCTTGAACTATCACTGCGAACCGCCGAGGAGCCCACCCTCAACCGGCCCTCCACCAACAAGTACTTATGCGCGGGAAGCAAAACAAACACCGAAACAAACGCAAACAGCAAAGACAAACACGTTTGCGCTTCTAAACGGTCGGCGGGAACGGGCTCGAAGACGAAGATGGGGACGAGGACTTCGTTGTGCTTTTATTTCCTCCACCGGGCTTCCCACTTCGCACTCCGCACTGCGTATTTGCAATCGGGTAATTTGAGGTCCTTGCAACAACATTCGCGAGCCGCTCGTCCGGACTGCTGAGGGGAAGGAGCATGGCTAACGCCGAGACAGAGGATGGGGCTGAGGCTTCGGAGGAAGGGCGCCGGTGATGGCGAGTGCTCGAGGTCGGCGGATCGAGTTGTGGGCTGCGGACGGCCCTCGAAGGTCGCCGCCGCCGAAGACACCCTCGAGAAGAGACGCCATCCAGTATGGCGCCATTGTTTCGACTTCAACTCCGCCCAGAGCTGAAGTCGCGCTCATTAGAACAACTTCGGGCAACTTCCTTGTAATCCTGGAAATCCCGCGGGACGGCGGGGGCGGGAGGAGCCTCGAACGCGCTGCGAATCACCGGAGCGCAATCAATTGCTCGAGAGAATTTAATTAAGAGTGGAAAAGTTTGAGCGAACGGAATAATTAACTTCTCAAAGTGTTTTGTCTGAAAAGTTTCGCGAAACATCGATTTCTATTTCCATCTTGGGAGGCGGGGCGCGGCAGGTCGGGTCGATCCAAAGATAAACCACTCGTGTTATTATTGGAGGATTCCTGGGAACTCGGTCAGGGCGAAGGCGTCTGCCGCAGGAGCTCGGGCTCGATGCCCTTATCGGCGGATAGTTGGAGAACATTTCGGAAATGAGCAGCATCCGGTGGGGCGGGGCTCCTTGGAACCGGTCCGGGGGTATCCCGGGCGTGCTTAAAGCGAGGTCCTGGCATCGTCGACATTTCTGGCGTTCGCCTGCCAGAAAGCGTGGCCCGAGTCACTGCCAAACGCAACCCCGCCCGCCCTTTATCCTGATATTTGCGGCTGAAAGGATCCCATAAAATGTCGTTACTCAGCGATTCTTTTCTTCTCCCCTCTCTCTCGCTCTCACTCTCTCTCTATGTCTCATTCGCCTCCTTAGCCGCGACGTTGTTTGGTTTTCTCCCCACACGCGGCTCGCTCGGTTCGGCTGAACCCCCGTCTCTGGTTTAAGGCCAGAGTCGAGTCCGCGTCCTTCTACTGAATCCAACTTAAATGCAGTGGCTGCTGCCGGGACGGCACCAATCGCAGGTTTGCTTCGTTTCCTGGGCGGCGGACGAGGAGCGCACGGCGCGCCCGACACCCGAGGGCAGCAGGGCAGGTGCAGCCGCCCGTCTCTCGCCCACCGGCACCGCTTCCGGCTCGCCTGTCCACACGCCCCGGACCCGTTCTCGGTGGCGACAACAAAGTCACGGCGATTAGCAGTTAATCGGTATCAGTGGAACGCGCCCCCTCGCACCCGGCGGAAGGACGAGGGGCACGTGCGGACTCCGCCGCATTCCGCAGCCGACTGTCGACCGAAGACGTCGCGGCGCGAGGGCGTTAGCTGTGTATCCTTCGGCGGCGCTAACGCTGCCTCTCGCCGACTCTCCGCCATCATGTTCGAATGGCGACAGAGAGAAGTGAGAGCGCCGTCACGAGAGAGAGAGAGAGAGAGAGAGCGAGGCTGTTCCATCAGACCCTGCGGCGCCGAGCTTGAGAGGACTGGCCTGCGACCCCACCCACCGAGTCTCGAGCGTCGCAGAAGCAGAGGCAGGGCGTCGAACACATGCCGTCCTGGTGTCCTTCCGTACGAGTCGCCGACAGGATCCCAAAGCTCTGTTCGCCCACGACTCCAGGGACCACGACCACGACCGCGACCAGGACCATGGACCGGGACCCAGTGGCAACAGGTGCCACTCGGCTCCTGATCCGCCCGGTGGCCACGACGCGAGCTCGTCTGCCGCGAAGACGCCGCAATCAATTAAAACTTTCCGGCCATGATTAAATTAGAGGACAAATCGTCCGCAGTTAGCGACTACAGGAAGTTCAATTGAGTGGAACCCGCCGTCTCGTGGGCTGGGCGAAGTTCGCCGGCTTCTCCCAGGGACGAAGAGAGAGAGGATGGCGTTATCCCAGGGCCCTCCCTGAACCGCGCCACCGCAGCCCAACGAGTTCGCTCCGACTCCCCCCGGGCGCCCGGCGGCCAAACTAAGGCCGGCCCCTGCCACCACAAGTGGATGTGATTCGAGTCCGTGTCTGTGATTGCGGTCTGCGTCAACGGCGTCTGGTGTGAAGGGGGCCGGTGCTTAATTGATATCAATTATCGAGCCGGGCTACGGCTCCACATG
This sequence comes from Coelopa pilipes, assembly GCA_947389925.1. Classification (NCBI taxonomy): domain Eukaryota; kingdom Metazoa; phylum Arthropoda; class Insecta; order Diptera; family Coelopidae; genus Coelopa; species Coelopa pilipes. The sequence continues at coordinate 3,007,529 of OX376700.1, forward strand.
ATCCGAACCACAGCATCTTTGTGGAGGCCGAAAGTCGATTTGGGCATAATTATTCGGAACGCCCAGAAAACGAAGCAACCACCCAGAGTGGACGAGTGGAGCGAAGGGGGAGCTGGGTCCCGGCCCCACTGCAATCGAGACATGGGGAACAGAATTCAAATTTATGATTTCGGTCCAATAGAGCTGAGCGTCTCGGACCACTCGACAGATTTCGATCTTCCGAGCCTCGACATCGGCGATCGTGGACCCCGAAGACGCTTCGAGTCACGGAGTCCGCCAGACTCCACGTGTTCAGGTGTGAGTGTGTGTGTGTGGGTCTGCGCTCCACGGCCCCGACACACGGACGGCGGCCCGCGCCTGGTCATAATCGAGGCGCATTCAGCTGCGGGCCGGTGTCGACGGCGTTGCCACCTGCAGGTCGCGGCGCGCTCGACTGGGCTCGTGCGAGGCGAGCGCCTGTGTATGTGTGTATGTGAGTTTTTGTTGTTGTTTTCGCCGAGCTAGTGGCCTCGTCGGAAGCGTTGTTGCTGTTTTAGAGCGGCCACTAGTGGTGCTGGTGTGGGTGTTGTTGTTATTGCTCCTGTCGCCACCTCGTGCGAGTGCATTTGAACAGGCAGAACATAATTTCACTTTATCGCATTTCCGCCTCCGCCCGTCGCCCGTCGCCCGTCTCGCCCGCCTCCGCCTTTATGTCGCTCTTGCGCCCGTGTTCATTTCCACAACTGGCTGCCATTGGTTTTATGGAATTCAATTTGCCGGACTCCATCTGATATGGAGAATATTCCACGATGCCGTGATTCCGTTTTATTGCCAACGCCATCGCTTTGTTCTTGGCCAAGTTCCGTCCCCGGGGAGGGGAAACGAGGGTTGCGTTGGAGGACGTTGGCGGCTGCGGAAGCCCGGGATCAACACCAGCTGCCTGCAGATTCCATTATCCGGGCGTGTTCCCCGAAATTATCACACGTGCATAATCCTTTCAGCAGACATGGCGCCTTTTCGCCCACTTCCGCCAACCGACGCCCGACGCCCGCCACCGCATTTCAAATGCTCATTCTCATTCTTTTAATCCAATTAAAACTCCGCAAGCGGAAGCGGAGGCGGAGGCGGAACCGGAAGCGACGCCTTGCCGCGGACAAATCTGGGGGAACGAGTAACGAGCCCCGAATCGCTCCGTGAACACGCGTCCTGATCCCCGAGACGGCGTTTATTTCCACTAATGAGGCGCCGGCCCTCCCCGGGAGGCTCCGGCGGGCCACAGGCGACCTGACGAGTCCCGATGGTTCGGATCGAGGATTTGTTCGGGCCTGGAGCAGCCCGAACACGATCATGCCGCAGGCCCCACCCGAGGGTTCTCGACTTCCGGCGAAGGTGGAGCCAGCGCTTGGCGTCCGTGAGTCGAGCCCGGCTCCGTCGAATAAAATTCCCCAAATCGGATGGCATTAACTCCCCTTCCCCTTCTTCGCCTTCTGCTGCTGCTGCTGCTTCTCGTGCTTCTTGGCCCAGACCGGAACCGTTATAACCTCATTATCTGCGAATCTCGCCCGCGGTTCGACGCCGAGGCGCGGGCACGAGCATGAGCACGAGTTCCCAGCGCGAGTGGAAATTATTTAAGGACCATCAAGTTCACGACGCATTAACCTTGATTCGTCTCCGACGGCGAGGGAAGAGGACGACGACGACGAGCTGAGGGCCGTGATGAGTTCGACATTGGCGGGTTCGGGTTCGACTGTGCCGTTGTTGCTGCTGCTGCTGCTGCTGCTGCTGCTCTCGGTCTGGTGACGCCGGGGCTCCTCGCATGAGCATCTCATAAACGGGAGCCACGGGCCCGACGAGAGCTCACACGCACGCAGGGCAGGCTTCCCTATAAATCCCGTACACACAACCGAGAATGTAAATGCGTGCGAGTCCGTGCGAGCGCGGAAGCCCGACGATGGGTCGCACTTAAGGACTATTTATCCGGGCATTAGGACCGGGCTTAATACGTCGCATCTCACATTTAAATGGTGCTCAAGTAGGATTTAAATTAGCCGCGAGCGAGAAGGAGCTCCGTCGTCAGCGTCGTCGTCGTCGTCGTTGTCGTCCTCCTCCTCCTCTCATCTCCCTGCCTCTGACATCGGCCACATTCGTTCGCTTCCCGCCTTGGGTCGAGTCCGCACCCCAGACCTCGCGGAGGGCGACGGAAGTAGGCAAAGTGGCGGCCAGTGCTGGTCGGCGGGCGTGGCCTTGGAGCTGGATCTACGTGGTCGCGTTGCCAACCGGGCCCGGCCTCGTTTGCACATCGCCAGCAGCGGCCGCCCGGAATGCGAGGGATGCGTCAAAGACATCGTCGGTTCGTTCTTCAAAATTCCCAAATTTATGGAGTCCGCCCGGCTGCGAGTGGGTGTGTGGGGAGGTTGCGCGCATGAATTCGTTACCTCGCTTGGCTTCTGCTCCCCCGCGGTCGCGTTTTCCGCCGGTCGCCTGCGTGTGTGAGCCACCTGCATGCATAATTCCTCCACCCCCGGGTCCCGCGCTCAGAATTTCATGGCGCGGATTCTCGCTTTGTTTACATAACGTTTTTAAGAATTTACAACTCGCTCCCTGGCCCCCCTCCCGGCCATGTAGCCGAGCTTCCCGACACTGAATGGGTTCCTCAAATATTGATGAGACGCTTCAAAGACTCCTGGAAGACGCTACAAAGACTCCTGGAGGACCCTTGAAGGCCTTTAAAGAACTTTTTCAAAGAGAGAGACTCCTGGAAGATTCCTGAAAGAAGAAGAAGGAAGGATGTTCCAAGAGATCCGCAGCAGTCCTCGAACTCACCTCGGCCCCAACTTCCCGCCGGACTCGATAATGAGCCATGAATTGACCCATATCGCTCCACTGGGACCACTGGGAAGTGGTGCGAGGGAGGGCCGGAGGCCGTCCACGGTCCGCCGCCCACTCCGACAATAGCCAGTGATGATGATTATTCATATTAGAGGGATTTATGAGATTAATAATCACTGGCTGAGGAGCAGTTGTTGTGTGCGCTGGCTCAATTAAGTCGTCGTCTCTGTAACTCAGCGGGACGCGACCCACTTCGAGCTGCTCCGACGGCAACAACAGCAACAGCAACAGCAACAGCAACGGAAACAACAAGAAGGAACAACAAGAGCAGGAGCAGGAGAACAAGTGGAAGGACAAGAACAAAAGGCACTTCATGCCAACTCCGAGGACGGTTGCTTCGACGGCCAACAAATCTTCCGAATTGCGCTCCGACAACGAGGAACATCCCAGCGAATGATAAAATTCTCACATCGCCGCAACCCTCCGCAAACACGAGGACGACTCGCAGGACTCGGCCGTTCCCCATCCCTCTCCCTCGTCGCCATCGTCCGGCGGAATTCGTCGGAGTCGCCGGCTCGTCCGGACCGAGAGACGGACGGACGGATGGAGATAAATAAGGCCAGATAATTCGCAGTGTGGAACAACGCCATTTTGAGGGTAATTTGGGCGGGAATAAAAACGAGGAGATTGAAAGCGGGAGCTCCGAGGGCGACCACAACTCGCACTCGCCACTCGGCACCGAACTGTAACTTTAAAGGGGGTGAGTGCGGGTCCCGCTCCCGGCCAGACCCGTCCCGAAGAGGAGTAACAAGTGGTGCTGGCGACACGGCGCCCTTCAACGTCTGTGAGATCCGCTTTGATGCAGGACAGAACAGGACAGGACGGGACTTGGTGCGAGTCCTGCCGGGGTCCCGTGGTCTCGTGGTCGATTCGCCTTCAGCAGTGCTCCAGCGATAAACAGCCCTTTGCGTCCCCTTAACAAGCGAATGATGCAGTGAGCGTCCAGGGCGAAGCGGGCGCAGCATCCGAGACGAAATCGTCTACTCCATCTCCGCAGATGAGACGGCGATTCTGGATGGGGCCCTCGACATTGCCATGGGGTTGGGCACCGCAAGTGCTCCGAGACCCACGACCATGCCGTAGACATGGGGCTCGAGACGCGAGACGCGAGGCTTCGGTTATCTGCTCGAATTGATGATATTCAAAGCACAATCCAGTTCGATATGGGATTGTGTAGAGTGCATCCTTGGGTCCATTGTTCCCGCTCCCGCTTCTGTGCCTGGCGACAAGTGCAGCACTCGCTGCGCCTGGAACTTATCTGCGTGCTCGATCAAGTAGAATCGGTTTTCGGCTTCGTCGCCCACACTCGAGTCGTGTGTGCCGCCGCCGCCTCAGTCCGGGCATCGGAATCCGAATCCGAATCCGAATCCACCTCCACGAGCCGGCGTGAATTTGTGCGAATAACTCGGATATAAATTTCATTTATTTCGATCCGTTGCTCCGTGCCGCGGCTCCGTTCCCCGTGTCCACAGGTTCCGGTTCCGGTTCCATGCAAACGATGCCCGTGGAGCCCCCTCCTGGTTGCAATTGCAGCTGTCGTTATTGTTATGATTGTTTGTTCTTTCGCTCCTTCTTCGCCTCTTCTCTCAGCCCTCTCCTCTCAGCTCGCAGCTCCTCTCTTCGAAATTGGAAATCGAAATCATATTTGAGGCCTTCGTAAAATTTAATTCTTCGTTTCCTTAATCCTTGCCTTGTTTATTCGTCTGATTGCTTGCGCTTGAGCTTGTGCTTGAGCTGCACTCCAAGAGAAAACACTCGAGTCCTCGGCAAATGTCAATTTGATTGCAACCCGCCCCTCCCCATTTATTACGGGGTTTCCACTGTTCTATTGGTCCTCCAGGGAGCCTCAAGGAGCCGCTGAGTCCTGGCCCTGGTTCTCTATTTTTGACTCATGTCATGATTTCCTCTGGCATTTGTGATTACTTTCACTGAAACATTTATGCCATACTCGGTGGTCCCGAAATCTTCTCAGTGTCACAAAAATATTCCAGAGACTTCCTGTGCCCAGAGCGACACCACATGAAGCCAGAGGATTCCTGAGCGCCGAGCTCCGAAGAATGTCATCTTGGCGCTCTTGTTCTCCTCGTGAGCTCGAAGTAATAAACAAGTTCCTAAGTAACTTGTAGTTGAAAGTATTACAAGAACACACATACCTGGGGAGGGGGGCTCGGCTGAAACCTCGTTGTAAACTCGACGGAATTTTTCGACGTTGTGGTCGGCGACAGCCTCGCTTGAGCCCCGCCACCCCCCAGGAGGTCGCAAGGACCCAACTCAACTCGACTCACCGCTCCAGGGGCTCAACACTGCACTGAAATCGAACCTCGACGGGCGGTGTGGACGGGGAGGAACACGAGAAAGCGGCCCACGTGCCCGCGGCCGTGCCCAGTTTAATTGACGAAATCCACCGAGGCCATAATCCGGGTGCGTGGTCGCCGAATTCCATCGAAATATGGCGAGCGCCGTGAAATTGTCCCGATGCGGCTTGGCAACTGCCCGCCGCCATCCGCAGGACTCGCCGCGACCCCTCCCACGGCCCACCAAGCACGGTCCACTGTGCGCTGCCCACGGTCCACGGTCAATTGGTGCGCTGGTGCCTGGCCCCCCGTTGCGGACCCGCTGATGCAACGAATCCCTTGGCTTCCGGCACTCGCCCTAATCAAGTGCTGATTATTTGCAGTGTGTTTTGGAAGAGCCCATGAATCATTCGGCCGACCAACGGCGCTGCGGTCGGGGCCGCCGATCGGCCATCGGCCGTTGGAGCAGGCGAGGCTGGCCCCGGTAGCTCTGGGGTTAAGGCCGGCCGAGCAAAATATTATGAAGCCAATGTCAGGGATCGGAACGCGTGTGCAGGCCGGCCGCATTCCGTGCGCGGCTGCCCTGGCCAACGTGCATCCGTCGAGGAGGGGTCCGAGGGCAGGGCGGCGGGTCACCATGAGTGAGAGGCCGATTGCGAGCTGCCGAACCCAATTTAAATTTGAATCTGAATTCTAAAACGAGGCGCTCGACAGCCTGACGCCCTCCTGCCGTCGATTCGTGCGACAGGATCAGCTCGAGCTGCCCCGAAACTTCCTCGCTTGCCGCAGTCGTGCTCACGTGACCGCCGTGGACGAGGGTCGGGGAACCGTGAATATATCCCCGCCCAATGTATATATATATATATATATATATAGATATATATATGGAAATATTTTGCAACTTTTTGTGGACTCGTTGCCGGCTGCTCCTGAAGTCTCACTCGGTTCTCTCGGCAAGTGCTGCTGGTTCCTTTGACTCGGGATTTCCATGAAAGGAACAATGGGCGAACTAAAGTCTTTGGAATAATTCCGCATGGGCAACAGCGACAAACACAATAACAGCAACAACAACAAAAACAACAACCGCAGTGCCTTCGTTGCGGACCTTGAGCAAAATGAAGTTTCCCTCGGGGCTGGCAAGGATTCCTCCTGCTGGAACGAAGAGCCGTCGCTGCCGCGAATAAAAGTGTCAGAAAAGTTTCCATATTAATTTTGAAACTCCGAGCGAAGCCGCGGAACGGCCCCGGCGCCAGTTCCGGCGAATACAACAATTAAAATCGGCAACTGCAGGAGGCACAGGATGCGCGCCCACAGAAATCATCACGAACAAATCACGCAAATTGAATAAAGTTTCGCGGTTTCATTAATTTTACACTTTCGTAATTCGTATTCACCGGCGAGCGGGTTGGGGCGAGTTGGGGGCGGGCTGGATCAGTTCTCGAGAGCTCCGTGGAGGGTGGGGCCTGGGGCCGGAGGTAGTTTGTTGGGGATCGCTTTGGAAGTGCTTTGTTTGCCATCAGAAGCAGTCAAAGTCAGGGCGTGTTTCCGCCATCGCGGAGAGTTTAAAAACTCTCTCTCTCTCTCTCTCTTTGTTTCCTCCTGGGGCATGAAGTGGAGGAAGTTGAAATATCTCTTGTATTAAATTCGCAGTTCCTGCCCCTCATCGCTGCCCTTTTATTTACCTACCTACTTCCGTAATGGAGAATTTATAACAATTTAATCTGAGATTGGAAGCAGAAGCGAAGCCTTTTGAGTTACTTCCTTTGGGTTTTATTTTCACAACAATTCCGCAGTTTAAGGAGATTACTTAATCTCCTTTGTGACTGGGACAATTGAAGGCGATGTCCTGCCGCAGAGCGAAGTGGTCGGCGGGCCCCACTTTGGGGTAGGTCCGAGGGCCGCGACCTGCAGGAGCAGACACAGGTTCAGCAGAACTAGATGAAAACCCCAAACCCCACATCGGAGAGGCCTTCGAGGCGAAAGGTTGTAGACTCGAACGGACTCCTCGGGTCCCGACAGCCCGCCAGACCCATGGCGGGCACTTCCCGACTTGTGTTAAGGTCTCTCGAAAGTCCTTTGCAAGTGCTGGTGGGGCGGGGCCGGGGAGTGGGTGAGTGTGGGTTGCTCCGGCATCACGCCTCATTGAGCTGGGAACCGCGTCGCCGTTCTTCCGGACAATTTCGCTCTCAACTAATGCGTAAATAATATTCCGCTCGCTCGGCGGTACCGGCATCGACGAGGGTCGTCGAGTCCAGGGGTCGCGACGGGGACCAGGACGAGCGCGGGCCCAGGGACGACCCCGGCCCCGCGATGGAGCGGTGCGCAAAGTGCTTCCTTTTGTGTCTTAATGTGATTTAACGACATTCGTCACTCGGCTCCAATCGACCCTGCCCTGGCTTCTGCCCCCTGCTCTGCCGCTCCGGCGATATCCTGCGAATATGACGACGAAGTGACAACTGGGCGCGACACGACCGCCCTCCGCCTTTTCGTCCCTCTTCCCCCACCAAGACGCCCTGCGAGCATGGAGCGAAGTTCAGCGGTTGAGCGAACTTCGCCATCTTCCCTGACCGTCTTGAGTGCCACGAGTCACGAGTCCTCGGGCCGAGGCAATGCACCAGCCCAAGATCGAGAGTTAATTGGGCTCCTGCTCAACTCGAGCTCCGTCCACCTCTGCCGGCTCGAGACGCAGCAGGTCGGAGTCGGCGAGGAGCACCGGGGTCCCTGGAGTCTCCCGGGGCCTCCCTCAAGACGACTGAGCGCCAGTATCGATGTCGGGTGCTGGTCCCGCGAAGGATTTCTAAAAATACCGATCATCCGCGGAGGAGGCGAACATTTTTCAGATTAAACTCGAGCCCCTCCGTTGCCAGGCGGCGCAGAGTCGGAGGAGTCGGAGGAGTCGGTGGAGAGCGAACTCGTAGATATTGGATAGCTCTCGGCGGCGGATGGAGAGTAATTGTGCTGATGGATGTGAGGTCTCGGCGGAAGGGTTCCGGGCTCCACATGTTTGTTCTTCACATTCGGAACGCTATCAATTCGCACACGCCGCCCCCGAACCATCGGCATTGGTACAACAAAGGAACACATCGTTCCTTCTATCCAATTACTTTTACAGATTTTATGAAACATTTCATTCGTTCCCGGCCAGACCCGCCGCGCCCCGCACCGCCCGCGACTGAAATCAATGGGATTATTATTTGTTCGCAGAGGGTGGCCACCCCCTTTGCCCCAGGCCCCCGGTCGCTGGCCCATTGTGCGAGGAGGAGGAGCATCCAGGCATCCTTCACTCGTTCCCTCTCCCTCTGTCGCACTCTCTCCCAAGAAGCAACAGAAACACAAGCTGAAGAGGAAGAGAACAATGTGGCGGCAACAATGGCGGCGAGTTGCGTCGAGTCGAGAGTCGTCCGGCGGAAATAAATCAAAATTTAATCCCGCGAAATTGAAGAAAATTACAGCGAATGAAATGAGAATCAAAATAAATTGCAGCGCCATCTGGGGTTTAATTGCTGCTCTGCGGCGATGCTGCCGGGACCTCGACGCGGTCCTGGTCGCGGTCGCTTGGCCGCCGCTGCTGCTGCTGCTGCGTCTGACTCCTGATTGTTGTCGCTGCTGCTGCTGCTGCTGCCGTCGATATCAATTGCTCCGCTCCCAGGCGAGTCCTTGCGCAGCGAGCGAGCGAATCGAGCAATGAGTGGCGAGCGATCGCCCATGACGGATGGCGGCGGCTGGATGGAGGGACAGACGGACGGACGGGCGCCGCCCTGCCCGGTGCGTGGCTCACCGGCGGACTCGTCTCCAGGAGAGCCCCCGCCCCCGTCTCGTCGGACGCGGCTGCACTCCAAGAGGATTTCCGATAAGCGGCTTTATTTGAATAATCGCCTCCCGCCGCGCGTCGCCATGGCAGAGGCGCCTCCGATTCCGCCCGCCTGCACCCGTCGCGGCATTTAAAATCAAGTCCTGCGAACGACTTCCGCAATGGCAGCCACTGCGAGTCGGCGTCGACCGGGGCTCGGCGAAGGTTTGTTTCGAAGATGCTCGAACTCTGGCTCCGGCCCACGACGCCGTCGCGACGAAATGCCGCCGGAAGCGATCGCCGACCGGAAGTCGGCGTGAGCGCGGTCTCGACAGGGGGCGACGATGGTCTCGGTATCGGTCTCGGTCTCGGTTCGGGCGACGACAAATGAACTGGCTCTGGGGACGGAGCTCGCCGCACTCGCCCCCGCCCCACCCCGACCCAACCGCCGGACGCATGAAAAATGAACCACTGCGGCGCCCCCGAAATCAAATTCAAATCCACTTCACCGCTGCCCCTCGCTGCCAGGAGGCACCGATCCATGGAGCCACGGAGCAACCGAGAATAAATCTCGATTCTCTATTCTATTAGTTCTTCGCTTCGCCTAGCGACGCTCGCCCTCCGCCCGCCGCCGACGCCGCCTCCGCCTGGCCGGGAGATAAATCGCTGTAATAATGGATTCCCCATTGGAGCTGATGTATTTATTATTTGCCCACTTACGGCTGACAGCGTTGTCGCCGATCGATCTGGGCTCCATTCGTCCCCGTCCCCCAGCCTCCAGCCCCCACCCGCCGGCCTTCGTCCTTCGCCACCCACTGGCCGGCCCTTCCTCCGCGCGATGTTTGCCTTGCACAAGTGGAGGCGAGTCGGCGGTCGCAGCAGCCGCCGGACTGGGAGCAAACAGGTTTCAGCCAGACTTGGTGTCACGAGCTGCGCCACGGAGTCCTTCCGACCGCAGGGCCAAGGCAGAAAGGGCGAAGGGGAGAGAGAGGGAGGGCAGCAACAGTCGGTCGTCAATGCAATTAAAAATTGAGAAGGTCGGGGGCACCGACGAGGTCACGGCTGGAACCGCTTCCGGCGGGGCCGAGGGCCCAACGTCGTAGGGATTGGTAAATGGCAGAACCATCGGGAAGTCGTGGAACGCCAACGAGGTCCCCGCCCCGAGCTCCACCAACGGTCGGCGAGGCGCGATAGCACTTAGCGACACATTCGCATACACACGCCTGTCCTGTCACTCGTCGTCGTCGTCGTCGCCGCTGCCACTTCCGTGTCTGCGCGGTGTCTGCCGCTTCCGCTAACGACGTCTCCCTCTCCTCGCCAACCCCACCACCTCCGTCGATCCCGCCGACTCGTCCGGAGTTCGGGAGTCCTCTTAATTTGTTGCTTTCTCGTGCAGCATTTGCTGTTCTTACAAAACATCAACGACAGCGACAGGCGAAGCGAGCAACAGCTTGTGGCCTGTCAACTGTCACGGGATGCCCCCAACCCCCTCCACCCCCTCCACCCCCTCACCTGCGTGGCAGCCTCCTCCCAACCCTCTCGCCGACAGAAAACTCCGCCACAGGATGCAACAGGGCATGTGTGCGTTCGAGGTTTGGCAGGCTTGAACAGGGCCAAAAGCGGAGTAGCGAAATGTTTGCTCGACGTGTGCCTCGGCTTCAGTTGCAGGTGCTTCCTGAAATATCGGAGGATGGCGTGGGCCCTGGAAGTTCAGTGGAGTTCAGTGTACAGTCCCGAATCCTCCTTCTCCTTCAATTCACCCCATTGGTCCCCATTTGGTCCACGGCACGCTTGGTTCCCCAGCGGAACGAATTCGATTGCATTCGACGCTTGTCGACTTTCGACCCTTCCTTCCCTCCGCCACTTGCCCACTTGTAGTTCGTCCTTCTGGGAGGTGCGTCGCCACCGGGATCGCTTTTCATTTGGAGCGAACTCGAGCTGACTAATTAGCGAAGGACACGCAGCGTGGACCCACGATCCTGCGATTCCTGCCCCTGTCACACCTGCTGGAGCAACCCGGTGCCAGGGTCGCAGAGCAGCGACGCGCGGGCGAGCGGTGGGGGCTCCTCCAAGGCGGGAAGTCGAAATTGAAATCGTTCGCCTATTATAACGCGTATGCTGGCGGTGATAAATGGTTCGCTGCCTGCCTGACCCTCGCCGACTCTCCTCGGCCCCCGAAAACGACGACGACAACGACGACGGCTCGAGCTTGTGTCGCATCGTGGACGAAATAATCCCAATGATGGATGATGAAATAAACGTTATCGGCGGGCTTTGGTTCGACGTCATCTCACCGGAGGTCCAAAGATTTATTACGGGCTCGACTGCCCGGCTCCTCGGAATCCAGGACCACTCGCGAGCGTCCCCGCCGTCGTCCGCGGACAAGCGAGCAAGGGGGCGTCGAAAGTTCCGACCTGCTGCCGGCATCCGCTGGTCGGTGCAACGGGACACCCTTGGAGGGCCGGGCCGAACTTTGTCCGTGCCCATGAACGACGTCTCCTTCCGCGTGACGGCGCCACGAAGTTGCTGCGACAGGCAAAGTTCGAGCGCAGTCCTTTAAGTGAAATTAAATTCTAGTCAAGGCCAGGGGCTGCTCTCAAGGGTTCCATTTGTATTCGGGGCAGTTGGGCTTCCGGCCGACTCGTCCGAAGACTAATTTTTGAGGAACAAAGAGCCAACTCCCAACTCCTTCCACGGATTAGATTTCAAGGCAACTCCGCCCTCCTCCCCACGAGGCCGCTCCATCGAGGGGTCGAGAACTGGACGGTGATGCCGAGGACACCCAAGGGCTGCCGGCGAACGAGCAACGCACATCGCCGGAGCCGGGAGGAAGAAAGGACGAGAGGACGATGACGATTCACTGAAAGGAACGAACATGCAGCCTCATGGCAGAAAAACAGAGACCAGGGCATTGACGGCAGAAGGAGACCTGGATCGATAGAGTCGAAGGCACGGCGCCGGCACCTGGCAGTCGCCACAGGACTCCACGACCCCGTCCTTCCCCCAGACGTCCTCAACCCCTCTCTAAACCCGAGCGGCCGAATAAATATGCAAACGACTTCGCTATTTAAATTCTCCTCAGGACTCGCACAGGACGCCAGAGGCACGGCTTTTAAACACTGGCGGCGACGTCTTCCCAGGAAGCACGTCCTGGAACGAATGGACCAAGTGGCGTCGATACAACAACAACAAAACATGTGCCTCCGACTGGACGGCGCCGCGAATGCGAATCAGCAAAGTTGTGAATAATTAATTTCATTAAATGGTGAGACCTCGTTTGATGTGCTCTTCAAAGGCCTGGATCCCCAGATCCCTGAGCCCCGGAGTCCCTGGACCGGAGCCTGTTCTAAGCCAACTTGAAAGGCAAATCCCGTCTGACGACTAAGGGAGGGAGCAGCGCCCGATCGAGCCGTTCGAGTGGAATCAATTAATTTGCAAAAATTAATTAAAAACTCATCGCGCCCCCCTCCTTTTGGCACGAGGCAACCGCTCCCCGCTTCCCAACTGTCCAGAATCGCCGGGCCTTTGACGGCTTCGGAGCGACTGGGCCGCTGCAGTCCGCGATGGGCGACGGCGAGCTGACAAATGCCGAAAGTTCCACCGCACTGATACGAAGTTTCCGCCTGCCCGGGCGCGAATTCCTCCTCCGCAGAGCCACGGTAGCCTCCGGAGGCTCGAGGTGCCAGAGCCGAGGAGGATTTATGGTCGGGCCAACCGGGCGGAATCTCGCACCGATAAAACACTTGCTGGCCAGCGGACGGCGGCGGGTGGACAAAGGACGATGGACGGCGGACGGCGGACGACGGAGGGCGGAGGATGGCGGATGTTTGGAAAGTTCAGACCGTCCCGAGTTGGCCGTGAGAAGGGCCTGATAAGGATGAATTTACATACTCACGGGCCGGGGGCGGGTCGGGGCGACGTGGCTGATCCTAACAGATAATAATTAGTGCGCGGCCGGCCATTGGCGGATTTGTCTTAATCTCTGCTCCGTTTAATTGGAATTTAAATGCGGACCCCTCGCTGCGGGCCGACGGCGGCGAGGGAGCCTCGTGCAGTCTGTTGCTCGGCCGCCGCCCCGCCGCACAGCCCCGGCCCCTCCCGCCTCGCGGGAACACGTCTGCGGTGACGATCCAATAACGCCATTAACGTGATTAGCAATTAGCCGTTATCAGCTGCCCACCTCTCGCCGCGCCGACCGGGCGGGAACCCGTCCTGCATCCTGCGGCCACGTCGGCGGCGGTCTGTGGCACGTGCGGCCGCGCTGAGCGCTCGGAATCGACTGCCGGCTGGAGTCGCGTTGAGTCGGTTCGGGTCGGGTTGGGCGGTGTCGGCGGTGTCGGTTCGGGCGCGAGGGCTCCGGCTGTGTATCCCTTTTCGGAGCCCCTCTCTCTCTCTCGCACTCTCTCTGGGACTCTCTCTGGACTCTCGCTGTTCTCTCGTGTGACTTCGAAAACGAGCTCGTTTCCTCGCTCTCGCCGCTCTCTCGCCCTGCCGTTCTCACCCACGGCTCTCTTTCGAACTCGCCGTCTTCGGTAAGAGCGGGGTCGGGAGCGCCCTCGCCGCGAAGGACCTCGCCCAACCAGACACTGGGGCGCTCTGGCAAATCAGCTGTGCCTTCGCGTCGCCCCGCCGGTCGCCCGAGCTGGGCGGTGGGTGGCCGCTGACCTTGAGAACACCCTCCGGTTCGTCGGAGTCGGGCTCCCTTCCGCACTAGGACCCTTCGACGCCAGCCACACATGCCGACCATGCGACACGTGTCTTCCGAGAGATCCCTCGGCGACCGCTCGCTTCCGTCGATGAAGACGCACTTGGAGGCGGGTCAGGTCCCAGTTCTCGGGCGTCTCCTGGCAGGGGTCTCGGGCGTCTCTTCGACAAAGCAACCTGAACTCCCTGGAACCCCTGAGACGAAACAGGCCGGTGGCCGGTCACGAGAACCCCATGAAACTGCGTAGGACACGGAAGTGTTGGCCAAGGCGTGGCGCGGCTGGAGGCTGGAAGGAGCCGCTGCTGGTCCGGGGCAAACAGGTGGGGCCGCGATTTGTCGCCGGGCGCAAATGGCCTCTCCCGCTGGCGGGCGAGACGCGCGTGCGGCGCGTGATTTGCATCGAGGGTCGGCGCGAAGGGGCGAAGGGGATTCGCATGAAAAATGCACGAGCGCAAAACGTCCGCTTTCAAAATGGCGCTACATCCGCTTCCGCACCTGCAACACGTTCTGTCAACAAACTCATTCATTTGCGCCATTTCGCTGAAAAATCGCCCCCCCATCCGCCGTCGTAGGCGGACCAGGCTGCGAGAGCGCGGCAGCATCCGGCCGGAGATTCGCTCGTCGCCGCTCTCTATCTCTCTCCCTCTCTCCCTCTCTCTCTCTCTGCCTCTATCTCGCCGCGCTGCCACCCGAACGCAGTGCATGCCCCGGAATACGCATTAGCGCGCATTTGTAGCTGTCGCCGGCGCCGGCCCCGCTCCGCGCCCGCCCGGTGCATTGTTTGCCATTCCCAGCAGCGAGAACTGACGACGCCTCGCTCCTGGCGGTAGCGGAGGCGACGGCGACGGCGAAGGTGGATCCGGGATGAAATCACATCCGGCTACTCCCGAGCGGTCTCTCCATCTGGCAGCATCCGCGCCATCATCATGACGAGCGGATCCCGCGGGGACTCCTCGGTCCACAGCCCAGATTTCCGACTTCGGCACCCGCCGACAACGAGGACAGCGAGGACACAACTTTCGACCCAGTCGCCCGACGGCCGGCCGACAGCCCGCGCAAGTGTGAGTTAATAGCCGTTATTGCAGCACACACGCACATACATGCTCACCCACACCCACACACACGCAGCCACCCTCCCACGCCCGCTTAATTGGGGCCCTGCCGCGCAACTTTGAAACTTTGAAATTATATTGTATTTCGCGTGCTCGTCGTTGTTGCCCTGTCGTCATGGATAGCGAAATAATTGCATTTTTATCGCGTTTCCGCTTCCGTTCACACACTTTGTCCGGCCCGGTACCGGTCCCGGTCACGGTCCCGGGCAATTGCGCAAGGGAGAGGGCCGTGAGGGGTCCCTGAAGCGCTGGACCCGGGATCGAAGTCGTCGCGCCCTCGATTCCCCGATCAGATCGATTCATCAGCTGGACTGCGGGGCCCCTCAATGTCCGAGAGGCCTGGATGAGGAGGAGGAGGAGGAGGAGGAGGGCCTTCAAAGCCAGTCCAATTGATTCCGCAACGCCCTCGAGAACCACAACCGGAATCGGCTCGGCTCGACTCGACGTGAACTCGGCGCATCCGATTGAGCGGCGTCAAGGGCACATCGAGTACTCTCGGCCAGATCTCAATGAGCGAGATAATTATTCACTCGAGTCCCTGCTAATGAATGGTTCTCGACGAGGGGCCGCTGCTGGACTCGGCAGGTGGTCGCCGTGTGTGCGTGTGCGTGTGTGAGTGTGAGTCGCATCCCTAGGATGCGGCACCTCTTCGCATTCCCATGCCGCATGTCGAAGACGCGCCCAGTCATGCGAGGAACTTTAAGTGGCAGACACTCGGGATGCAGCGCGTTGCGGAGCCACTCGCCGGACGCTCCTTGGGCGTCGCTGTGGTCACTTCCGGGGTCACGTGGCGCCGCAAGCATGGGCGCAATGCGGATGCGGGGCCGCATGTCCAGGCCAGACCAGGACGCGGCAGACCTGCACATTCCGGAGCGTCTTGGGTTGGTCTTGGCACATACTTGGGTGTCGCCCAGGTGACCCCGGCAAGTTCTCCTTGACACCAAGAGTTGGGGTGAGTTGGAACGAGGCCTCCTTGGACGAGTCCCGAGTTCCACCTGGAACCCGCGTTCATCACTTGCTCCCGGTAGGAGTAGGAGCAGGAGGCCTCGAGCGAGGCGGCGTTTGCGAATTGCTTACACTTCCGGGCCGGGTGGAGGCGGAGCGTGCGGCTGACGGAGGGACCCCTGGCACAGGCTGCTGTTGACACCAGGCCGGGGTGACTTGGCGTCTTCCGCCTTGCCCCCTTCAGCCGGCGGGCCGAACCTCGTTCGTGGAAGTCTCGAAAGAATCTCAAAGGCGCGATGACGGGGCGTGGCTTGGCATGGGGAATGGGAGGGAGGTGGTGCCGCCTTTCAAACGGAGATAATAAATGAAGCACCGTCGAGCTCACGTTACGAGAGCGTGCTCCTCGTTGAGTTCCCCCCTCCCCCTCCCCCTCTCCCCTCTCCCACCCCGTCCACGTCTTGTCGAGACGAGTCGCCGGATTCGAGACTCTCTTATGAGATTTCTAGGATTGCAGCGCATCCTTAATTACCTCGCTCTCGCTCTCGCCCTCGCTCTCGGATGTCTGTGTATTTATGCAAAGCATTTTCGCATGCAAATTTCGCTCATCCCCATTTCGCACCAACGCCGCGCGCGCCACGCCCTCCGCGCCGCCCTCCGCTCGCAATATGCAACATCCTTTTTGCTCTTCCGCGGACGGCGAAATTAGCTACGGAGAGCTTTTCACATGAGCTGCGCTCCGCAATTAACTGGAGACGAGGAGTCAGCGCGGCAGATCGTCGGGAGCCCTACGGAGTCCCCAACGAGGTTCCCTCGCGGCCCCTTCGTGTTCCTGTCAACATTCAGAGGACGAAGGATCCTCAGGCGAATGGCGAATGAACTGCTCGAGTCTCTTCGCCGGACAAGGGCTTGTCGTACTTCGACAGGGTTCGACATGTTCATTGCGTTCGCCGGGGTCTGTGGACGACCCCCCACACCTTCCTCCTCGACGAGCCTCTGCCGCCTTCCCGGAAGCTGCTCTGCTCATTGGCACCCGCGTCGGTGCCTGGGCCGTGCGAGGCCCAATTTCATGCCCGTCTGGTCTAGTATTCGTCGCCTTTCGCAGGTCGCTGGGCTGGGCTGCCGAGTGCCACAAACACGTCTGCAATTCCATTGTGGCTGAAACGACACCTACGACGCGTGTGTGTGTGTGTGTGGGTGTGCCGTTCTGGCCTCGTGCATGAGTGCGAGCGCGCCTCAATTTCTCACGCGCTCTAGACAAACGCAAGCCGAAAGGTAAGCAAATTAAGGCGAAATAATTCACTCTAAATGAATCCCGCCTAATTTGATCACCTCCGAAGCACTTGCGATTTGCATACGCGGTTCCCGGATCCAGCGGGGCTGGAGACCCTTCAGGAAAGCCGACAGATTTGGGGCGTGCCTTCTTGAGTTTTCGCTGCCAAGTCCGAGATTTCCACGCCAGATTCTCAGAGCAGTCCATTCGATTGTGGCTTCAAGCGCTGTCCTCAATCATGCTCTCCCTGTCGCTCCGACCAAGGTGGGGGTGACACCGACACCGACACCCACCCACGCCCACACACACGTATTCGCAATGCATTCGCAACCACACCCGGGCTGGCGGAGTCGATTCCGCGGTCCCGGGGGAGCGGGCCGGAAGCGGAGGCGGCGATGTCAGTTTGCCTACCGGGGGCCTCGCTCGAGCAGCGCAAATTTACAATTACGCTCCGGCGAATTCTGTTTACGGCTCGCACACGTGACGAGCTCCGTCCGTCCCGCCCGACCACCCAACCTCCGCCGCAATCCCTTGGACGCTTCGAATGGCGGAGGTGCTCGGGCGTCGGCAAGGGCGCCTCGTGCACACCAACAGACAGACATCGGAGGGAGGCGGCTCGGGAGGGAGCTGCCTTCAGTGCGATAAGTCTTTAATCAGATCTGGCAGGGGAAATTAAATGTAATTGGCGATTAAATTCTCGACGAGGTTGCGTCCACAGGACTCGTGGAAGCAGAACATGTGCTGGACCCCGAGCGTCCTTCCTCGGATTTCGATAAACATCATCGCAGTCAGGCGTAATTCAGATGTTACAATTCATTCATTTGCGTACATTACAAACAGCATCCATGAGAGGACACAAGTTTGGACACTTCTCGGGAATTCCCATCGTCGGGGAGCCACAGACAACTCGCCATCTGTGGATTATGTGGGAAATTCCGGGAAATCGATGATAGGATGATGGAGACGTTTGGGTTGGGTTGGGTTCTGGAACTCGTTGGCCCGCAGCCGGTGGGATCCAAGGCAAGGGCCAGAGAAGAGGGAGCGAGAAGAAAAGGCAGAAGGAAGGGAGGACCAAAGGATTTCGGTGTATGTTTACGTATATAAATCAAGGCCCGAAGAGGTTGCTAATTTCGTCCTTTGCTTCTTTATTCCGTTGTTTATTTCACGGCACGTGCTCGTGTCCCTCCACAGGACTCGACACGGTCTCTCTTTTTCCATGTTCCTCTTTTCTTTTCTTTTCTCGATCTCGTCCTTTTCCCCTCTCCTCATCTCTCACTACTCTCTCTCACTCTCTCTCGTTCTCACCTCTTCCTCTCTCTGGCGTTAAATGCTCCCACTTCCGGCAGTGAATCGCGACCGCACGCCACGTTCAAGATCATAAAAATCAACTTCGTCCGCCACCTGCCGCGACCGCCGGCGTCCCGACCGCGGCACCGACGGACTGCAGGAGTCCGTGATGGAGCGCAGCGGGCGCCGCTCTCCCCGTCCCTCTCTCTGCGCATCCCCTCCCTCCGGCCACCCTCTAGGGAAGTCCAACGACTCGGACAGCTGCACGCGATTCCGATGCGAGACGAGGCCGGGTTGCCTCGGGGCCCGGATGACCCGGTGACCCCGCGAAGGCGTCTTGTTCCGGGCCCATTTATCATTTCTAATTACACAACCTCCTCCTTGGCAAGGATCATCCAGCGAGAGTGGATTTCCTCCTTCCGGCGGCAGTCGTCCTGTCCTGTCCTGGCCCGCCCCTCGTCCTCTCCTCGACACTGACGATGACGCTTTTCAATGTCACTCCGGAAGCAGGCCACAAAAACTTTGTGCGCTTCGCTTTCGCTTTCCTTCACGATCCCGGACTTTCCTCTCACTTTCCCCCACTTTCCTCTCGCTTTCCTCTCGCTTCCTCTCCGTTTCGTTTTCAATTCCTTTTCGTCCTGGTTGCCGACGGCGTCGCGCCGCAGCTGGATGCGGAGCCAGCGAGGCGAAACGGGGCGAGGCCGGGACACGCCACGAATCCCCGAATGGAGCGGAAAATTGGTTTACGTCGCTCGCCCCAACCCCCGGCCCCTTGTCGATTGTCCTCTCGCTATCGCTATCGCAATCGCAATCGCCGCAGCTCATTACGGACGGAGGAGGGGAACCGCGAGCCGGCTGCAGCTGCAGCTCCAGCTCCAGCTCGTCCGCGGATCAACACGTGGCGACGGAGCCGCGGACTCTGTCATTGGCGCCAGGATGATGGGCGATTGCACCGCGGGGTCTCGAGGGTTTAGGCGAGGGAAAACTCCCGCCTCTTTTGTGTTGCCAACACCGACGCGATTTGGCCCTGGTGAAATGTCCTGCCACGAGCGAAGGGCGCCGCATGACCGATGGGACGAAAATTGAAAAGGGCGGGGTCTTCGATTACGACACAACTCGCTTCGGTATTTACGGCCACCACCGCCGATGACAGCGTGGCCCCGCCAGGCAGAGCAGGGCGCTGGTGGAGCCGTAATGACCAGCGCGCCGGGTGGCAGCACCATCGGCCACGTGCTACATTTTTATCGCTCGCCATATTTTCGTGTAAAAATATTCGCCCGCTCGCTCTCTCGCTCGCCACCGAGTTGTAAACTCAGGCGAGGTCGGTCGGTCGGGGAAGCAGTAGAAATTTATGACTCTGCGAAATGTACGGGAAATATTACAGTGAATTGCGAAGGGGCTGGCGAAGGTGGGCCGAGGGTGGGGGAGCAGGTGACGCAGAAAGGAAGGGCAGAGGCGGGACGGGACGGGGACGTGAACAAACTGCGAAAGGACGATGGCGAGAACGCACACACACACACGGTCGAAAGACAAAGGGCGAGTGACAACAGAAACGGACGGATGGATGGACGAACAGATGGAAGACCCGGACTGACGGGAGGACGGTTGAACAGACAGGAGGACGGACGAGCAGATGGATGCAGTGACAGACAGACAGACAGACAGGTGAATAGAGAGGTCAGGAGTGAGATGTCCTTATGCGGCGACGTTGATAAGGTCGATTTGACAGTGAAAAGGAACGAGTGACGAGCCAGTGACGGACAAGGGAGACAGCGATACAGCGAGATGGCGAGACAAGGGACAGCTGCCGGGCGACGAGCAGCGGCCGCCGATGACATCGACGGATCAGCCGGAACAGTTGGCTCGTGTCGCACAGATTCGTCATCGCCGACATGTGAACGGGTCAGAGCAGGAGCAGAAGCCGAATTGAATTGGACCGAGACGAGATAAGACGACCTGCGCCCTCATCGACGCGAAAGGTCCGGGTTCCACCCCAACCCCTGGCCACTCAGTCAGGTTCGGAGTGCTTCAAAGGTGCTTCGATACATTGAAGTCGACCCTCGATGGGGGCAGGGGCAGGCGACGTCGACGTGCTCCGGCCTCCCGGATGAAAACATTGCCCGGGATAAACAAGAATGCGGCATAAATTTTTATTGGGAACACCTTCATCGCAATCTCTCCCGAGACCGCGACCGAGACCGAGACCGGGCAAACACAGAGCGCACGGAGTCAAACACGGGCGCCGCTCACGCATACGGCGCCAAGGCGGCACCAGATGGCGGCACCCGAGCGGTGGAAGGCGTCCGTCCCCGGCCCCGTCCCCGTCCCAGCGCCGCCGGATGGATTTGGCAAATACATGTTGATTGAGGTCGGCTCCGAGCCATCGACAGGAGTCGGTGGCGGCCCCGCGGCCAGGTGGGAGGACTCGAACAGCAGGCGGCAGGCGGGAGGAGGAAGCGAACAGAAGTTAAAAGCTTTTATTGGCATTGGCAGTGGATCTGAGTGTTCATGTTCGTGTGCGTGTGCGTGTTTGCGCTGCTGCGGTTGTGTGCGCGCATTTGCATACGTCGCCGCCGCCGCCGCCGCCGAAGGAAATCCGAATGTTTATGGGGCGAAAGCCGTGGACGGACAGACGGACAGACCGAACACACGCACCAGTCTGTGTCAACCCGAGGCGACCAGCAGGTGGGGGGGGGGGGGGGGGGCGAGAAAGAGAGCGCAAGTGAGGGAGGGAGAGGGAGAACTCGCCGAGTACTCAGCGTGAATGTGTCCGCGGAAAGCGGTCGGCTCAGGTCGACGTCGGCGTCGGCTCCATCGATGCCAATGGGTGGGATCAAACGATCGCTTACTTCCAACGTCTGGCCACCTCCGCATCGCGCTGCAGACCCCTAAGAGATTGCCTTTCGCCCGGAGCCCATTTCAGATCTGCGGAGCGAATCAAGCGATGAGCCCGAGTCATTTTCCTGAGTGTACAAAGACGTAAATGCAAATGTGCCGGTGTTTGTGCTTGCGTCGTCGTTCGCTTCATCGCTTCATCCAGGAAACGTAAGTCGGCCGAGCCGAAAGGATTCCCGAGGACAGGCGGCATTTGCTTTATCAGTGATTAATCGCTTCGTTCCCGAAGTGAATTTAGAGGAAAACCGTCTGGAGCCGTCCCGGAAGCCCTGCTCATGCATAGATAATGCACCATAAATATGTAGGCCCATCACACAAACTACTTTCGCTAAACTACTTTCGACTGTTGCTCTCTGGAGTGTTTTTCTGTCCTTCTTCTTTCTGCCTTTTTCCCGCCAGAGCAAATCGTTTCTGTTCCACACAAGAGCCGTCAAATGTTTCCAGTACTTTGCCCCAAACATTCGTTCTCGATCCCATTTGTACCTTGCCATTTCCCGAAACATTCATCCATTTCCCCATCTCGTCCTTCGATGCCGATTGTCTGTCTCCAAATATTCCAGCCAATGCCCTGGGGACCCCCTGACAGGAGATCGATCGACATCCAACGGTCGAGGACTTCGTCCTGGGTCCATGTAATAACTTGGGGAAAAATATAATCGTCCCATGTTCATTTCGAGCTGGAGCTTCCTAATTGCGATGGACTCGATGAGGGTGCGAGGTGTTGTTGTGATTGGCGTTGTTGTTGGTCCTTCTGTTGTAATCATGGGGATTATCAAGGGTGGTAATTAACCCGATTATGTATTCAATTAACTCGCAAACAGGGCTTGCGTTCACCACCTGTCGATCCGCTGCCGACGCTGGCCGACCTGCAGATGAAATATTCGATTATATCAAACACATCTCGTTCACGCTGAGTGAGCGAGTGTGTGTGCGTGGTTGTATGGGAGTGTGTGTGGGACGAAAATGTTTCAATCCATGAGAATTCGATGCCAATCCATGGGAACCCGGTTCGGAATGGATTACTACATTGAGAAATAAACGACATCCATGTCGATGGAAGACGGACTTATGCGGACATCGCAAGCGAGAAGGTGGTTGTCAAGCGACGGTGTCGTTAGTCGCCGTTCCTGGCTGCAAGTGGTTCCGCCCCTGTCCAACCCGACCTTTCGACAGCGGAAACGAAGCCACCAGCCATTATGGAAAAGGACAACAAGGCCATTGCAGTATCTGGGGCTTCGAAAGCGCGGCTCCAGGCGATGGTCTCGAGTCGATGGCCTCGGCCACGGCAGCACATCGCGTCACTTGGCCGAGAGCAGCTCCACAATGATCCAAACGCCCGCATCCGAAGCGGAAGCCAATGAGCGATGTGCGATGCCTCAACGTCCAACCCCGGAGCGAGCGGCGACCTGGCCGGGTGGCTTCACCCACCCCGGAGTCTCTGGAGTTGAAGTGGCCCGGTCGTCTCCGCCGCCATCAATGGGACAGCCAGCGATCGACTCCGTTCCTAAGCGGCTCAATGTAATCCGCCTGCAAACAGAGCCGTGCCTCGATTGTGTGCCACTGGTCTGGCAGCCCTGCCCTGATTGACGGGAGCATCGTCGAGCGAGCAAGCGACGGACAAAGAATGCGACGAAGTGCTCGTGCTCGATGGACGAGGGAAGCCCTGCGACTGCTGGGCAAACAGAGGGCCGAGGGCCCGAAGGATGCCGTCCTGCATCGGCAGAAGGAGGACGAGGCCAGGAGAAGGATGGCAGAGGCCGAGGAAGGGTGAGTAATAAGAGCGGTAAAGGTAAGAGGTAGGAGTGAGATGGAGGAGTAGAGACGAGACGGCCTACGGAAGGGAAGGGAAGGGAAAGGAAGGGAGGCCCTGGGGTTTCCAGAATTCAATGCATTTAGTTGAATGTTTCGCAATTGTGTTCCGAAGCGAGAATCGTTGCCGGCCCTCGTTCTCGCTCCTCCGCAGCCCCCACAACTCAGGGCTCCGTGGTCGCTCCTTCTGCAGAACTATTTTCAATATTCGGCAACGGGGTCCCCGAGGCCCCCGAGCCCAGAAGGCACATAAATTCCACAACAACAACAACCACAACGGCAACAGCAACAACAGTAAGGACCGGTAGGAAACCACGTGCCGCGGAGCCCAGGCGAAACGATAAAAACAAGAACAAATGAAAAGTTTGCCGTTGCAACAATTAAAGGATTTTATTTTCCTCGAGGAACAAATTAATTTGGGAATCGGAGGAAATTGCGAGCCCAGGGAAAAGGAGAAAATGAGCCGTGAGAGCGAGGTGGGAGGGGGGCGTGGCAATAGGAATGGAAATCAAAATGGAAATTCGTTTGGACGTAGAAAATGTGATTGTTATTGTTGCGCTTATTGGTGTAGTTGCTGTTGTTATTTTGGTGGTACTTTTGTTATTGCGGTTGTTATTATTGGTGCTATTGTTGTTGTTGATTTGGTTCTTGATGATGTTGTTATTACTGGTGCGTTGCGGCTGCGATGCTGCAGCACGGCTGGCGTCGGTTCTTGAATTATTTCGCAATTAATTCAAGGCTTTTCGCGGCGACTTTGCAGTTTCCGCTTTAATTGGTATTAAATGTCGAATTAATTGGACGTAATGAGTCCGGGTCCTGTCGCCCCAGATGACTGTGACCGCATGTTGTGTCGCACTCGCCAAAAACCACCCCCTTCGGTCCGCTCTCGTCCCCCACTCACTCGGCCGCAAGTGCGCCGAACGAGGCCAGGTCGAGGACGACGACGACGACGACGACGACGACGACGACGACGACGACGACGACGACGACGACGACGAGGACGAGGACGAGGCCGGGCTCCTGCTTCCATGACGACTCCGAGTGGTTCCCCGTCTACCTCCGCCTACACCCCCGCCCACCCGAGGTCCCCATGGAAACCGGGAGGACGAGTTCCTGTAAATAACTTCGAGGGCCCCCCACAATTTCACTCACATGAAGCTACAACTTTGAATGGCGAACTAATGTGGCACATTCAAAATTCGCCCAAACTTGGTGAACAAATCTGAAGACCATCAAATTCATCAGCTGGAAATCTGACTTCGAGAAGTGGCTGCGGCACCAGGTTCGGGGAAAATGCCTTCGCGAAAGAATCTCCCGGTTAAAGCCGAGTTCCTGGCCACAATGGAGTTGCCGGTGGCTCTCGGGAAGTCGTCGGGAGCCGAGATTCCGGAGCCATCGACGAGGCTCCCTCGGGACATTCTCGCCGGGACATCGGGGTTCCTGGAACTGGAACCCAATCGGTGGCGAATTTCATTCTTAAAGACGCCTCGGCACCGAGTCCCAGCATCCCCGGCCTCTCCCATGGACAACTTTCGAAGTAACGCAAAGTTATGCAAGAAGTATCTGCCTGATGGTCTGTCCGTTCGCCGTCCGTCCGACCGCCTGTCTGGCCGTCCCGGATTGTCGTATTTAAATTCCGAGATTGCTGTCGGCCCCTGGAACTTTCGACGTCTGACCCCGGCACCGGCACCGGCACCGGCACCGCCACCAGCGCCCCGAGGCCCGATAGCGGGAAAAGTTCCCTTTCGAGTGATACGACGAACGATGGTAATGAGGAGTGCCCGGAATGGCGAAACATTGGTTTCCTCCATCGCTCCACCGCCCCCAGCCCGCTGCCCTCTGCCCGCTCCCGTCGCTGGCAACAACGACGACGGCCGGCTCCGGGCCATTCACGAAATATTCAAATAATTCCAGATGAAATTAAAATTCCGCAGCGAAGCTTCCCATCTCGCTCGATCTCGGCCACTCTCACTCTCTCAGTCAGGGTGTTTTATTTTCACAGCTCATATTTCTTTGAAATGGAGAACACTCGCAACAGGGCTCCAGACGTCGGCTCCAGACTGGGATGTATTTAATGGGATTTTGCGCATCGAGACGGAGCCATCTTCGGGCCACTCTGACCTGGTCTGGTCTGGACCCCTCCTGGAGCCACCGCCCGCTGTCTTGACCCGGCTCGATTAGAGTTCCTTCATGGCTCCCCAGGCCGTCGTTCGTCGTTCGGCCCGAAAGACTGCGCTCGCCGGGGGTCGGGCCGAGACAATTAACGTGTTCGGCCATTAACTGTTATCAATTCCAAGGCGCAGCCACTCGGCCCCTTCGCTGTCAGCCCCGCAGCCCTTCGCAGTGCCTGCAGGAGTTCATTTCAGAACCTGCGTCGCCCCGGGCTCCGAGCGAACTCCGTGACATTGAACGGCGATTTGTCTCCATGGCGACGCCGCCGCCGCCTCCGCCTCCGTCCCTTCAGCCGAGGGAATTGTTCGAAAACACCTGCGAGGGCCGGACGACTCCAACCGCTGTGTTCCCAAATTTGATCGCTCACCGTAACAGGGGTGATTGATTTAGTCCCGGACAAGGATGCGCCGAGACTCCACCCGCGAAGCATTCGTGGAAAAGCTCGAATCCCCTGACGCTGGACAGAATCGGACGCGGTTTCGCCCCACTTAGGCCCAGGATTGGATTTTCCTTCAACAGCCTTTCAACGGAAGTGGTTTGGTTGCAACGACTACAGCAGTTGATGAATGGAATCGCATGATCGACCACAGAAATGGAATAAAAAAAGGAATAAAAGCGCAATTTATCCGACAAAAAGTCATACCATGTTGGATTTCTTCAATTTCCTTTCAAGGATTTTGCTCAATCATTTTACTCCATTTCAATTCCTTATCCTTTGGAACTTCCTCCGTTGGGGGCGGGGCGGGGCGGCTCGCAAAGGGCCCAGCTCGAGTTCCTGGTGAGCTCAGGTAAGGAAATCGGCTCTCGCAAATTTATGGGCGAACACCTTCCGCCTGCTGCCCGGTGCAGTCTCGTCGACCGTAATCCTCGTTGCTCGGGGATTTCGAGTGAATTCGGTCGACAACTCATGGTGAATCCCCGAAGGATCCTCCAGTTGGCGGGACGTCAAATGGCGAGACGACTGATGCTGACAAAGTCCGCCAGCAGCAACAACAGCAACTGCAACAGCAGCACCACGTGCGTCTGACGAAGGAGGTTCAATAGTGTTGTTGTTGTGGTTGCTGTGGCTGTTCTTCTGCTGGTCTCTGTTGTTGGTGTAGTCGTCGTGTTGTTGTGGCTTTAAACAAATTCCATTGCTTTAGTAAGCCGTAAGCCGCTCATGCCTCTTCCTGCGAGACGGACCACGTCCGGCTCCTCCGGTGATCGAGTGCATGTGCATCACTCACAAGCTCAAGCACATCCACATAACCTCTCGGTCGTCCTCGTCCTCTCGGTGGTGTCAGGGGCATCCGGGTCCAGCGTCAGTGGCCATGACAACGAACGAGTGGGCTTCGAGAGCGTTTCACATGGCATTTGATTTGAAAATAATTTCATCCGAGCATCTGTCGTCCGATGCCCATGCATGTTGTCGTCTTGTCCGTGGACACCGACAACACATCGTCCGGCACGGCTCCCTCCTCCCACGGCCGAGCAGGACGTGTCAACAACGCAGATGTGCCCGAAGCAAAAAGCCAGCATGCAGTTATCGATAATATATTGCAATTTATGCATAAATAATAACAATAATAATACATCGTACATATGTGCATCGGGTCGAAATAAATTTCAGCACTTCGAAATTACAGGGTGTCCTTCGGTGGTCGTTGCTTTGTCCGGCATTTCGTAAGTGTGGGATGGAAGTGTGTCCTTGGTACTTATTGCCCGAATCTCAGCCCCTTCCTTGGTTGTGGCTCGGGCTGCCTGCCACCCGCCCCCACTTCCTCCTGCTCCACCTGCGAGCCTCACCTTGCCAACAACCAACACAAAAACCCCGAGACTCCAGCCACACATTATTTATTTCGTGCAGTGTCTGCGGTGTCAATAAAAGTCGACTTCCTCCGAGGGCCTTAAATGTTGATGGCGCCTACTTAACGCCCCCCGCCCGATCCGGAGGAGGAGCCCGTGCAGCGGACTCCGAAGGATGCTGCAAGCGATTACCGTGGCCACAGGCTCGACTCCGGCTCAGGCTACTGCTCCCGCTCGTCGTCCTCGTCGCAAGTGGCAGCGCCGCCATCGGCAGACACGAGCTGCCATTAAGCGGAATTTATTTAATCATTACCATGTTGTTCCTCCACGACCACGAGTGCTTCGTCTCCTCTGGGGACTGGGGGCTGGTGTCGGCAGCGAGAGATGTCGGTGGTTGGATGGAGCAAGTGATCTCAGAGCCACAGGACAGGCGCAGGACAAGCGGACGGAGGGCCGGATGGACGGACGTCGAACTTCTTGGACCCACGGCCGGCGCGTGGCCACCGCTGCCGCCGCCACTTGGACGTCCAATAAATCTATTAAATTGCGTTCCGCCAGAGACGCACCCGACGCACCCAACCGCTCCGCTCCGGAGTCCGACCGCAGGCGGCCGGGGGCGGAGGGCCCGGTCAATAAATAAAGTCGCATTTCCAATTAAGCAGAAAATGGCTCGAAAGGGTATGGCTTTGAGCCACGTAAATTAACTAAGTGCCGAACACAAGTGTTGCCCGACCCCGCCCACGCCTCCGACGGCCGCCACTCGACCAATTAACGTCTAATTGTTGTGATGCCCTCTGATTTACGATCGGCTGGTGGCTGGTGGCCGTCCAATCGATCATCAGGGATTCCCCACGAATCCCTCCCGCCCAAAGCGGCCATTCGGACTCCCCCCGTCCACGTCCACGTCCAGATCACAGATTCCTTCCTTCGCCTTGAAGGACCCTGGTCAACCGTATCATTACTAATTCAGGTCCTGCGGCTGCTGCACTAGTGCTGACGGCCAAAGTAATGGTCACTGCAGCGGCTCCCAAGGACTCGAGCTGGTTCCTGGCCCGCTGTTTATGAGCCCTCTGTGTTCTGGGACTGATTTTCTGGCCTGCCGTTCCGCATTCCTGGGACTGCAAGGAAACGGCGAGGGTTGCATCGGCTTCGCTTCGACGGCAGTGAAAAGTAATAGGAAAAAAGGGATGCAACATCGCACTCGATGACTCGGCTTTAACACGGCTCCAACCCTGGAAGGATCGCCTAACCGCAGTTAATAACCAGGACCATATTTCATCGGGAGCCGACTCCAAGTGTCAGCAGGATTTTCTTTTCCGCGAGTGGATACGAAAACGAAACTCATCTACTCATCTACTCTGGATAACTTTGAGCCGAGGCTCTGAGTATCCACTCCAGGAGGAATTGGAAGGACTGACGCAAAGCCCGCGGAATCTGCGCAAGGCTGGCCTGGAATCATCGTTGCCGGGGCCGACGCCTCCGGCGATGATTTATGCGCCTCCGCCAACTCCGGGGGCCAACTTTTCGCAAAGGGCCGCCTACCGAGTTGACTTTGGAGCGCCTTCCCTGTTTGCCCTTTGGAAATTTTGATTCGGCAGACCGAGCTTCTTTGATCCCCGCCTGGTTGGGATGATTTCTTGCAGACTCTTGGTAAGAAGTCGACTCGTGCCGCCCGCCCAGCGATGTATCCTTCGGCCTCTTGAGTCCTCTTGAACGTCCGTGGACGACGACCTTCGGAGCGAAGTCGAATCCCATTGCCAGAGCTTCGGAGGACGAAACTACACGATTGCCAGGGCGGAAGCGGAGGCGAGGAAACTTCGTCGATATCAGCCGAGGCCGGCACAAGGACTAATGGAGGGCATTAATAGAATTTTCCGAACAATTTTCTTTGATTTTATTGATGCCCCGGCCGAAATGTATTTACGAGCTGCCTAATGTTTCCGGCCGATGTTGTTCCTGCCCCGAAGTGGTCATCAGTATGCAGTGCGTGACCCGGACAAACTTTCCTGCCCACGCAGTGGCGGCTCCGCGGCCCTCATCCCCGGTCCGCCAAGAAGTTTCTGCTCGCCTCTAGTCGCATCGATAGCGATGGCCATATGTCCTTGGAGCTGCTTTAAACGCTCCCGTGCTCAGGCCGACTTGCATCCGGAGCCTCTCGAGGATTATCCGCCTACTGACCTTCACTTCGGGCCACCTGAATGCGACGAAACAAATGTCCATTGCGTGACTCCAATGCCAAAGGAGGCCGAGCGATTCCGCCGCCGCCCTGCTGGACTCGGGCAGGGGTCGAGTCCCGAGCTCTTGCCATAAACCGGCCCTAACAATCTCATAGAGATGCCCGAATTAATGATTGTAGGTTTTGCCGATTAACGACAACGGAGTTCCTTTTGGGATGAAGTCGAATTTCGGAATTTTACGCGGAGTTAAACTGAATCGGTAAACAAGTCAAATAATTTT
This sequence comes from Coelopa pilipes, assembly GCA_947389925.1. NCBI lineage: Eukaryota > Metazoa > Arthropoda > Insecta > Diptera > Coelopidae > Coelopa > Coelopa pilipes. Next base: position 3,036,918 of record OX376700.1, read on the forward strand.
GCTTCCTGTGCTGATCGCTTAGTGAATGGCAATAGTATTTAGATGAGAAGAATTCTTCGGAATTCAGGAGAATCCCCGAATCCCGTCGCAGGCCGTCTCCGGGCTTCTTGGAAGAAGTTGGACACCCACGTGTCCTGTGGGAAATCCACAACTTGTCTAATTAGATTCAACAAGTTTGAACTTGAAGACGAATCCGAGTTCGGTTTCGCCTGGAACTTGGGAACAATTTATTTGAAATATCCACTTAAATGCCCTTAAAAATCTCCCAGCCGAGGCAATCATGCCAAATTGTTGTAATTTTAATAGTGGTCCCCACCCCTGGCCTGGCCGAACGAACCCATTGCATGAGGTTTGCACAACCCACTCGACTTCAACATCAACATCAACATCACTCTCTCTCTCACCCTCACTCTCTCCATTACTCTCACTCACTCTCTTTCTCCCTCTCTCTCTCTCCCTCTCTGTCTCTCTCTCTCTCTCTCTCTCTCACTCTCGCTCACTCGCCCTGCTCGGCCACGAGCAAACATTGTCGACACATCTCATAACCATGGAAATCAACATTAAATGCAGCGGAGGACGCGAGGCCCGATGGCTGCCGTCTGGCCACCTCGGTCCCGCCACGATGGGCGGCGCCACGCCCCGTTATTTATGTCTGTGCCGACAGGGGGGCGGGGGTTGGTCGGTGACCAGCACCCCTCGAGGGGCGCATAACTCGCCCTCGCACAGGGTCAGAGGTCGTTTCGTGTGATTGCCGGCAACAGCCACGCCCCGCTGTCGAGTCGGCCCCGCTCGTCCGTGCCGCCGAAGGGGTGCCGGGGGCCTGGGGGCCTGGGGGCGCTGGTGCATAAATCGCGTTTATTTATTTACTACAATGTTGTTCCTTTCAATTAGGACAACGTGCTGTTCGTGTTGTTGTCGCTGTTGTTATTCATTTTGTTGTTGTCGGTGTTGTTGTTGGCGTGATTGGTGATGTTGTTGCCGTTGCTGTTGTTGTTGTAAGTTATGACTCCCGCCTGGGCAGGCACCGACCTCATTACCGACGGAACCCCGGCCCGACCTCCTCGCCAAGGAGGCGACCGCAGCCTGCAGCAGGAGTCTTGGAGGATGCTTGTAACTTATTTCGGAGCAAGTACACACTAATGAGAACAACACACAAGCACCCACACCCACACGCACCCGCACACACACGCACGCACTCAGACTCGTTCTCACCAGCACACGCGGCCTTACGCAGAAGCACGGGCGACTCCTCGGGGCCGAGAATGCAATTAAAACACCCCGCATCGCACCGCCCCGCACCGACCGACCCGCCCCGCCCCGCCCCGCCCGGCCCGGCCCACAGACGGAATGTTCAATTAGTCGGACGAGCGGGGCTCAAGCGCGGCTTCGGCGGGCAGACTTGGCGGGCCCTCGTCGGCTTTTGAGGCTCAGAGGAGCAGGGGGTTGAAATCGGTGGAATCGGTCTGAGCTGCCACCGACGCCAACCCTCGCCGACACAACACGTGCAACACGCGGGGCGCGACGCACCTGCCGCCCGGGTGCCTGGCAACGACACCCGGTGGTGGAGGTGGGAGGACTCGCCTCAGCGGTGGTGCAAGGACTCGTCGCGGTGGTGCGAGGACTCGCAACGCTGCACCGCTGACCGCTCGCCCGCCGGATGACGGTAGGACGCTGCGACGCGAGCACGCGTTTAATCGATTCGAATCGCGGGCTGCCGGGCGACCGCGCGATGGCCGAGTGACCACAACAAACCGGGGCGCGATTCGGCCGCCCGATCGCCTCGGGCCGCCCTTAGTAGTCGGGCCCCGAGCGTCGAACGAGCGGCAGCCCGCAGTGACAGCTCGGCCTCTGAAACAGAAATAGAATTTGAGAATTTCGAAAAATCGACGCTGGGAGCGAATCCCACGGCAGACGGACAGACGGACGCAGCTCATCCGGCCCACGTCGTTTGTCTAGCATGGACTTGAGTCTCAGGGGATCCCAGGTGAGTCAGGCCAGGCCCTCAGGTGTCGCAGGCTGACCCACTTGCTCCCTTCCTCTTCCAGATCAGTCTTGTCGCACGCCAGAAATCGAAGAAACCGAAGTCCTGCCACCTCCTCGGCCACCCGCCGCCGCAGTCGCTGAACAACTCGCGTCCCCAATCGGCGACCCCGCACTTCTTCTCCAGACGCAGCCGCTCCTCGCCCTTCCTCAGCCGGCCCCAGTCGGCCGACCCGAAGTTCCGGCGCGCCTCCGGCTCCAGCTTCTGCGGCCACTACCTCCTGGACGCCGACCTCCGCCGAGCCCCCCCCTGCGCCGCCCGGAGAGACGTGAGTTCGCCACGCAGACGGTCCCCGGGCCGTCCGCCCCTAACGTGCCCTTCCCGCCCCTCGCAGCGACGCCTCCAGTCCGTGTCCTCGTCGGACCTGCTGAAGCAGCTGCTGGACGAGCCCATCCGCAGGTCCTGGCTCTGCCGCGGCTCGGCCCCGGAAGTCGTGTCCTCGCCGGATCCGGATCCCTCGGAGCTGAGCAGCTTCCGCCGGTGCCCCAGTAGCCTGGAGGGCGACGTCCACTGCAGCGCGAAGCCCCCGCGCCACCCGCTGGCCCAGCCCAGCCGCCGCACCCCACTGCCGACCAGGTGAGCCCGACCGCTACCCGTCCGTGACCAGAGCCCCGCCAACGCCACGTCCTCCCTTTCAGCGCCTTCACTGCCGCCAAGATGTCGAACGCGCCGACTGCCGTGTCTGAGAAGCGCTCGTTCTCGGCCCCCTCCAGGACGGCGGCGGCCCCGCCCCCCGACTACTGGAGTCGCGTCGCCTTCGCCAAGACCCCGAAGCCCGACCTGCCCGGCCGCGTATCCTTCAGCAAGCCCAGCGCGAGCCAGGACCTGGACTCCAGCGACTGCGACAACGACAAGCAGGCGCCGTACGACGACAACGATGACAACGACGACCACCTCCGGTTCTGCAGGAGGCCCGCCGAGGACTCTTCCATATCGGCTCCCGGCCCGGTGTCGGCCCAGGACTTCGCACGGCGGCAGCCCGGAACGCCGCCAGCCACCGACGCGGACACCGGGTCCTCCGGCCTCAAGAAGTCGGTCCACTTTGGGGCCTCCGGCGGCGCCGAGGTCCTGGCCGAGACCTACGAGTACCCCAAGTGCCCCTCGGAGAACTGCTCGTGCAGCACCCGGAGCTCGTCCACGGCCAGCCTGCACGAGGCCGCCGACACGAGGTGCGCCTGCGACGCCCCCACCTGCCGCTACACGGGGGACGTCCAGGCCAGTGCCAAAGACAAGGAGGCCAAGAGCAAGGAGAAGGCGCCGTCCCCGGTCGAGGACCTGCCCGTGATCCGCGAGTACAAGAACGCCGTGGGCGAGCAGCTGGCGAACTCCGTGGTGAAGAACCTCCTGGACGAGCCGGCGACGACGACGACGACGACAACGCCGATGAACATGAAGGCGAAACCGCCGCCCGTCGGGATGCTGAACAACCTGGAGCTGCCGCCGTACCTGGGCAAGTACTCGGCGGACGCGCTGCTGGAGCAGCAGAACAACCTGGCCCAGGTGGCTGGGGCCAACGCGAAGAACCCGACGTCCTACAAGAGCGCGACGAAGCGCAGCCTCGAGCTGGTTCAGACGAAGAACGACCTGGAGCAGAACTCCGGCGTACTCGCCACGTACGGCCCCACCAGCGAGACGGTCATCAACAACTACCTGAAGGTGGTCGCGTCCGCCGCTCCGCTCGCGCCCAAGAAGAAGGAGAACAACAACAAGTCCAGCTCCGGCGACGCCGTGGGGCCCGACAAGCGGCCGAAGGCCTTGGGTCCGAAGCTGTTGACCAGGGACCGGGGCGGCCGGTCGAAAAAGGCCACCAGCAGCTACGGGAACATGCGGGAGGACTCGAACCTCAACGAGTTCCACCTCGACAAGGTCGACTCCTGGATGGCCATGCACGAGCAGGCCATGATGTCGCGAAAGGCCGTCGTCCCGAGGACGGGATCGGGATCGGGCTCGGTGTCGGGTTCGGGGTCAGGATCGGGGTCGCGGACGACCGCCGTGCTCGAGGACGACTTCGAGCGGTTCGCCAAGGAATCCAACGACGACGGCGAGGAGGACGCGCCCGACTCGGCCTCGCAGCTGTCGACGAAGTCCGACGATAACTCGAATTCGAATTCGAACTCGCAGGACGACTCCACATACGACGAGATCGTGTCGGTCATCAAGGAGATCGAGGAGGACAAGAAGCAGGGTAGGAGCTCGTTCTCGTTCTCTATGGCATCGAACTCACCCACTCTCTCACTCACGCTCTCCTACCGCCAGACAACTACGCCGAGCGGGCGCCGCCCGAGATGCAGCTCCGACTGGACGGCACGCCCCCAGACTCTTCACCAGCCCCAGCGACGCAGCGACCGAGCGAGAAGGGCCGCCAGGACCCCCAGTCGCAGTCGCAGTCGCAGCCACAGGCGCAGTCGACGCCGGACAAGTACAAGTGAGTCGCGCGTGAGGCCGACCGAGAGCCCGAGCAGTCCTTCTGACGCCGCACGCTTTCTGCTTCCAGGGACATCCTGAACTACCTGGACAACGTGGAGGACAGCTGCGACAAGACCCTGCTGGAAACGCGGCGCTCCATCCCCGAGTCCAACCGCTCTGAGATCGAGTTCGTGGTCGAGCCAGACATCGCCGAGGACGTGCCCAAGTAGAGCGGCCCGATTTGCCTTCGCCAAACCTCCCGGCTTACGGTGTTCCCTTTCCTTCTTCCTCTTCGCAGACTGGCCGACCTGCTGATGCTGCCCAACCACCAGCTGGCGCGTCGCGTCGTCGCTCTGAGTCTGCGCGCCAACGAGCTGGCCAACGCCGTCCACCTGGCCAAGGAGCACGTGGCGAAGGTGCGGGCCGAGAAGCAGAAGAGCGTCCGAGCCGAGAAGGCCAACGCCGCCGGGCGCATGCGGGACCAGAAGAAGCACTACGAGACCGTCGTCGCCCGGCACCAGGGCTTCATCGAGCAGGTACCACGCCGCACCCTCGCCCCAGGGCGTTTCATCAAAGCTTCTCCTCACGATTGCAGCTGCTGAAGGACAAGGGCTCGCTGTGCGAGAAGGTGGCCGCCCTGACGCGCCGCCTCGAGAGCCAGAACCAGGCCTGGGAGCACAAGCTGGAGACCGAGGTGCAGCGGGTGAAGGAGACGACGCTCGCAGGCGAGAAGATCCGCCGCGAGCGCTGGGTGCGCGAGAACACCAAGAAGATCAAGGTGAGACCTTGCTCCAGGCGCCAGCAGGATCGTTCGACTAATGATTCTGTCCATCCCAGGAGCTGACGGTGAAGGGCCTCGAGATGGAGATCGACAAGATGAGCGCCAGCCACCAACGCGAGGTCACCGAGCTGAAGCGCGCCCACCAGCAGGAACTGCTCGACGCCCTGGAGGAGGCGCGCCTGAAGCACGAGCAGGTCGAGAACTCGATCCGCGAGTCGTGCGCCCAGGACCGCGAGGCCATCATCGAGAAGGAGCGCGCGGCCATCCGGGAGAGGTGAGTTCGAACCACCTTCATCCACTGGCTGCCACTGAGACTCGACTGACGACTGACTTTCGGTCTCCGCGCTAGGTTCGAGCGGCAGCTGGAGGAGGAGCGGCGTTCGTGGGACGAGCAGAGGGCGAAGCTGTGCGAGGAGTTCGCCGTCGAGCGCGAGCGGCTGCAGGCGGAGCTGCGCGACAAGGATCTCGACGTCCAGGCCCGGCGGCAGGAGACGATCCGCGAGAAGGAGCACGAGATGGAGGAGGCGCTGGCCGAGCTGCGCGAGAAGATGGCCAAGCAGGACGAGAAGTATCAGGTGAGTGCCGGGAGGCGGGGAGCGGGGAACGGAAAGAGAAACCCTTTGTCACAATCGCCGATCGCTCCCAGAACCGCATCAATACGATCGAGAAGCAGTACGAGGCGGATTTCGGCATCTGGAAGAAGGAGCACGAGAACGCGACCCGGCTGCAGCAGGCCGAGAAGGAGAACGCGATCCGGCAGCACTACCGGACCGAGCGCGACCGCCAGATCGACGCCATCGTGAGCCGCATGGACGCCGAGGCCCTGAAGAGCGCCGAGGAATTCGAGGCGAAGATCAGGTGAGTTCATCGATCTCGAGGTCTTGATCGATTCACTGACACCTCTCTGCCCGGCAGTCGCGCCAAGGAGAAGCACGAGAAGGACCTGCAGGAGGCGGAGGCCGTGGAGCGGGCGCTGCGCGAAAAGTACACGGACGCCCGCAGTCGGCTGGCCGAGGCCGACGCCCAGGTGCGCAACCACCAGGCCGAGCTGAAGCAGCTGCAGATCGAGCTGGGCCACAGCAAGAAGGTAAGAGGCGACGGTCGCCAACAACTTCCTCCAATGCCACTCAATCATCCACTCACGTCAACCACCTCCAGATGTGCGGCGAATTCCTGGCGGAGCGTGATCGGCTGCGCGAGAACCTGCGCGAGGAGATCCAGACAGAGGTGGCCACGCTGAAGGCCGAGCGCGACAACGAGATCCAGAGGATTCACAAGAGGTCAGTAAAATGACATCCCTCTGGCCTCTTCCATTATATTTCATTCCATTATTATTAATGACAGGGTGCAGCAGGCCATCGAGAAGAAGGACGCCACGATCGAGCTGCTCCAGAAGGAGAACGGGAGTCTGCGAGAGCGGTGTCTGAAGCTGGAGGCCATCATCCGGCAGCAGCGCAAGGACTACTGTGTCAAATGAGCGACGACCAACCTGAGCCATTTACGGCTAAACTATTACAGAATTTAAGATTATAAGCTTCATATGTGATCACAAAAGACAACCCATTTTTTTTCGTTTTCATTTTTTTGGAATTTCCTGGCTCACTGTGGCCAAAGTTCTCATTGGACCTGGACAAGGCTATAGCAAATTAAAGAAGGATCTCCCAGCTTTCATCTACAACCAACCCGAGTTTCTGAGTTACCTGAAACTAGAGTCTGAAGTCGTCGATTAATTCTCTATCCCCGTGAAGTGGCCTCGCCATCTGGTGCGCCGATCGCCGCGATGGACGTCGTCGGATGGTATGATTTATTTCGGGCTGCTCCATGCCAGGTGCTCAGCCCTCAAAGTGCCCAAGGTCAGCCCGCCCGAGCGTGGGGTTGGGGGTTGTAAGGCAAACATTTGTTTTAAACTCCTACTCCTCGGCTCAAGTGTGAATACGGTTTGAATTAGTCCATAATGCGGCGATGCCATAAATCTTCGGCCCACTAGGATGAAGTGCCCTCAATCGGCTTGGATCTATCGAAGGTTGATTAACAATGTGTGTGTGTGTGTGTGTTCTGTGTGAATAGGCAAAAGGGGAGAAAAGGTCAACAGCCATTAGTTGGGCTTGGCTTCCAAGGGGCGCAACCCTTCCATGGGACACGGCCATGTCCCATCCGGCTGCCCAATTTGCTCGGCGAAGGACCCGAGATGAGATCGAAAATCTCTCGAAAATTAATGGCAGCATCCTTTGGCCCGGTCCGACCCCCGAATCCATTGATTGATGGTCCGACCTAGTGGCGATGGCACCACCCAATCCCAGCCCTGCCCCACCCCTCCATGTTATTTATGTCGATACTATTCATGGCCGAATGATGAGGAGCGAATATTCAAATTTATCTCGGATCGCTTTTAAGTGCGGTTCCATTAGGCGGGGGCGGGGCCGGCCTGGCCTCCCTTTTCTCAATGGTTTGCTACCAAAGGGTGTGCCGTTGTTGTTGTGGGGTCCTCAACAACAACTAAAACTAATTGAAACCAATTGATTTAGTGGAACTTTAGAGTTTTACGGGCCCAGCGAGGGAGGTCGTGGATCGCACCGGGTTCCACCTGGGATCCCAGCGAGGAATAAATGATTCTAGGAGTCGTATTTGAGTCGTCCTTGGAATCCCATTGAGGCGAAAGGCGACGTCCAACACGTGTTTTGATGTGTGCTTAGAAGCAAATGAGGTGAGAGAGACCCAACAACCCCGGGCTGATCGACGGGATCTACAGCAAAAACGACATCCCGCGACCCGAGGCGGCAGCGCAACAGGCGAAGCAGCCTGACCTTCAACGTCTTTACCGCCGCCCACTCCACACACCCTGCAGCCCGGAGCCATGTCCTCGAGAATAAAACTGCAACGAGGATCACGTCTTCCCCCGGCCTTCCCTCCTTCCACTACTTTCCACCATCTTCCTTGCTTCCTTCCGATCACATGAAACAATGGAAGCTTCGTCGAACCCCGGCCCCGGCCCCGGCCCCCGGCGGAGGAGATGACGACTTGGCCCCGGGGGACCTGGGTATGTCTGCATACACAAGCACACCCGGACATATGGGCAGATGGCTCACGCATACATTTAAAAGCATTAGCATGAAACGAAATGGGCCCAGACAATTGTTCGTGTTGCTTCCAGACAACAGCTGGTCGCTCTCTCCGACATGTGTACATGTATGTATTTATGCGGCAGTGTGCGTGTGTGGGTGTGTGCGTATCGAATATTGCTCCGCACATATTTTCGCAGAGATAAATAATCGACGCTCCAGTCGGTCCGTCCGCGGTCCTGCCTCGCCCCGGGATGCAAATGAGGAATCGAGGCGGAAGGGGGAAGGATGGGAGCTTGGAAAGGACGAGAGGGGCCGCCCTAATATGCAATTTACTAATTAGAGCCTGCGATCCGAGCCGACCACGTCCCCGAATCTGAATCCGAATCCGAATCCGTACGAATCTGAGTGCAAGCCCGAGACCGAGCACAGATTATAATTGCGCCGAAGCAACAAAGTCAACTGAAGCTTTCGTCTGTCTGGCGTCTGTTTGTCCATTTGTCTGTCTGTGTGTCTGTCTGTCTGTCCGACCGTTTGTTCTTCTGTCTGTCGTCGGTGGGCCTCCCTGGAGGGCAGCCGCAGAAGGAGGCTCGGTGGCCGGGTCCGCCTGCGTTGCTCGGTTCGTTAGACCCCGAAGTTGCAATTTGAAGTCGAGTGGGCGAGGGCTGGAGCGAGGGACGAACGAACGGAGGGAGGGACGCAGCTGGCGACGTCCCCCGGGTGCGCAGCCCGGAGGACAAATTGAACAATTGGCCAACACGAGCCACGGGCCCTGCTCCAGCCACCCCCGTCCATCCGGTCGGCCGTCCCACCTTCCTGAATGCACTCAAATTAATTCGGATCGGCCGTGAGCGCTTGATCCGTTCGTCTGGCAGCACCGGCGGCCGGTGGCCGGTGGCCGGAGGCAGGCGATGACTGGCGGCCGATGACGGCGGACGCGCAGGCGGCAGCAATCGTTGTCATTAAACAATTTTCCCAGCGGAGACGACCTCGTCGGGGGCTGCAGACGACCTCGTCGGGGGCTGCAGACGCCCCCGCCTCCAGCCGCCGCCCACTCCAGCCGGACTACAAATTAGCAACACATGTTGCTGTTGACATGCGTCCGGTCTTTTATTAAATTGCATTTGTACCTTGTCGACCACTTGTTGTTGCTCTCGCAGCAGCGGCGACTGCAGCCTGGCTTCAGAGCCCGACGGCGCCAGAGCCCGACGCCGCCGGCGGAGGGCGGCCGGAACGAGCAACTGCAGCCGGAAGTGTTCCGTTTTGAAAATGGACTTCCGTGATACACCGTGCAACACTCCCTACCCACCCTCAATCGGCCCCTCCCCTCTCACTGTCCAGTCGAACGTCTGGCTGGACCTCGACTGGAGCCCGGAGCGTGGGGCAGCGTGGGCAGCCTGAGGCGAGGAGACGACGGGTCCGACTTTGATCTACTCGTCGTTGTTCCGGAGTTGTCGGGTCAATTAGGGATATTGGAGCGTCCTGTGCCATGTCGGGAGTTGTCCGAGGACACGCGACGCCAGAGTCCTCGTGCACAAGGGGACGGCACCAACTGCCCAACAACCCCCAGCCCCAGAGGCAGCCCCAGCTCACTTTTTGTGATGAGACAAAGTGGTCGAGAGTCACTCGCACGACACGGCCGTGGGACATAAACCCGGGTAGCCCGAGTCGCCTGAATTATGACTTGATTTCGGCAAGTTTACGCCCCAATAAAATGTGCTCATATTCGACTGGAATGCGCCACAAGCGACGGCCATCGCTGCGCCCCGCTTTTATGGGTCCATTGTGTTCGGTGGACGAGCGGTGGACATGGAAATTCAATTTACGACTCACGAGCTACCGCGCTGAGACGCATCGACATCGACTCGAAATGGGCCGAAATAGGCGAACGGTGTCCAGGGAAGGAGGAGGCGGTGACGACGACTCTGAAGTACCGGCGCCCAGGTGCTTTCGCTGGTTCTCAAACAGGTCCTTCTGCCGTTGTTCCGGCGAAGCTGAATTAGACCCGAGCTCCTGAAGTGTTGCCTCAGAGGAGCGCGAATTCAACGACCCACTTCGCTATAGTGGAGCGTCCTAAACGAAAATACTACAGCCAATAATATTTATCCAGCTCGAGAGCGCTCCTGCTCATCCTTCTGCTCTTCCCCTCCTCTGGACGATTTCAACGATTTGACTCCGTCCCATCCCCAAGGATGGATCATCATGGCCAATCGATGCAACCGAAGTCGATTCAGTAGTTCATGGGGCATCCAACCCAGAATCGCCAACCCTTCGCCACGGTCGACCTCGGGACCCGTCCCAAAGTCAGCCGAGCATTCCACGAAATGTAAACAAGCGACTCCGCAATTTGGCGACTCTCTCCGGTCGGCTGCACTTGCGTCCGGCCTCTGGGTTCTGCGTTCTGGGTTCGGCGTTCTGGCTTCTTGGCTGGAGCCGACTCGCTGGAGCAACCCGGCCCGGAATTAACGAACCATTTAAATATCGCCCCAGTGGCAATTTCGCTCTGACTCTAGCTGAATTGCACAACCCTTCGTCTTCCGCCGAGAGGACATCAGGACACATGACTGGACATGGAGACATGGAGTCCCAGGAATTATTGAGCGTACATGTGGGTTTGAAAAATGGGAATTGGACCTCTACGAACAACTGGGCTCCTATGGATGGACTGAACTGATTAGAGCCGCATCAACCGCGGTGGAACCAGCAAAATCAACGCAATCCCGGACCATTTGCGAAGAAAATTCCCGTTTAGATCCACCACCGATCGGCCAAACTATCGGGAGCCCGGGTTGTTGGCGGTCCCGGGAGCGCCATTTGCGGGTCCGCGGCTAGTTGGCAAACAGACAAAATTCCGACCGGCCGCCGACTTTTAATATCAATTATGGAAATTTTCGAGCCGCTGTTTACTCGGCCTGTGCATAATTAACCTGGCCCGCTCCGCATGCAGCGAGTGCGGAGCCGAGCAAATATTGACCGTCGCAATATTTCCATAATTTCGCCGAAATAACGCTCGGCGGTGGGTGGGAGTCAATGGCCATTGTCGGCCAGTGGTTGGCAACTCGGCAATCGCTGCCGCGTCATTAAAGCGATAAGTGATGTGATGAAAATTTCGGCCGTTGTGGCGGCGGTCCGAAAATTAAAGAGAGATCACTTTTGGCGACACTGGGCAAAGAAGGGAGCGTTGGTGGGGCTGAAGCAAAACCGCTCCCAGCTCCCTCCCACCGTGGGTCGTGATACATGGCCTGCATTCGTCTGGCTTAGCCGCAAATTATTCTCCGCCGCTGGTCAGCTCCGACAGGACTCATTTACATCTGGCCGCCTTCGTGCGCAGCCAATTAATTAGACAGCCTAATCTGCTGCGTGAGGATGAAGAATGTCGGCTCCGGTCGTCCATCGCCGGCCCGGTCATTAGTTGCAGCATCGCCTCCAAGGGCGCTCCATCCACTCCATCTACGTCACCATGTTCGCTGTCAACGTCTCCTCCTCGACCCCTCTGGAACTTTAAATTGTGAACCCTGTGAGTGGCCGAAGCCCTTGAAACGACGAACCCTTTGGGACGAGTCCGACTCCGGGTCGTGGTGCTGGCGAATGAAGCGATTATTGGGAAATATCGCCCCATGTTCACCCGTCCCCCCGCCCTCGCCCAGCCTCCACGGCCTGGTCCTGGTTCGGGGGCGATGGAAACAAGCCCAGGTCTCGTGTAAACAACTTCGCCGAGTGCTGGGGCGGTGGGGCGGCCGAGACGCCCGGGGCTGGCACATAAAATACATTTAATGACTCGTCCCCGCCCCACATCGACGACCTCCGGCCGGAAAATAAAGGCAATTTGCGAAGGAGTCCTGCGATTTTATTGATACATTTGTCTGGAATTTTGTTTTCATTGTCCCGTTCGCTCCCCTCGCGCCGCTCGCCCAGTCGCCCACTCAACGTTGTTGTCTGCTGTCGCCGTTATCGCCGTCTGCTGCGAATGTAGGTCATCCTTATTCACCATGCGTGTCCATGTCCTGCGGCAGGAGGCGCATCGTCTTCCAGAGACCTCGACCTCACTCGCCGAAGGGACCCGAGGCCGCCCAACCCAAACGACTCACTCGACTCGCTTCCCCACCACCAGAGCACATGTGAGTCTGGCTCCAGGAGCCACGACTTCAGTCCACGGAAGTCCCCCCACTTGAATCGGTAGTCAGTTTACGGGCCAGCAGAAGGCATGCTCCACATCGGGGAAGACCATCCGAAGGTGCTGCCCCTACCCATCGACAACTCCCGAGGCAGCCCATAAAACATCATCATTCGGCATAAACTCCGCTTGTAACGACTAGTGGAGCGGTGGGTCGAGTCGAGGGGAATCCGGGTAATTTAAAGGAATTCTCGAATTGCTGAAAACGAACAGGAGGCCGACCTTAGCCGCCAGCTCCGACCTTACCTTGGAGCTCCGTCGTAATGGCTCGCCTGAACACGCGTTATTAGGACGAATAATTGCCAATTAAATCCCGCTTAAATAGGTGGCTCCGTGCCGTCTCGCCTTCGCAGTCCCGCTGCCCCCCAGGTTCGGCTGCGAGTTCCACAGGTGGCGGTGGTGGCGTCGTTGTTGTTGTTGTTTTTGTGTCCTTCGAATAACAATTGAAGGCATTGTTGCCAGAGAGAGTCGCCGCCGCTCATTCGAGTACGACTGCGCTTTCTCCCCCCTTTCCTGGGGGAAGTTCGAATGCTCTCTCGGGCCGCTCCTCACCACATAAAGAGAGTGTACTCGCCGGTGTGTCGTGGTTTGAGAGGTAGGCTAATTCGCATTACGCACCATTACGCACGTAAAGAACATTACGCACCATTAGGAATGAAGAAAATCTCTTTATAATTTAAAAAAATAAACAATTATTTCAATTCTTTTCATTTATTTATCTATATTATTTATTACTTGGAAAATCCCATGCGTAGTGCTTAAGTTGAGACGAGACCGAGACTCTTTCGCAGCTGGCAACACTTTCTCATTTTGCCGTGATTCCTACTAGGTCATGCGAACAGCTGCTTCGTTTGACGTTTCTCGTTTAAAAACAACACGATTGGGTCGTTCTGGCGGAATGGGAGAAAATTGAAGTGAATAGTTTTAACGAAAATTAATATAAAATGTATAAAACCGTATGTCATTCAAGGATATACCTGAAGAAAAACCCTCTGACTTTCTGGTAAGTTCTTTCTTCCTATCGAACTGGGTTACAGTGTTACCAAACAACCATGTCTATTGCAGTACTCAGTTCGTGAAACTCAGACATCTCCGCGCACTCTGCTCCAGCGCTGGAGAAAAGGTCCCCGATGACTTTCCCAAAGACTTCGCCGGCATCCCTGTAGAGAGGATTCGCAACTTCAGCATTATTGCCCACGTGGACCATGGCAAGAGTACGCTTGCGGATCGCTTACTTGAGCTCACCGGCGCCATCTCCCGCAACTCCGGCAGTCAGGTGCTGGACAACCTCCAGGTGGAGCGCGAGCGTGGAATCACTGTCAAGGCGCAGACAGCGTCCATCTTCCACAAATACAAGGGCGATACCTACCTGCTCAACCTGATCGATACCCCGGGCCATGTGGATTTCTCCAACGAGGTACCTTGGGACTCCTTTGTTGGATCTGCTTTATTTTAACCAACTGCACTCACAGGTCTCCAGATCCCTGGCTGCGTGTGACGGTGTCATCCTCCTCGTGGACGCTTGCCACGGAGTCCAGGCGCAGACTGTCGCCAACTTCCATCTGGCCAAGTCGAGGAACCTAGCGGTGGTCCCGGTGCTGAACAAAATCGACATCAAGCATGCGAATCCCGAAATGGTCTGCACGGACCTGAAATCGCTTTTCGGAATCGACCCGCAGACTGTGCTGAAGGTATTCTTAAATAATTATCAAATATATTTGTCTGAATGGTCATCGAGTTCCATTCTAGATATCCGCCAAGCTCGGAACTGGCATCGTGGAAGTCCTCGAGCGTGTCATTGAAGTCATTCCGCATCCAAAGGTCGATCGAAACTCCGCCTTTCGCGCTCTGATATTCGACAGTTGGTTTGACAGGTATCGCGGAGCTCTAAATCTCATTTATCTGGTGAACGGGAAGCTGGAGGTCAACCAGGACATCCAGTCGATGGCGACCAAGAAGACGTACCCTGTGAAGAGCATATCCGTACTTAGACCGGCTGAAACCAATGTCCCCTGCATGTAGGTTGCTGTAAACCAATACCAAAGAACCCAGTCACAAGTTTTCTATGTCAGATCTGCTGGTCAGGTGGGGTTGATCGCGTGCAATATGCGTAATAGCAAGGAGTCCATAATCGGCGACACAATCCATCTGAAGAACGAGAAGACCACTGCCATATCTAGCTTCAAGCCGCAGCAGCCCATGGTGTTCGCCGGCATCTTCCCCGCCGATCAGTCGAAGCACGTGGCTCTAAGGAGCGCCATTGACAAGCTCGTGCTGAACGATTCCGCGGTCACTGTGAATGTAGATTCAAGTCCAGCATTGGGACAGGGTTGGCGCCTCGGCTTTCTGGGGCTGCTGCACATGGAGGTGTTTTGCCAGCGCTTGGAACAGGAGCACGGCGCGGAGCCAATCATCACGGCCCCCTCCGTGACGTACAAAATTGTTTTGAAGAATCCGAAGATGATCAAGCAGATGGGCAGAGACACGTACGACTTGTCCAACGCAGCACTCTTCCCTGATCCCATCAATGTTAAGGAGTACTACGAGCCACTAGTCAAAGGTGAGTGGCTTCGTCATCAATATTAGAATCGGCGACTGCTACTGAAGTTTTCTTCCAGGGACAATAATCACGCCCACGGAGTATGTGGGGCAGATAATCGGACTGTGTGTAGACCGCCGTGGCATTCAAGAGAGTTCCGTCAACATCGACAACGACCGCATACTCATGAACTACATCCTGCCGCTGAGCGAAATCATATTGGACTTCAACGACCGGCTGAAGTCCTTGAGCTCGGGATACGCAAGCTTCAACTATGAGGACCACGGCTACCATCTGACGAACATCGTGCGCCTGGACATACACCTGAACGGGCGCCCGGTCGAGGAGCTGTGCCGCATGGTGCACGCGTCAAAGGCAACCGTTGTCGCTCGAGACATGGTGCTGAAGCTGAAGGAGCAAATTCCGCGACAGATGGTGCAGATCGCCATCCAGGCGTGTGTCGGCAGCAAGGTGCTGGCCCGGGAAACCATAAAGGCGTACCGAAAGGACGTGACTGCGAAGCTGGTAACCTATTCGACGTTAATTTCAATCCTCCAAATCCTCCGTATCTAACTTATCTTTTTGCAGTACGGTGGCGACGTGACGCGCCGCATGAAGTTACTGAAGCAACAGGCCGAGGGCAAGAAGAAGATGCGCATGTTCGCGAACATCAGGGTGCCGCACGAGACCTTCATTAATGTCCTGAAGCGATAGCGGAATTAGTTTTAAGTAGTCTATTGTTTTGTTAAAAGTCAGAAGTTTTTCATTAAAGAAGTTGTTAACTGAGGTGATAAAGGGATGGCTCTGTGTATGCACGGCAACCTGTGGATCGGACGACACTGCCTTTTCCGCTCCTATTCATTTGATGCCAATATTGCAACCCTGAAGCGGAGTTTTCTCAATGCAACGCAGAGCAACGAGAGCTTCACCATCGTCGATAGGGAGACGGAGAGAGAGTTTGTTTACGTCCAACCGTCGACTCTCGGTGAACAGCTGGTGAAGCTTTGAATTGTTGACGTACAATATTTACAGAAACAGAAATAACCAACCGAAGAATCGCAACAACAAAACCAAATATAACTCGAACTCCTCGGAACCGAACTCCAGAAGCTGCGCTGGCGATAAACCGTACCAAGTGGGTGTTGATGGCGATAATTGTTGTTGTTGGTGTTGTGGGCTCTATCGAAATAATAAACACAGAACCAACTCTCTTCGAAGGAGGAAATCTCTCTAACGTTGTCGGATGTGCAACAACAATAAGAGCAGCAGCAGCATCGACACCAGCGAAGAGCAGTGACAGCCAATCGTTCTCGACGCCTCGGTCGCTGTTGTCGTCGACGTCAGCGCTGATAAAAAATGTATAAATAAACAGCGAGTGACAAGTGTGGATCAAGCGGTCAGTGGAGGGGATGGAGGAGAAACGCGAACAAAACAATGACAAAAATCCAACGCGAAGAAGCACAGAAACATTCATATAATAATAAACTTTTGATGCTTGTTCTTCTTAATTAAATGTTTCTC